>AP025053.1:17871367-17960765 GCA_036186865.1 Eustoma russellianum
CGTTCAAATGAAGCTGTTTTTCCATCTCATTCCAACGGCTATAATGGGATAAGATGAAGGGTAAAAGTTCAGGTTGGAAGACTATTTCAAAGCATCAAAAAATCAGTTTTATTTTGAAAGTCAAATGCTGAATTTGGATAGCTAGAAAAGTGCTGAATTTTCTCCATTTATCAACCATTCCAACGTCTACATTAAGGAGCCTTTAGGCTGTCCTCTTGGCTATAAATAGCTCCAAAGGTGAAGAGTAAAAGTGCACCAACGAAAAACAAAAGAAAAGCAAGCAAGACATTCAGCTCTTTGTCTCCATTCTTCTCTTCTACTCTTCTATATTGAAGAACACATTTGCAGCAAGCTTTATGATTGTATAGTTCTTCATTTCTTGTCATTTCAACACCTTTTAAACGACATATTGTAAGGGAGAAGCTGGTGTATAAAGCTTACTCCTTAGAGGTGAGCAAAAGGTGCAAAGGTGCAAAGGTGAAACAAACTAGTTGCTGTTGTTTTGGTGAAGTCTCTTGAAGAAGTTGGTGAAAAGCTTCTTCCTTTGGCTTTGTAAGGTGACTTTGGTGTTTGGTGTTTAGTGAAATCCAAGAGAAGGTGTCTCTTGGGACTGGAGTAGGTCACATTGACCGAACCAGGATAATTCCTTGTGTTCTTTACTTATTTCCTGCACTTACTGTTTTCTGCCTGAGAATTACACTAACTTGGCACGCATAATTGAACAGGCAAACAGTCTTAGAATTGCATGAATTTTGGATATATTATACTTCAATGTGTTAGCTTTCATTAGCCGCAAGAATCACTAAATTCTAAGGAGTTTAGCATATTCAAATCGTCTTCACAAAATTGTTGCTACATTCTGTGAACAATTCTGACCAGTGTGCAAAACTTGTTCAATTTGAATAGGTTACCCTGTGAATCTTGAAGTGAGCCTTATATCAAATTAAACTAGACATCATAAGGTTTAATTTGACATAAGATTCATCAAAATAGCACGGGTAGATTTTGAGATATCATCGTTTGAAGTTAAGCTAACATTCTGCCTGAAACTGCCAGAATTGCACACTTTACTTATCTTGCTTATTTGAACGTGCAAACTTGCTTGGAATTGACTGAAATTTTTATGACATACTATAAACATTCTAAACTTGATCTCTGCCAAGTTTGAGAGCTTGCACAGGTGTATAAGTGGTTCAACCAAAGCGCTCAAAACAGTGAACTGTTTCTGGAAATTCCAGAATCTGAGGCTAAAGAGGCAAAGGGGTCTTCAAACAAGTTTTTGAAGGTAATTGTAGTGTAATTTCCGCTAACCCACTATTCACCCCCCCCCTCTAGTGGTGCTATACAGGTCCAACAAGTGGTATCAGAGCGAGGTCACGGGTTCGATTCCCAGCGGGAGCAATTGCTGAGGGGGAGATTGTTAGGTGCAGCAATTGTCCCGTGGCGTAGGCCGGTGGGCGCAGGCCGTGTGGGCCAAGTCACAGTCGAATGCCGTGGGCGCTTGTGTGCTGAATGCACTATAAGGCTAGGGTATGCGCATCTCCTGTCACCAATTGGTTTTGGGAGAGATGGTAGCGCCTGAGGTCCTACAAGAGCAAGGTTGAGCACGATATTCTTATTTGAGCTGAAAAACAGTTTACACTCCAAGTTGCAAAGTTGCTGGAAATTTTCTGGTTGTCTTATATTCTTCATATCTGGTATCTACAACAAGGTGACACTTTCTTTCCTTCTTATAAGTGTTTAAACGTTTTCTCACACACTAAGAAGCATGTCTAAGTCACACATGAAAATAGAATTAGAAGGCATGTCCACACAAAGACCACCTCTTTTTGATGGAGAAACTTAGTCATTGGAAACTTAGGATGAAATTGTTCTTAATGGCTATTGATATAGACTTGTGGTCTATCATTGAAGATGGACCTTATGTGCCTACTAAGCATGTTATAATTGATGGCTTATCACAAGAAGTTGAGAAATATAGAAAAGATTGGAGTGATGAAGATAAAAAGAAAATGAGTCTTAATGCTAAAGCAATGCAATTATTGTTGAATGGTTTAAGTAGGAGTGAATCTGCCTATGTCTCTTCATGTTTAAGTGCAAAGGATATGTGGAAATGTCTTGAAATGAAGCATGAAGGAACTAATCAAGTAAAGGAATCAAAGATTAACATGTTAATGACTACACTTGAAACATTTCATTTACTGCCTAATGAATCAATTGTTGATATGGATTTAAGGCTTACAAACTTATACAACTCACTTGAATCCCTTGGTAAAACGTTTTTGATGAAAGAAAAAGTGCAAAAAGTTTTGAGAAGTTTGCCAATTGAATGGGATGCCAAAGTTAGTGCCATTGAAGAAAGCAAAGATCTTTCTCAAATAAAACTTGATGAATTGATAGGTTCTTTAAAGTTTATGAAAACAAGTTGAATATAAGAAAGGCTGAAACTAGTAACAAGTCTAAATCACTTGCATTTGTAACAAATGAACCCGAATCATCTAATCAAGCCGAGTATGAAAGTGATGATGAAAGTGATGAAGAAGACATAATGTTGTTAGCTAGGCGTTTAAGGAAGTTTTTCAAGAAAAGACCAACTAAAAGACAAGCAAAATCAGCTGCCCCTATCAATGTGAAATCTAACAAACAAGATGGTAAATGGTATGATAAAGAACTTAAGTGTTATGAATGTGGCAAACAAGGACACATATCATATGATTGTCCAAACAAGAACAAAAACCGTGACATGGATGAAAAGACAAGGACACAAACTAGAGTAGAACCTAAGCAAAGGAGGAAGAAAGCTCTTAAGGCAAGCACTTGGGATGACACATCTTCATCCGAATCCGAGGAGGAACCTGAAGTTGCACAAACATGTTTGGCTTCAAAGTCTACAAATGAGGGTAACATTCGATTCTGACTCTGAATGTGATTTTACTCAAGATGAATTGCTGGATGAATTAGAAAAGTTGCATGATAGATATAAGAAGCTATCCAAGGAGAAGAAAAGAATAGTTGAGGAGAAGAACAAGTTGGAGACGTCTAACTTGAATCTAACTTCTCAACTAGAAGTTCTTCAACTTGAATCATCTAACACTATTAGTTCAATGCAAATCAGATTAAGGAACTTAAGAACAAACATGAAAATGTGCAATGTGTGCAATGTGTTGATTTCAACGTTTTAAAGTCTAAATTACATGAAATACAAACTGAATTTGAATCATTAAAAGCATGCAACCTAGACTTGAACAAATCTTTAGAACAATTTAAGGATGGTTCCAACATGTTAGACACTCTTATTGCATCTCAAAAGCATGGAAATGACAAACAAGGTCTTGGATATGTTAAAGAAGCTGAATACACACCTAAGGAAACAACATTTGTATCATCTTCAACCAACATGAAATATAGGCCAAATGCATTTAGAAATGAACCTATTCTGCCCACACCACCTTCATCACAAAGATTGCAAAATGCATCAACATATAGGAAGGCAATACACCTAGAAACCATGCTTACATGTATACAAGAATGCCTAAACAAAGTAGTATGAAATCTGCTCAAGTTATGCCTTATATGCAACAACATGCTTATGTGAAGAACATGACATACTCTCGGCCTAAATCAGTTTACAACACACGGCCTAGACACACACAACATCTTGCTTATACACGGCCAAGATATAACTCATATACATGGCAACATTCAAATGCATATAGAACTTACAATGCTTATTCAACTAGACATAAATGTGCAGCCCCTTTTCCATCATATTCTATGTATCAAAATCCACTATTTGTTCATTATATGCAACATGATTTTAACATTTCAAAACCAAGAAAGGTTGTTCAAGTTTGGGTACCTAAAGGTACACTAACATGAACTTAACTTGTCTAACCTTGAAAGGACCCAAAATCAAAGGGTACCTAAGTTGTTATTTACATTTGTAGGTACATAACATCAAAGAAAGACAAGTGGCTGGTTATAACAACAAAGAAGATGAAAAGAACAAAACCAATTGGATAGTTGATAGTGGTTGCTCAAGACATATGACGGGCAACAAAAATTTGTTTAGCACACTTAAAAACGTTGCAAAAGGTGGCAAAGTTACCTTTGGAGACAACAACCAAGGCCAAATAATTGGCAAAGGCAAGGTTGGTGATCCAAACAAGTTTGAGATCAAAAACGTCCTACTTGTAAGTAACTTAACCTTTGAGCTTTTAAGTGTTTCTCAACTATGTGACAACAACTTGAATGTTCTCTTCTCCTCCACTTCTTGTAAGATAATGGATAAAAACAATCAAGTTGTGTTAAAAGGAAAACGTGAAGGAAACATATATGTGCTTAACATGGATGATATGCTAAGTAGTAACACAAAATGTCTTGTTTCACATGAATCTGATCCCAATCTTTGGCATAGACGTTTAGGACACATAGGTATATCAACCTTAGAAAAACTACACGCTAAAAGTCTTGTTAAAGGATTGCCTAAACTTAACTTGAATGATTTTCAACTATGTGAATCTTGTATCAAGGCAAACATGTTAGAGAATCCCTTAAGCCTAAAACCAAGGTCACAACGTCAAGAATACTAGAACTCTTGCATATAGACTTATTTGGTCCATGTAGAACAAGAAGCTTAGGTGGAAGTTATTATGTATGTGTAATAGTTGATGATTTCTCAAGATATACTTGGACATTGTTTCTTGCTTCAAAAGATGAAAGTGCATCATCTATAGCTAATCAAATTAGACAACTTGAAAATGAACATGAATCACATGTTATTAAGATAAGGAGTGATAGAGGTGGTGAGTTTAAAGATAGTGTATTAATCAAATTCTGTAATGAAAATGGTGTTGCATTTGATGAAAAACTATATAGGTCTATGATTGGTTCATTGCTATATCTAACTGCTAGTAGACCTGATATTATGTTTGCAGTATGTATGTGTGCAAGATTTCAAAGTATGCCTAAGTTGTCACACTTTAAAGCTGTAAAAAGAATATTTAGATATCTTCAACATACACCAACATTAGGCTTATGGTATGATAGACAATCTAGTCTAAGTCTACATGCATATTCAGATGCAGATTATGGTGGATGTAGAGTAGATAGAAAGAGCACTAGTGGAACATGTCAATTCCTAGGAAACTCACTAATATCTTGGTTTTCAAAGAAACAATCTAGTGTTGCACTTTCTACTACTGAAGCAGAATATATGGCTTTAAGTCTATGTTGTACTCAACTATTATGGATTAAACAACAACTTTCAGACTTTGAAATACAAGTAAATAATATCCCCATCTATTGTGATAGTACAAGTGCTATAAATTTGTCTAAAACCCTGTACTACACTCTAAGGCAAAGCATATAGAAGTACGTTATCATTTTCTCCGTGATCATGTTAATCTTGGACATATACACATTGAACATGTTAGAACTGATCAACAAGTAGCTGACATATTCACTAAACCCCTTAATCAAGCTATCTTTGAGCATTTACGTGCAAGACTTGGATTAATTGCTCACACCTGACTACTACACCGTGCACATAGTTCAGTCTTTTGCATAATTTACAAAATTAAGGGGGAGAGATATATGTATATCATGTTAAGGGGGAGATAACACATTAAGGGGGAGCAGCTTAACTTGATTTAAAGAGAAGTTTATACTTGATTTAGATGCTTAATATACACATATGTGGGGGGAGATAACACATTAAGGGGGAGCAGCTTAACTTGATTTAAAGAGAAGTTTATACTTGATTTAGATGCTTAATATACACATATGTGGGGTAATTTTGCAAATCATCAAAAGGGGGAGATTGTTGTGATATATCATGTTTGAATGATTGCAAAATGCATATGTGAGCATGTAGATTGTTGTGATATATTGCAAAATGCATATGTGAGCATGTATGTGTGTATAACGTTTAAAGTATATGTGTGCATGAGATTGAATTTATGAGCTAGAATTTATGAGCTAAATGTGAAATTGATTGAATGAATCAAGATTGAACAAGTTTGATTAAGATCATGAGATTGGACTTGGCCAATTCAATCACATGTCTAAATCAAGACATGTTCAAACTGATCTTAGATGATATATATGCCAATACATGTTAATTATATGATCTAACCAAGCCTTGAAGTCACATGACTTACAATATAAGGCAAATTGCTCGGTTTAGTATTCTATTGCAGGTTTTGGTTCATATCTTGAGCAAATGAACTCCAAATTGAGTCATTCAAAAGCCCACATGATCCTTATTCAATTTAGAATCTAATTGGCTGAGGAGAAGCATGCTTGACACGGATAAAAACTGAGTTGACACGGTGGTGAAGCTTATTGACCTTTATAAGGGTTATTTTGGTAATTTCACCATTTGGACTTCTCATTCTTATTTGGTCTTCTTCCAACTGATTTATATGATCATATGACACATTTATAAGTCATGTCACATCATGGCAAAAATGAATCTGGAGCAGCACCATGTCTAGGTTCATCCTAGGACAAAATTCCTATTTTTGTGCTAAGGGGTATTCTGGTCTCTTCACTTGCCAATGGATCTTCTAATGTGTTATATATTGTTTATATGATGTTTATATGTGTTTATGTCACATATAGTACATGTCCTATATTTATGGAAACGGGCAGCATGGGCAGCATGGTATCTCAATTGGAATTCTTGTGTTATGGTTATCACATCTATGGTTTTCTTGGAATTCTTGGCATTCTTCATATGGTATTCTATGCTACATGTTGAAGACATAAATGGCTATATATTATATGTGTGCAAACGGATATTGGCACACAAATCATGTTCAAATTTTCAGATTTTGAACAAGTCAAGGCAAGTTGAAATAAATCCTATTTTGGTGCTGATTTCAAATGATTATTCTTGTATATTTTGGAGCTGGTTACAAACGGCTATTTTGGTTCAAATTTGGAGCAAAAATCTCTCAACCAAGAAAGCTATGCAACGGCTATGTGTTCAAAAGTTGAAGACTAATTCAAACTCAAAAGCTTGGCTGATTTCTATCTATCTTTGAACTACTCTCCAATGCCTATCTTCTAGGCCATTCCAACGTTCATTTATGATGAGCTACAGCCTAACCTTGTGGATACAAACACTGACGTTGACACCTCAATGCCCCACACAGGTCCCATGACAAGGAGTATGGCTAAGAAATTGTTACAATGTGTTGAATCATTTCTTTACAGGCATGAAGAGGATGAGCCAAGCAAAGATGATGTCCATTGGGTTTATATGATACAAGCTTTGATCTAGTTGTATCAAAAACATGTTGTACATATTTTTAGAGTTCTTTTCAATATTGTTGGTTTGTTAACTTTGTTTTAGGATAGTTTGTGTTGTATTCTTGCCTTGTCTTTTAGGTACACGTTTTTAGCTTGAAGATACAATTCAAAACCTGAATTTTTATCCAAGCAAAGAGGTGACAAGCAAAGAGGTGACAAGCTCTCATGTCAAACACCAAGACTTGTCCTCCACGCCAATGGTGACCAAGACAAGTTGCTCCAAGCTTCAAGCAATGTTCTTCACATTAATATAAGTGTACAAGCTGCTCACATCATGGACCAATTAGAAGGAGTCTTGCAAACCTTCAAACCAATCACAAATCAAGTTGAAAGTCAAGGATACAAGCTGCACAAAATTTGCTCCAATCAAATCCTTTGAAGGAAACCGTTGGTTTGAGACCTAAGAGGTTTGAAGATTCAAAGACAACTTGCAACCAATCAAAGCCCTTTCTCAAGCAAGCTGCTCAATGTTTAAACCAATCAAAACAATGGCTCAAGACAAGCAAAGAAGAATAAGGAAGCAACCAGCTCCTTTGTCACCGAAAGTTGCTCCAACTTTTTCCAAAAGAAAGCATGCTAAACATAGGCTTGTACTTTGTATTTTAGACTTTGTACCTTATGTATTTTAGTTGGTTATAAGTAGTTATAAGCTGAATGTAAAGAACAACACTTATCAAATACAAAAACCAGAATTTCCTTCAAAGGAGTTTTCAACATTTCAAGTTGAGGATTAAAGCCACCAAACGGTTTTTCTTGCAAGTTCCAGCCTAGAACTTGTTTGTATTCACTTCATCATTTGGTTTACAACATCTTAGGGTCTCATTGAGGTTTTAGATGTGTTGGAATGCCAAGAGGAAGAGGTTTGGCATAGATTGAGCCAAGAACACGGTTAAAGCTCAAAGGGTATCCTTTAAGATGTTCTTTGACATAGCTTGGGTTCAAATCAATTTGGAATAGGAGACAACATCCTTGGCAAACGTTTTCAGCTCCCATTTGGCTCATCAATTGGTATCAGAGCCTTGGTTAGTCTTCTATTCATGTTTACATTGCTTAAATTTGCAAATGAATGTTGCTGCCCAAACCGTTTAGGTACTGATTCTTATTGCGTGTTGTTGCTGTTTGTTTAGGTAGATAATTTATGTATTTAAAGTGTTGTTAGATAGTATACTATAGTTTGGTAACTTAGTTAAGTAGGCAAAACGAAAACACCCCACAAAAACAACTTAGACTAGACTTAAGTGTGTTAGGAGCTGTTTGGTATCTTGAAGCAAAAACCGTGTGTGGCCAGCTTGTGAGTGTTCAACCTAGCTTAGATATTGTTCATTAGACACTAATCTAGTAGTTTTAAATGGTAGTTTGATTGACTCCTTAAATCAGAAAACCTTGAACACAAAATAGGCTAGTTGATAGTTTGGTGATTCATCAAGTTGTAGTAGTTAGAAATTCTGTTTTTAGTTCATATGTGCAAACTGTTTTGAACGTTTTATATGCTGCCATATCTAGCTTAGTTGATCTTCATTAGTCCTTAATCAAGTAGTTTAAGTGTTAGTTTAGTTGTGTCCTTAAAATCAGAAAACTTGAACACAAGACTAGATTAGTTGGAACTTTAGTTTGTAATCAAATAGTTAAAATTCTGTTTTTAGTGATTTGAGTGCAAACTGTCCAAAACGTCATAGTGTTGCCTTCTTTAGCTTAGTTTGGCTAGTTTACAACATAGTTAAGTGTTTAAGATGTTGTTTAGTTTAGCTTAAGAAAACCAAAAACCAAAGAACCAAAACAAAGTAGAATTAGCTAGCTAAAGTGAGCTGCCTAGTCCTAGTTCCCACACGTTTGTTAGAAGCTTGAATCTAGTATCATTTAGTTTAGATTCTGATTGCATCATACAAACAAAAACCAAACAAAAACAAGTAGGTTAGATCACTTGAAAACAAAACAAAACAAGGTAGCATACTTAGCATCAAAACTGAAATTCCATTAGTTGTTAGTAACCAGCCTTTGTAAACTTCATTTAGACAAAACCAACTTGCATTTATCCATATTAGAACTAGTTAGATCACTTGCATCAAAAACAGAAAATAGAAGAAAGAACAAATGCCCAAAAACCGTGTGGATCAAAACAACCTTTTAAAGCTCATTTGAAATCTTGCTATATGCTAATAGTCTTATCTTTTTGTTGATTTCAATTGTTTCAAACAACTTGTTGGACTTAGATATATTCTGAAATTTAGGAATTGTTTAAGCCCCACATTGTTAAAGAGCTTTCCCATTGTTGTTTTAGATCAATTTCTGAACTTACATTGCACTATATACAATTTGATCTTGTTGTGATTGTGAATTGAATTCCCACTACATAGTGTTTAGCCGTGTTGTGTACGAGGAACTTTCAAATCCCAAATACAACCAACCTTGTGCAATTAAAGGCCGTGGGCAATGTCTCATGTAGGCCGTGAGCAGTAGTCTCACAACAATCAAGCAAAACCGTCCAAAGAAAGAAAACTAAGCTTGATTGAGAAATACGCGAGAGAAAAGCCAAAAATTGTCAACAAGTAAGAGGCAAGACAAAGAGAGAATTGCACAAGAAAGCCAAGTGAGGAAAAGCCCAAAGTTAAACGTTTCATAAAGGGAAAATCCCGTGCAAAGCTCCAAAGAAAGAAAACACCCAAACCAAACCCCAAAGTGTTGTAGTTTGAAATATTGAAAGTTTCTAAAGCAAACCCTTGCTAGCACTTTGTTTGTGTCTTTACTTTCGCTTTACTACAATTGATAATTGCATATGCTGTAAAGTAAATTGAGGTATTGTCTTAAAACAACCCCGTAGATTTCTTTCAGCCCGAACAACAATTTGACTTCTGTGATTTACTTGAATCTTTAGGAGAAATAGTCCAAGTTGCTGTTTTAAACAATTGTCAACATAAAGTAGAGTATTTGCATCTTGTCAATCTTTTATTTGGCTTTTGAGATTGTTTTCTGAATCATGGGTCCCCAACAGAAAGATAATGCATCATCCCCGTCCCCATCTACTCCTGTTCCATCCCCAGTCCCTGTTACCCTAGAGAATATACAGCAAACACTCACTTTCCTTGTTAATCAGTTTGGTTTAATGAGAAGTGACATAGAGGATAACAAACAAAGGATAAACAACGTAGAAAAGCCAACCTCAGATCAAAAGGAACCTAGTATACCTTTTCAAGAAGGCACCTCTTATGCTAGTGAGTCTTATGTTCAACCTAGAAGAGTCACATCACATAGAGGTAGAAGTCGAGGTCGAGGTAGTAATGGTGGTCGTAGGAACATTTCTTTTGAGGAGAGATTTGATTATCTCCCTGAGTACAATGAAGAACACTATCCGGAAGAACGGTATGATGAACGTCAGCCTGATAGAAATGAACCTCTTGAAGAAGAGTTCATTACTACTAAACTGACGATACCCTCCTTCCAAGGGAAAAGTGATCCTGAAGCTTATCTGCAATGGGAAACAAAAGTAGATCATATGTATTCTTGCACTAACTATTCTGAATTGGCCAAAGTGCGGTATGCAACTTTTGAATTTGTAGATTATGCTTTACTTTGGTGGGAACAATTGAAGAACACCAGGAGGAGAACAAGACAACCCCCTGTTGTCACTTGGTCCGAGCTGAAACAAGAGATGAGGAAGAGATTCATATCTCCTTCCTATGAAAGAAGCGTTTTCCAGAAATTGCAACAACTTTCTCAAGGTAATAGATCTGTCGATGAATTTTATAAAGAGTTAGAACATTTGCTTACCAGGGCTAACATAGAAGAAGCTGAGGAAGCCACAATGGCTAGATTTCTAGCTGGCTTGAACAAAGAGATTGCATTCAAGGTGGAACTCACACCTTACTCTGATCTGACTTCTATGGTTCACATTGCTGAGAAAGTGGAGAGACAATTGAAGGTAAAAACTTCCAACCCTTCTTTTCGGACTAATCCTTTAAGTTTTCCTAGAACACAGCCCAGGACGCCATTCCGTCCACAACAAGGTCAAGGCCGTGGATTCCAAGGAAAATCAACCCAGAACATCCAAAATCGTCCAAAGTTTCCAATCCCTGATAAAGGCAAAGCCAAGGTGGAAGGTACGCCTAATGTTAAGACTCGTGATATTCAATGTTTTAAATGCTTAGGAAAAGGTCATTTTGCTAATCAATGTCCCAACCCTAAACGCATCATGTTTATTGAAGAGTCTAATGAGTATTATTCTGAGGAAGAATTGGAAGAGAGTGAAGAAAAACAAGAAATTGAGCAAACATGTGAGGAAGAAGAAGAGATTAGTGAAGAGACTAATGAGTGTGAAACAAAAGAGTTCTTAGTTGTCCGTCGAGCCCTAAGTGCCCAAATTAAAACTGAAGAACCTGACATACAAAGAGAGAACATATTCCACATTCACTGTATGGTTAAAAAGAAAGTCTGCACTTTAATCATTGACTCCGGTTCATGTACCAATGTGGCAAGTTTTGAACTTGTTAGGAAACTTGAGTTACCTTTATTGAATCACCCCCATCCTTATAGACTTACGTGGCTTAATGAGTGTGGTGAAGTTAAAGTAACAAAGCAAGCTCTAGTTCCTTTGTCAATTGGTGGGTATTTTGCTGAGGTGTTATGTGACGTAGCCCCTATGCAATCAAGTCATATCTTATTAGGTAGACCATGGCAATTTGACAACAAAGTTACTTATGATGGTTACCTAAATAGATATTCCTTTAGGCATAACAACAAGCTGTTCAAATTAAATGCCTTACCCCCGCACAAAGTCTTTGAGGATCAACAACGAATGTTAAAAAGCTACAATGATCCAAAAGAAAAGGAATTAGAAAGGATCTTTATCAAAGAACACCAACTAAGAAGTTCTCATCTTAAAGTTGAACCAAAAGAAAACAAAGTCTCTGCTGAGCCATCCCTAAAGAAAAACGCTTTCTTTGCATCTCAAAGTGAGGTATTCCATGCTATCAATTCAAACAAAAATGTTTATATCTTACTTTACAAAGAAACTCTATTCTCTTCATCTGACATACCATCTACTTTACCAAGTGAAGTTGCATCTTTACTTCAAGAATTTTCTAGCTTGTTTCCTGAAGGAGATCCCCCAGGTTTACCACCTCTAAGAGGCATTGAGCATCAAATAGATTTCATTCCAGGAGCTGTTCTGCCAAACAGACCTGCCTATAGAGCCAATCCAGAGGAAACTAAGGAAATCCAAAAGCAAGTTGAGGAACTATTGACCCAGGGTAAAGTAAAAGAGAGTATGAGTCCTTGTGCTGTTCCTGTTATCATTGTCCCTAAGAAAGATGGAACTTGGAGAATGTGTACTGACTGTAGAGCCATCAATAAGATCACTGTGAAGTATAGGTACCCTATTCCTAGGTTGGATGACATGTTGGATATGTTACATGGGTCTAAGTGCTTTAGCAAAGTAGATCTTAAGCAAGGATATTTCCAAGTCAGAATTAGGGAAGGTGATGAATGGAAAACTGCCTTTAAGACTAAGTTTGGATTGTACGAATGGTTAGTTATGCCCTTTGGTTTAACCAATGCCCCTAGTACTTTCATGAGGTTAATGAATGAGGTCTTAAGGAGATTCATAGGGAAATTTGTAGTAGTTTACTTTGACGACATTCTTATCTACTCCAAAACCCTAGGTGAACACCTGAACCATCTAAGAGCCGTTTTTGTCACCCTACAGAAAGAGAAGCTGTATGCTAATTTCAAGAAGTGTTCTTTCTGTCTGGAGAAGGTTACATTCTTAGGATTTGTGATTAGTGCTGAAGGAATTGAGGTGGATCAAGAGAAAGTTAAATCCATAACTGAGTGGCCAACCCCTAAGTCTGCTGGAGATATTAGGAGTTTTCATGGATTAGCTAGTTTCTATAGACGTTTTGTGAAAGATTTCTCTACCATAGCTGCCCCCTTGAATGAATTAGTCAAGAAAGATGTAAGATTTGAATGGGGAGAATCACAACAACAAGCCTTTGAGGAACTTAAGAAACGTCTAACTTCTGCACCCATCCTGAGATTGCCCAATTTTGATGAAATGTTTGAAGTTGAATGTGATGCCAGTGGAGTTGGCATTGGAGCTGTATTGCATCAAGGTAACAAACCTGTTGCCTACTTTAGTGAGAAATTGAAAGGAGCTTCCATCAATTATTCAACCTATGATAAAGAATTGTACGCACTTGTCCGTTCTTTACAAACTTGGCAACATTATCTGCAACCTAAGGAATTTGTGATTCATACTGATCATGAAAGCCTTAAGTATCTAAAAGGTCAAGGAAAACTGAACAAAAGACATGCCAAGTGGGTTGAATTCATTGAACAATTCCCTTATGTGATCAAGTATAAACAAGGAAAAGAAAATGTTGTTGCTGATGCCTTATCTCGTCGTTATACTTTGATTACTACTCTTTCATGTAACATGTTTGGTTTTGAATCTATCAAAGAGATGTATCATTCTGATCATGACTTTAGTTCTATATATCAAGCATGCACTGATTCACCTTTTGCTAAATATTACTTGCATGATGGTTACTTGTTTAAAGAACATAAGTTATGTGTACCAATGTGTTCATTAAGAGAGTTGTTGATAAAAGAAGCTCATGGAGGAGGTTTAATGGGTCATTTTGGCTCGTTAAAAACTTTGGAAACACTTAAGGAACATTTCTTCTGGCCGCATATGAGAGCACATGTTGATAAGATATGTGACCAATGTATTACTTGCAAGCAAGCAAAGTCTAGAACACAACCACATGGATTGTACACTCCTTTATCTGTTCCAAGCTCACCTTGGACTGATATTTCTATGGACTTTGTATTGGGATTGCCTCGATCCAAAACTGGTAAAGATAGCATCTTTGTCGTTGTTGATAGATTTTCCAAAATGGCACATTTCATTGCATGTAAGAAAGTTGATGATGCTATTCATATTGCTGATTTGTTCTTTAAGGAAATTGTTAGATTGCATGGCATGCCACGTACGATTGTTAGTGATAGAGATACAAAGTTTCTGAGTCATTTCTGGCGTGTTTTGTGGAGTAAACTTGGTACTAAATTGCTATTTTCCACAACTGCTCACCCACAAACCGATGGTCAAACTGAAGTCGTTAATAGAACTTTGTCTCAACTTTTACGTGTTGTCATTCAAAAGAATCTAAAGAATTGGGAAGATTGCTTAGCTTACATTGAGTTTGCATACAATAGAGTTGTTCATAGTGGAACATTGCATTCTCCTTTTGAAGTTGTTTATGGCTTTAACCCTTTGTCCCCGCTTGATCTTGTTCCCATACCTGTTCATGAACGTGTTAGTTTAGATGGTGAACGAAAAGCAAAACTTGTGAAAGAATTGCATGAAAAGGTTAAATCACAACTTGAAGCTAAGAATAAAGTGTATGCCAATAGAGCCAACAGGAATCGTAAAGTTGTTATATTTGAGCCTGGTGATCTTGTTTGGTTACACTTGAGAAAAGAAAGATTCCCTAAGGAAAGGGACTCCAAATTTAAGCCAAGAGGCGATGGACCGTTCAAAGTGTTGAAACGACTTGGTGATAATGCCTATGTTCTCGATCTTCCTGAAGAAAGGTATGGCCCTATCTCTAAAACTTTTAATGTTGCTGACCTTTCTCCGTTTAGTATTGATTCAGATTCGAGGACGAATCCTTTTCAAGTGGGAGGGAATGATGAGCTACAGCCTAACCTTGTGGATACAAACACTGACGTTGACACCTCAATGCCCCACACAGGTCCCATGACAAGGAGTATGGCTAAGAAATTGTTACAATGTGTTGAATCATTTCTTTACAGGCATGAAGAGGATGAGCCAAGCAAAGATGATGTCCATTGGGTTTATATGATACAAGCTTTGATCTAGTTGTATCAAAAACATGTTGTACATATTTTTAGAGTTCTTTTCAATATTGTTGGTTTGTTAACTTTGTTTTAGGATAGTTTGTGTTGTATTCTTGCCTTGTCTTTTAGGTACACGTTTTTAGCTTGAAGATACAATTCAAAACCTGAATTTTTATCCAAGCAAAGAGGTGACAAGCAAAGAGGTGACAAGCTCTCATGTCAAACACCAAGACTTGTCCTCCACGCCAATGGTGACCAAGACAAGTTGCTCCAAGCTTCAAGCAATGTTCTTCACATTAATATAAGTGTACAAGCTGCTCACATCATGGACCAATTAGAAGGAGTCTTGCAAACCTTCAAACCAATCACAAATCAAGTTGAAAGTCAAGGATACAAGCTGCACAAAATTTGCTCCAATCAAATCCTTTGAAGGAAACCGTTGGTTTGAGACCTAAGAGGTTTGAAGATTCAAAGACAACTTGCAACCAATCAAAGCCCTTTCTCAAGCAAGCTGCTCAATGTTTAAACCAATCAAAACAATGGCTCAAGACAAGCAAAGAAGAATAAGGAAGCAACCAGCTCCTTTGTCACCGAAAGTTGCTCCAACTTTTTCCAAAAGAAAGCATGCTAAACATAGGCTTGTACTTTGTATTTTAGACTTTGTACCTTATGTATTTTAGTTGGTTATAAGTAGTTAGAAGCTGAATGTAAAGAACAACACTTATCAAATACAAAAACCAGAATTTCCTTCAAAGGAGTTTTCAACATTTCAAGTTGAGGATTAAAGCCACCAAACGGTTTTCTTGCAAGTTCCAGCCTAGAACTTGTTTGTATTCACTTCATCATTTGGTTTACAACATCTTAGGGTCTCATTGAGGTTTTAGATGTGTTGGAATGCCAAGAGGAAGAGGTTTGGCATAGATTGAGCCAAGAACACGGTTAAAGCTCAAAGGGTATCCTTTAAGATGTTCTTTGACATAGCTTGGGTTCAAATCAATTTGGAATAGGAGACAACATCCTTGGCAAACGTTTTCAGCTCCCATTTGGCTCATCAATTTAGTGTTCAAAATGAGGAGATAAAATTGTTCAAAATACACGCCAATTCAGCTGCATACATGGCAAGTTATTCACACATGGACATTGCTGATTGGAGCTGCCTTTTAAACGTTCTGTTGTGATATATTATGTTTGAGTGATTGCAAAATGTATATGTGAGCATATGTGTAATTGTTGTGCAAAATGTATATGTGTGCATATGTGTAATTGGTGTGCAAAATGTATATGTGTGCATATGTGTAATTGTTATGATGATTGCAAATAGATATATCATGTTTGAATGATTGGAAGATGCATATGTGAGCATGTATGTGTAACGTTTAAATGTGAAATTGTTTTGGCAAGGCATGAACTTATGAACTTATGAGCTAAATGTGAAATTGCTTGAATGAATCAAGATTGAACAAGTTTGATTAAGATCATGAGATTGAACTTGGCCAATTCAATCACATATCTTAATCAAGACATGTTCAAACTGATCTTAGATTATATATGCCAATACATGTTGTTCAAACTGATCTTAGAAGATATATATGCCAATACATGTTGATAATATGATCTAACCAAGCCTTGAAGTCACATGACTTACAATATAAGGCAAATTGTTCGGTTTAGTATCCTATTGCAGGTTTTGGTTCATATCTTGGGCAAATGAACTCCAAATTGAGTCATTCAAAAGCCCACATGATTCTTATTCAATTTAGAATCTAATTGGCTGAGGAAAGGCATGCTTGGCACGGGTTAAAACTGAATTGACCCGGTGGGAAGCTTATTGACCTATATAAGGGCTATTTTGGTAATTTCACCATTTGGACTTCTCATTCTTATTTGGTCTTCTTCCAACGGACTTATATGATCATATGACACATTTATAAGTCATGTCACATCATGGCAAAAATGAATCTGGAGCAGCACCATGTCTAGGTTCATCCTAGGACAAAATTCCTATTTTTGTGCTGAGGGGTATTCTGGTCTTTTCACTTGCCAATGGATCTTCCAACATGTTATATATTGCTTATATGATGTTTATATGTGTTTATGTCACATATGGTACGTGCCCTATTTTTATGGAAACGGGCAGCATGGTCTATCAATTGGAAATTCTTATATCATGGTTATCACATCTATGGTTTTCTTGGAATTCTTGGTATTCTTCATATGGTTTTCTATGCTACATGTTGAAGACATAAATGACTATATATTATATGTGTTCACACGCATATTGGTACAAATCATGTTCAAACTTTCAGCTTTTGAACAAGTCAAGGCAAGTTGAATTACATCCTATTTTGGTGCTGATTTCAAGTGACTATTCTTGCTTATATTGTGTGATGTTTTCAACGGCTATATTGGTTCAAAATTGGAGCAAAATTTCGTGTGATATATGGTCAAGGTTCAGATTATATTGTGTGACAAAAACAAGTCCTACAATGTAGCAAATTTGAAGCAAAAGTCTCTCAACCAAAGCTATATGCAAACGGCTATATTGAAGACCAAGTCAAGCTGAATTCTCTCTATCTTTTAGCTACATTCAAACGGTTATATATTCAAAGGTTGGAGACCAATTCAAACTCAAAGGCATGGCTGGTTTCTATCTATCTTTGAATTATTCTCCAATGCCTTGATTCTAGGCATTCCAACGTTTATTTGTGTTCAAAATGAGGAGATAAAATTGTTCAAAACACATGCCAATTCAGCTGCATACATGGCAAGTTATTTACACATGGAAATTGCTGATTGGAGCTATCTTTTAAACGTTCAAATGGAGTTATTTTCATCTCATTCCAACGGCTATAATAGGATGAGATGAGGGATAAAAAATTCAGTTGAAGACCAATTCAAATCAACAAAAGATAAGCTTCATTTGACTAGCTAGAAAGGTGCTGAATTTTCTCCATCTCACAACCATTCCAACGTCTCTTAAGAGGAGCCTTTAGGCTGTCCTCTTGGCTATAAATAGCACCAAAGATGAAGAGGAAAAGTACACCAACGAAAGCAACAAAGAAAGCAAGCAAGACAATTAGCTCTTTGTCTCCATTCTTTTCTTCTTCTCTTCTCTATTGAAGAACACATTTGTAGCAAGCTTTATGATTGTATAGTTCTTCATTTCTTGTCATTTCAACACCTTTTAAACGACATATTGTAAGGGAGAAGCTGGTGTATAAAGCTTACTCCTTAGAGGTGAGCAAAAGGTGCAAAGGTGCAAAGGTGAAACAAACTAGTGCTGATTTTCAGTTTTGGTGCAGCCTCTTGAAGAAGTTGGTGAAAAGCTTCTTCCTTTGGCTTTGTAAGGTGACTTTGGTGTTTGGTGTTTAGTGAAATCCAAGAGAAGGTGTCTCTTGGGACTGGAGTAGGTCACATTGACCGAACCAGGATAATTCCTTGTGTTCTTTACTTATTTCCTGCACTTACTGTTTTCTGCCTGAGAATTACACTAACTTGGCACGCATAATTGAATGAGCAAACAGTCTTAGAATTGCATGAATTTTGGATATATTATACTTCAATGTGTTAGCTTTCATTAGCCGCAAGAATCACTAAATTCTAAGGTGTTTAGCATATTCAATTCATCTTCACAAAATTGTTGCTACATTCTGTGAACAGTTCTGACCAGTGTGCAAACTTGTGCAATTTGAATAGGCTATCCTTCGAATCTTGGAGTGAGCCTTATATCAAATTAAACTAGACATCTTGAGGTTTAATTTGACATAAGATTCATCAAAATAGCACGGGTAGATTTTGAGATATTGTTGTTTGAAGTTAAGCTAACATTCTGCCTGAAACTGCCAGAATTGCACACTTTACTTCTCTTGCTTATTTGAACGTGCTAACTTGCTTGGAATTGATTGAATTTTTTATGACATACTATAAACATCCTAAACTTGATCTCTGCCAAGTTTGAGAGCTTGCACAGGTGTATAAGTGGTTCAACCAAAACGTTCAAAGTAGTGAACTGTTTCTGGAATTTTCAGAATCTGAGGCTAAAGAGGCAAAGGGGTCTTCAAACAAGTTTTTGAAGGTAATTGTAGTGTAATTTCCGCTAATCCACTATTCACCCCCCCCTCTAGTGGTGCTATACAGGTCCAACAATTGGTATCAGAGCAAGGTTGAGCACCATATTCTTATTTGAGCTGAAAACAGTTTACACTCCAAGTTGCAAAGTTGCTGGAAATTTTCTGGTTGTCTTATATTCTTCATATTTGGTATCTACAACAAGGTGACACTTTCTTTCCTTCTTATAAGTGTTTTAAACGTTTTCTCACACACTAAGAAGCATGTCTAAGTCACACATGAAAATAGAATTAGAAGGGATGTCCACACAAAGACCACCTCTTTTTGATGGAGAAAACTTTAGTCATTGGAAACTTAGGATGAAATTGTTCTTAATGGCTATTGATATAGACTTGTGGTCTATCATTGAAGATGGACCTTATGTGCCTACTAAGCATGTTATAATTGATGGCTTATCACAAGAAGTTGAGAAATATAGAAAAGACTGGAGTGATGAAGATAAAAAGAAAATGAGTCTTAATGCTAAAGCAATGCAATTATTGTTGAATGGTTTAAGTAGGAGTGAATCTGCCTATGTCTCTTCATGTTTAAGTGCAAAGGATATGTGGAAATGTCTTGAAATGAAGCATGAAGGAACTAATCAAGTAAAGGAATCAAAGATTAACATGTTAATGACTACACTTGAATCATTTCATTTACTGCCTAATGAATCAATTGTTGATATGGATTTAAGGCTTACTAACTTATACAACTCACTTGAATCCCTTGGTAAAACGTTTTTGATGAAAGAAAAAGTGCAAAAAGTTTTGAGAAGTTTGCCAAGTGAATGGGATGCCAAAGTTAGTGCCATTGAAGAAAGCAAAGATCTTTCTCAAATAAAACTTGATGAATTGATAGGTTCTTTAAAAGTTTATGAAAACAAGTTGAATATAAGAAAGGCTGAAACTAGTAACAAGTCTAAATCACTTGCATTTGTAACAAATGAACCCGAATCATCTAATCAAGCCGAGTATGAAAGTGATGATGAAAGTGATGAAGAAGACATAATGTTGTTAGCTAGGCGTTTAAGGAAGTTTTTCAAGAAAAGACCAACTAAAAGACAAGCAAAATCAGCTGCCCCTATCAATGTGAAATCTAACAAACAAGATGGTAAATGGTATGATAAAGAACTTAAGTGTTATGAATGTGGTAAACAAGGACACATATCATATGATTGTCCAAACAAGAACAAAAACCGTGACATGGATGAAAAGACAAGGACAAAAACTAGAGTAGAACCTATGCAAAGGAGGAAGAAAGCTCTCAAGGCAAGTTCAAGCACTTGGGATGACACATCTTCATCCGAATCTGAGGAGGAACCTGAAGTTGCACAAACATGTTTGGCTTCAAAGTCTACAAATGAGGTAACATTCGATTCTGACTTTGAATGTGATTTTACTCAAGATGAATTGTTGGATGAATTAGAAAAGTTGCATGATAGATATAAGAAGCTATCCAAGGAGAAGAAAAGAATAGTTGAGGAGAAGAACAAGTTGGAGACGTCTAACTTGAATCTAACTTCTCAACTAGAAGTTCTTCAACTTGAATCATCTAACACTATTAGTTCAATGCAAAATCAGATTAAGGAACTTAAGAACAAACATGAAAATGTGCAATGTGTGCAATGTGTTGATTTCAACGTTTTAAAGTCTAAATTACATGAAATACAAACTGAATTTGAATCATTAAAAGCATGCAACCTAGACTTGAACAAATCTTTAGAACAATTTAAGAATGGTTCCAACATGTTAGACACTCTTATTGCATCTCAAAAGCATGGAAATGACAAACAAGGTCTTGGATATGTTAAAGAAGCTGAATACACACCTAAGGAAACAACATTTGTATCATCTTCAACCAACATGAAATATAGGCCAAATGCATTTAGAAATGAACCTATTCTGCCCACACCACTTTCTTCACAAAGATTGCAAAATGCATCAACATATAGGAAGGCAAATACACCTAGAAACCATGCTTACATGTATACAAGAATGCCTAAACAAAGTAGTATGCAATCTGCTCAAGTTATGCCTTATATGCAACAACATGCTTATGTGAAGAACATGACATACTCTCGGCCTAAATCAGTTTACAACACACGGACTAGACACACACAACATCTTGCGTATACACGGCCTAAATCCAATGCTTATACACGGCCTAGAAACTATGATAACTCACGGCCAAGATATAACTCATATACATGGCAACATTCAAATGCATATAGAACTTACAATGCTTATTCAACTAGACATAAATGTGCAGCCCCTTTTCCATCATATTCTATGTATCAAAATCCACTATTTGTTCATTATATGCAACATGATTTTAACATTTCAAAACCAAGAAAGGTTGTTCAAGTTTGGGTACCTAAAGGTACACTAACATGAACTTAACTTGTCTAACCTTGAAAGGACCCAAAATCAAAGGGTACCTAAGTTGTTATTTACATTTGTAGGTACATAACATCAAAGAAAGACAAGTTGCTGGTTATAACAACAAAGAAGATGAAAAGAACAAAACCAATTGGATAGTTGATAGTGGTTGCTCAAGACATATGACGGGCAACAAAAATTTGTTTAGCACACTTAAGAACATTGCAAAAGGTGGCAAAGTTACCTTTGGAGACAACAACCAAGGCCAAATAATTGGCAAAGGCAAGGTTGGTGATCCAAACAAGTTTGAGATCAAAAACGTCCTACTTGTAAGTAACTTAACCTTTGAGCTTTTAAGTGTTTCTCAACTATGTGACAACAACTTGAATGTTCTCTTCTCCTCCACTTCTTGTAAGATAATGGATAAAAACAATCAAGTTGTGTTAAAAGGAAAACGTGAAGGAAACATATATGTGCTTAACATGGATGATATGCTATGTAGTAACACAAAATGTCTTGTTTCACATGAATCTGATCCCAATCTTTGGCATAGACGTTTAGGACACATTGGTATATCAACCTTAGAAAAACTACACGCTAAAAGTCTTGTTAAAGGATTGCCTAAACTTAACTTGAATGATTTTCAACTATGTGAATCTTGTATCAAAGGCAAACATGTTAGAGAATCCCTTAAGCCTAAAACCGAGGTCACAACATCAAGAATACTAGAACTCTTGCATATAGACTTATTTGGTCCATGTAGAACAAGAAGCTTAGGTGGAAGTTATTATGTATGTGTAATAGTTGATGATTTCTCAAGATATACTTGGACATTGTTTCTTGCTTCAAAAGATGAAAGTGCATCATCTATAGCTAATCTAATTAGACAACTTGAAAATGAACATGAATCACATGTTATTAAGATAAGGAGTGATAGAGGTGGTGAGTTTAAAAATAGTGAATTAATCAAATTCTGTAATGAAAAGGGTATAAAACATGAATTCTCCCCACCAAGAACTCCTCAACTTAATGGTGTAGTTGAAAGAAAGAATAGGACTATTCAAGAAGTAGCAAGAACAATGATGGTAGAAAACAAAGTACCTAAATTCTTATGGGCTGAAGCAGTAAACACTTCAAGTTATATGATCAACAGACTATCAATAAGAAAGAAATTGAACAAAACACCATTTGAAATCTTAAATGGACGACTCCCAAAAGTAAACTATCTAAGAGTCTTTGGTTGTAAATGCTTTGTATTGAACACAAAAGATAACTTAGATAAGTTTGATCCTAAGTCTGATGAACATATATTTGTGGGATATTCAATGAACTCTAAAGCATATAGATGTTATAATGCACAAACAAGAAAGATAGTTGAATCTATACATGTGAAGTTCAATGAAAATGCATATCTCCAAACAAGTAATCAACATGAAATCTATGTACCAAATGATCAAATACTTCATGATGAAGATGAACTTATCCTACCACCCACAAATGAACAAATTGAAACACCAAATCAAACTCTTGAAATGCATGAAGTTCAAACTCCCCCTACACAAGAACATAATGAAGAAAATATGTCTAACCAACCTATTGAACATCATGAACCTATTGAAGATGCACAACCAAGTAATTGGTGGCAAATAAGAGATAAACAAAAGCATCCTCAAGAACTTATCATAGGAGATGTAAATCAAGGGGTTAGAACACGTAGGCAAATAGATCCTAATGAATATGATCAATGGCATGCACTTATATCCCAAATTGAACCCAAGAATGTAAATGATGCCTTAAACGATGCATATTGGATAGATGCAATGCATGAAGAGTTAAACCAATTTGAAAGAAACAATGTGTGGGATTTAGTACCTAAACCCGAGGATAAATCAATCATTGGAACTAAATGGGTGTTTAGGAACAAAATGAATGAACAAGGGGTTGTAGTAAGAAATAAAGCAAGACTTGTAGCTCAAGGATATAATCAAGAAGAGGGTATTGATTACGATGAAACATTTGCCCCCGTAGCAAGATTAGAATCCATACGCCTCTTATTAGCTTTTGCATGTTATAATAACATCAAACTATTCCAAATGGATGTTAAGAGTGCATTTTTAAATGGCTATATCCAAGAAGAAGTTTTTGTTAAACAACCACCAGGCTTTGAAGATCCAAAGAACCCTAATCATGTATATAAACTTAAGAAAGCCTTATATGGTTTGAAACAAGCCCCCCGTGCATGGTATGAAAGATTTGCCAACTTTTTACTAAGTAACAACTTTCAAAGAGGAACCATAGATAGTACCTTATTCTTGAAAAAGAAAGACAAAGATTTGCTTGTAATACAAATATATGTAGATGACATAATCTTTGGTTCAACTAATCCTAACTTAGTAAAAGACTTTGAAGATTGTATGAAGTCTGAGTTTGAAATGTCTATGGTTGGTGAATTAAACTATTTCTTAGGCTTGCAAATAAAACAAACATCAAGAGGTATACATATCAATCAAGCCAAATACATAAGAGATATGATAAAGAAATTCAACTTTGAAAACTTGAAACCATCTCCAACACCAATGTGTACTTCAACAAAATTAGACAAAGATGAAAATGGTGTTGCATTTGATGAAAAACTATATAGGTCTATGATTGGTTCATTGCTATATCTAACTGCTAGTAGACCTGATATTATGTTTGCAGTATGTATGTGTGCAAGATTTCAAAGTATGCCTAAGATGTCACACTTTAAAGCTGTAAAAAGAATATTTAGATATCTTCAACATACACCAACATTAGGCTTATGGTATGATAGACAATCTAGTCTAAGTCTACATGCATATTCAGATGCAGATTATGGTGGATGTAGAGTAGATAGAAAGAGCACTAGTGGAACATGTCAATTCCTAGGAAACTCATTAATATCTTGTTTTTCAAAGAAACAATCTAGTGTTGCACTTTCTACTACTGAAGCAGAATATATGGCTTTAAGTCTATGTTATACTCAACTATTATGGATTAAACAACAACTTTCAGACTTTGAAATACAAGTAAATAATATCCCCATCTATTGTGATAGTACAAGTGCTATAAATTTGTCTAAAAACCCTGTACTACACTCTAAGGCAAAGCATATAGAAGTACGTTATCATTTTCTACGTGATCATGTTAATCTTGGACATATACACATTGAACATGTTAGAACTGATCAACAAGTAGCTGACATATTCACTAAACCCCTTAATCAAGCTATCTTTGAGCATTTACGTGCAAGACTTGGATTAATTGCTTACACCTGACTCCTACACCGTGCACATAATTCCGTCTTTTGCATAATTTACAAAATTAAGGGGGAGAAATAAATGTGTATATATATCATGTTAAGGGGAAGATAGATATCAATATATATCATGTTAAGGGGGAGATAACACATTAAGGGGGAGCAGCTTAACTTGATTTAAAGAGCAGCTTACACTTGATTTAGATGCTTACTTGATTACACAGATTACAACACTTGATGTAGATGCACACTTGATTTAAATGCTTAATATACACATATGTGGGGTAATTTTGCAAATCATCGAAAGGGGGAGATTGTTGTGATATATTATGTTTGAGTGATTGCAAAATGTATATGTGAGCATATGTGTAATTGTTGTGCAAAATGTATATGTGTGCATATGTGTAATTGGTGTGCAAAATGTATATGTGTGCATATGTGTAATTGTTATGATGATTGCAAATAGATATATCATGTTTGAATGATTGGAAGATGCATATGTGAGCATGTATGTGTAACGTTTAAATGTGAAATTGTTTTGGCAAGGCATGAACTTATGAACTTATGAGCTAAATGTGAAATTGCTTGAATGAATCAAGATTGAACAAGTTTGATTAAGATCATGAGATTGAACTTGGCCAATTCAATCACATATCTTAATCAAGACATGTTCAAACTGATCTTAGATTATATATGCCAATACATGTTGTTCAAACTGATCTTAGAAGATATATATGCCAATACATGTTGATAATATGATCTAACCAAGCCTTGAAGTCACATGACTTACAATATAAGGCAAATTGTTCGGTTTAGTATCCTATTGCAGGTTTTGGTTCATATCTTGGGCAAATGAACTCCAAATTGAGTCATTCAAAAGCCCACATGATTCTTATTCAATTTAGAATCTAATTGGCTGAGGAAAGGCATGCTTGGCACGGGTTAAAACTGAATTGACCCGGTGGGAAGCTTATTGACCTATATAAGGGCTATTTTGGTAATTTCACCATTTGGACTTCTCATTCTTATTTGGTCTTCTTCCAACGGACTTATATGATCATATGACACATTTATAAGTCATGTCACATCATGGCAAAAATGAATCTGGAGCAGCACCATGTCTAGGTTCATCCTAGGACAAAATTCCTATTTTTGTGCTGAGGGGTATTCTGGTCTTTTCACTTGCCAATGGATCTTCCAACATGTTATATATTGCTTATATGATGTTTATATGTGTTTATGTCACATATGGTACGTGCCCTATTTTTATGGAAACGGGCAGCATGGTCTATCAATTGGAAATTCTTATATCATGGTTATCACATCTATGGTTTTCTTGGAATTCTTGGTATTCTTCATATGGTTTTCTATGCTACATGTTGAAGACATAAATGACTATATATTATATGTGTTCACACGCATATTGGTACAAATCATGTTCAAACTTTCAGCTTTTGAACAAGTCAAGGCAAGTTGAATTACATCCTATTTTGGTGCTGATTTCAAGTGACTATTCTTGCTTATATTGTGTGATGTTTTCAACGGCTATATTGGTTCAAAATTGGAGCAAAATTTCGTGTGATATATGGTCAAGGTTCAGATTATATTGTGTGACAAAAACAAGTCCTACAATGTAGCAAATTTGAAGCAAAAGTCTCTCAACCAAAGCTATATGCAAACGGCTATATTGAAGACCAAGTCAAGCTGAATTCTCTCTATCTTTTAGCTACATTCAAACGGTTATATATTCAAAGGTTGGAGACCAATTCAAACTCAAAGGCATGGCTGGTTTCTATCTATCTTTGAATTATTCTCCAATGCCTTGATTCTAGGCATTCCAACGTTTATTTGTGTTCAAAATGAGGAGATAAAATTGTTCAAAACACATGCCAATTCAGCTGCATACATGGCAAGTTATTTACACATGGAAATTGCTGATTGGAGCTATCTTTTAAACGTTCAAATGGAGT
This sequence comes from Eustoma russellianum, assembly GCA_036186865.1. NCBI lineage: Eukaryota > Viridiplantae > Streptophyta > Magnoliopsida > Gentianales > Gentianaceae > Eustoma > Eustoma russellianum. The sequence goes on from AP025053.1 coordinate 17,898,271, forward strand.
TATTTTCATCTCATTCCAACGGCTATAATAGGATGAGATGAGGGATAAAAAATTCAGTTGAAGACCAATTCAAATCAACAAAAGATAAGCTTCATTTGACTAGCTAGAAAGGTGCTGAATTTTCTCCATCTCACAACCATTCCAACGTCTCTTAAGAGGAGCCTTTAGGCTGTCCTCTTGGCTATAAATAGCACCAAAGATGAAGAGGAAAAGTACACCAACGAAAGCAACAAAGAAAGCAAGCAAGACAATTAGCTCTTTGTCTCCATTCTTTTCTTCTTCTCTTCTCTATTGAAGAACACATTTGTAGCAAGCTTTATGATTGTATAGTTCTTCATTTCTTGTCATTTCAACACCTTTTAAACGACATATTGTAAGGGAGAAGCTGGTGTATAAAGCTTACTCCTTAGAGGTGAGCAAAAGGTGCAAAGGTGCAAAGGTGAAACAAACTAGTGCTGATTTTCAGTTTTGGTGCAGCCTCTTGAAGAAGTTGGTGAAAAGCTTCTTCCTTTGGCTTTGTAAGGTGACTTTGGTGTTTGGTGTTTAGTGAAATCCAAGAGAAGGTGTCTCTTGGGACTGGAGTAGGTCACATTGACCGAACCAGGATAATTCCTTGTGTTCTTTACTTATTTCCTGCACTTACTGTTTTCTGCCTGAGAATTACACTAACTTGGCACGCATAATTGAATGAGCAAACAGTCTTAGAATTGCATGAATTTTGGATATATTATACTTCAATGTGTTAGCTTTCATTAGCCGCAAGAATCACTAAATTCTAAGGTGTTTAGCATATTCAATTCATCTTCACAAAATTGTTGCTACATTCTGTGAACAGTTCTGACCAGTGTGCAAACTTGTGCAATTTGAATAGGCTATCCTTCGAATCTTGGAGTGAGCCTTATATCAAATTAAACTAGACATCTTGAGGTTTAATTTGACATAAGATTCATCAAAATAGCACGGGTAGATTTTGAGATATTGTTGTTTGAAGTTAAGCTAACATTCTGCCTGAAACTGCCAGAATTGCACACTTTACTTCTCTTGCTTATTTGAACGTGCTAACTTGCTTGGAATTGATTGAATTTTTTATGACATACTATAAACATCCTAAACTTGATCTCTGCCAAGTTTGAGAGCTTGCACAGGTGTATAAGTGGTTCAACCAAAACGTTCAAAGTAGTGAACTGTTTCTGGAATTTTCAGAATCTGAGGCTAAAGAGGCAAAGGGGTCTTCAAACAAGTTTTTGAAGGTAATTGTAGTGTAATTTCCGCTAATCCACTATTCACCCCCCCCTCTAGTGGTGCTATACAGGTCCAACACGTTCAAATGAAGCTGTTTTTCCACCTCATTCCAACGGCTATAATGGATAAGATGAAGGGTAAAAGTTCAGATTGGAAGACCAATTCAAAGCATCAAAAGATCAACTTTATTTTGAAAGTCAAATGCTGAATTTGGATAGCTAGAAAAGTGCTGAATTTTCTCCATTTATCAACCATTCCAACGTCTACATTAAGGAGCCTTTAGGCTGTCCTCTTGGCTATAAATAGCTCCAAAGGTGAAGAGTAAAAGTGCACCAACGAAAAACAAAAGAAAAGCAAGCAAGACATTCAGCTCTTTGTCTCCATTCTTCTCTTCTACTCTTCTATATTGAAGAACACATTTGCAGCAAGCTTTATGATTGTATAGTTCTTCATTTCTTGTCATTTCAACACCTTTTAAACGACATATTGTAAGGGAGAAGCTGGTGTATAAAGCTTACTCCTTAGAGGTGAGCAAAAGGTGCAAAGGTGCAAAGGTGAAACAAACTAGTTGCTGTTTGTTTTGGTGAAGTCTCTTGAAGAAGTTGGTGAAAAGCTTCTTCCTTTGGCTTTGTAAGGTGACTTTGGTGTTTGGTGTTTAGTGAAATCCAAGAGAAGGTGTCTCTTGGGACTGGAGTAGGTCACATTGACCGAACCAGGATAATTCCTTGTGTTCTTTACTTATTTCCTGCACTTACTGTTTTCTGCCTGAGAATTACACTAACTTGGCACGCATAATTGAACAGGCAAACAGTCTTAGAATTGCATGAATTTTGGATATATTATACTTCAATGTGTTAGCTTTCATTAGCCGCAAGAATCACTAAATTCTAAGGAGTTTAGCATATTCAAATCGTCTTCACAAAATTGTTGCTACATTCTGTGAACAATTCTGACCAGTGTGCAAAACTTGTTCAATTTGAATAGGTTACCCTGTGAATCTTGAAGTGAGCCTTATATCAAATTAAACTAGACATCATAAGGTTTAATTTGACATAAGATTCATCAAAATAGCACGGGTAGATTTTGAGATATCATCGTTTGAAGTTAAGCTAACATTCTGCCTGAAACTGCCAGAATTGCACACTTTACTTATCTTGCTTATTTGAACGTGCAAACTTGCTTGGAATTGACTGAAATTTTTATGACATACTATAAACATTCTAAACTTGATCTCTGCCAAGTTTGAGAGCTTGCACAGGTGTATAAGTGGTTCAACCAAAGCGCTCAAAACAGTGAACTGTTTCTGGAAATTCCAGAATCTGAGGCTAAAGAGGCAAAGGGGTCTTCAAACAAGTTTTTGAAGGTAATTGTAGTGTAATTTCCGCTAACCCACTATTCACCCCCCCCCCCCTCTAGTGGTGCTATACAGGTCCAACATAGCCAATAGGAAGGAGTCTTGCAAATGTCCAAACCAATCACAATCAAGCTAGAACAAGAATACAAGCTGCTCAACATTTGATCCAATCAAATTCAAGGAAAGAATCGGCTGGTTCATGGCATAATTTGTTTGAATATTCAACACCAAACTTGGAACCAATCAAAGCCAAGATCAAAGCAAGCTTCTCATCGCAATATCCAATCAAAACCTTGGCTGAAACTAGCAAGCAAGAAACGTATGATTGAGCTAAACTCCTTTGAAAATTCAAAGCCACAACTCACAACCAATCAAAGCCTAATTCCAAGCAAGCTGCTCAAAGTATTATCCAATCAAATTGATCAAGAAAAAGGCTGGAAACAAGGCATGAGAAGCACGGCAAAAGCAACCAGAATTTTGGAGCCAAAGTTGTTCAAAGCAAGCACCTTATTTTTAGTCTTGTACTTTGTACATTAAAACTTGTACCTATGTCATTTTCATTTGTTATAAATAGCATAGGAAGCTGAATGTATAAAACAACTCAAAGAACAATATACAACTACATTCAATCACATTTCAATCAAATTTCCTTTAAGGAGTTCTCAACTTATGCTAGTTGAAGTTTAAGACCACTTAACGGTTTTCTTTCAAGTTCATAGCCTAGAACTTGTTAGTATTCACTTCATTTTTGGTTTACAGCATCTTAGGGTCTCATTGAGGTTTTAGATGTGTTGGAGTGCCAAAGAGGAAGAGGTGTTGGCATAAATTGAGCCAAGAACAACGGTTACAGTTCAAGGGGTGTCTTTATGATGTTCTTGGCCATAGCTGAGGTTCAAATCAATTTGGAATAGAGGACAAAGTCTTGGAAACGTTTTCTAGCCTTCGTTTGGCTCATCATGCGTGCAAGACGCGGGCTCCAACAATTCCACCTTCCAAACGTCCTTCACTATGGGTTAGGCACAAGGAAGAAGACTTCCCTTTGCTTCCTTAGTGAAACAAACGATTGGTTCAACAAGCAAGAACCAACACTTCAAGATGGTCATCGACCAGGCAAACCACAATGGCGCTCCTGGACAACATCTTTAAGCAATGGCAACACCTCAAAATGCTCAACGTTGAAGGATATAAACCTAGGTTTTTTAATGCAAAACCAAGAAAACAAAGTCTCACAAGAAGTAAAGAAAAATGTCAAGATTTTATTGCATCCAAGGTTGTTTGCTACACGCCCCAAGGGGCCTTATTTATAGACTAGAAATCGTCCCCCCTCCAGCCTTCAAATGTCTAGAAATTATCTTAAAGAAAGCCAACAACAAATGTTTAAATTTGAAATTTGTTTGAAATTCAAATCTAAGACAAATTCTAACTAGCCGCATATGATGATTAATGGAGGTGTTTGAGACTTGATTTGATGTTGATAAAGTGGTTGGAATTGAATTCAAAGGTTGGTTGAAGATTGAATTCATATTGAGTTTGAATTTGAATTCAAATTTGGATTCAACTTTGAATTGTGATCTCATCTCCCCCTTGCTTCAAGAATGGCGTGTGAATGGCTTCAAAAGTTGCTGAGATCTTTATCTTGTGTCTTGAAATTTAATCCTCAAATTGGTTGGAACTTGAAATTCAAAGCATGGTTGAATTTGAATTCAAGTTTAACTTCAAGTTTAAATTCAATTTGATCTCCATGTTTGAACTTCAAGTGGCCGCCCCCCATGGAGATAATTTGAGCTAGTTTTTGAAAAGGAATTCCATCTTGGACCACATTTGAGTTCGTCCTTGTGGAGACAAACATTCTTCTCAAGACAACATTCCTTTTGTCTCCTTTTTAGGGTACACACGCCTTGATGCTATTTGTGGTTCTCCGTTTGGCTTGTACTTTATTATGTACCTAGTTACCTACAAGGCAAACACAAGGAAGCAAGGATCGCAAGAAAACAAGAAAAAATTCAAAACAAAGAATACTCACACACGCTTGGGAGGGGACACGCTTATAATGTGGGTTCAATAAGGTGAACCCAATGAGCCTTAGGTTTATCTTGAACATGCTTGTACAAGAAGGTTCCAACTTGATGTCCAAGTTCTCTAGCCCCCTTCTTGTCATAGGACCCATAACCTGTTAATGGGATCCCCAATCCTCATCAATCCCCCTCCTCAAGAGGATTTGTCCTCGAATCGAAGGGTTCGTCAGTGAAAGGTGTGAGGTCAGCAACATTGAAAGTAGAAGAAATAGAACCATACCTTTTGGGATGGTCAAGGATGTAGGCATTGTCACCTATGCGTTTTAAGACTTTGAATGGCCCATCTCCTCTAGACAACAATTTTGACTTTCGTTCATTGCGAAACCTTTCTTTTCGTAAATGTAACCACACCAAAACGCTTGGTTCAAACACAACTCATTTTCTATGTTTGTTGGCTCGTTTTTCATATGTTATGTTTTTCTTCTCAAGTTGTGCTTTAACGTTTTCATGCAGTTTCTTTATCTTTTCCGATTTTTGTTTACCATCAAGACTTGAACATTCATGTATGGGAATGGGAATCAAATCAAGTAGAGACATGGGGTTGAAACTGTACACGATTTCAAATGGACTATGCAAGGTACCATGATAGACACTCCTATTGTATGCGAATTCAGTATATGGTAAACAATCTTCCTAATGTTTAAGATGTTTTTGCAAAATGGCACGCAGAAGTTGAGAGAGTACGATTAACTATTTCAGTTTGTCCATCAGTTTGTAGATGAGCTGTGGTAGAAAACAACAATTAAGTACCAAGTTTAGCCCACAAAACACGCCAAAAATGACTTAGAAATTTCGTATTTCTATCACTTAAATTTCTTTAAAGAACAAGTCAGCAACATGTGTGGCATCATCAAGTTTCCTACATGCAATGAAGTGTGCCATTTTTGAAAACCTATCTACCACAACAGAAATGCTATCGTGCCCTCCTCGAGACCTAGGAAGTCCTAAAACGAAGTCCATGGAAATGTCAACCCAAGGAGAATCAGGGACGGGTAAGGGCGTGTAAAGGCCATGTGGTTGGGAATTGAATTTGGCTTGTTTGCAAGTGATGCAACTACCACATAACCTTTCGACGTATACACGCATGTGTGGCCACTAGAAATTGTTTGGAAGGCACTGCCGTTGATATATTGCTGAGCCATTACGTATGCATTCTTTTCAGAGAGGCGCGACTAGTTAAATGCTAAACTCCCGCGACCATCATCTCTACCACTGCTTCACTGGAGAATCGAAGACTATTCCTTGCACAATCTTGTTTCACAAGTTATACTATTGCGCAGATTCTATCACTTTGATGTACAGGTCCAACTCTCCAATCATATAAATATGTACGCTTTTTCCTTCGCCAAGGTTTTATCCACAAGGGTGGTTTTACTTGGCAAGGTTTTAATACGGCATATCATATATGATTGGAGGTGGACAATCATTAGCTCATTGAATCACTTATTTTCATATGACGACTATCTTGTAATATGGTATTCTTCCGCCAAAAGTGAGGATATCTAAAAAAACACGCCTTCATAAAAAAAATTACACATATATATACATATATATTTTTTTAACCAAAAGATGAACTTTTATTATGCATCACTTGTGGCGGAAGAATACCATCATACAGTCAGTGTCATCATATGAAAATAGAAAATGTAAAGTTCTAATAATTTGCAATCTTCAATCATATACGATATGCCGTATTAAAACCTTGCTAAGTAAAACCACCCTTGTGGATAAAACCTTAGCGAAGGAAAAAAGCGTACATATTTATATAATTGGAGTTTATACAGAAAATGAATGTAAACATGATATTGCCGCGTTGGTTTCCCAAAGTATGCTGAGATGCTTCCCTTAACATATTGTGAAATCTCTGATTAACCTTGTGATGCCAGTGAATTCTTGTCCTCCCCAGCCAACGTCGTGAGTCCATGCAAGATAAGAATGATACAAATATTAGTAATATGTGTATACTTACAGTGAAATATAAGTGTGAGCCATTGCAGAGGAATAAATTACCCATGTTGCGTATATCCATAGATATAGGCAATAGTGTCCATAATCCAAAGCCAATACATGAAAGTGAACATAGACAATGTAATCTTAGTTAAGAGTGTGACATATACTTGGGTTGCCCATATCATTCGATACAGGCAACATAAATGAAGAAATGCTTTATCCATGTCGTAATTGCGGTGTTGCCTCTGTCTGGTAGCTTGCTCGAACTAATGGTGGTAAGTCTTCAATGGTCCGAAATATCGAAAGATGGTTTGTAGTTGACCATATTGCGCAAGGAAATGAGACGGTTGATGATGAGCCCACGATGGGGTCAACGCAACATATTTTCATGTATCATTTATTGTCATATGTTAGTTCTGTAAGACATGACATTTCACTGTTCACTCCGCTCACACTAGTGCTAGTTCTTATGTCTTATTGCCTAACTAACCCTTAGGACATGTCATATATGTTGTGCATATTGTGTTTGTTGCTTGGTGTCTTTGAAGATAGGTCAAAGAGAGCTTTGCATTGAAGAAGCATGAACACCTATCAATCCATGTTCCATCTGATCGGATGATATCATTGTTCAAACAAAGCTTGAAGATGCAACTAAAACCTGAATTTTTGTTCAAGCAAGGAGGTGATAAGCAAGTAGCTTACAAGCAAGGAGGTGACAAGCACTCATGTCAAATTCAAGAAATGTTCTTCACGTAAGAATGGAGAGACAAGCTGCTCAAATCTTTAACCAATAGGAAGAAGTCTAGCAAATCTTCAAACCAATCACAATCAAGTTGAAGACAAATAAGCAAGCTGCACAAACTTGGATCCAATCAAATTCAATGAAGAAATTGGCTGGTTTATGGTTAATTGGTTTGAATATTCAAAGCCTAAACTACAACCAATCAAAAGGGAGTTCAAACCAAGCTGCTCAATACATTATCCAATCAAAACTTTGGCTGAAAATCAAGCATGGAAGAAACGTTAAATCCTTTGAAAATTCAAAGCCAACTTGCAACCAATCAAAGGCCATTCCAAAGCAAGTTGCTCCATGTGTTATCCAATCAAATTGATCAAAGAAAGAAGGCTGAATCTAGCAAGGAATCAACGGCAAAGCAACCAGAATTCTAGGAACTAAAGTTGTTCAAACAAGTTACCAAGCAAGCATGTTATTTCTAGACTTGTACTTAGTACTTTAAACCTTGTACACATGTAATTTTCGTTTTGTATAAATAGCATAGGAATCAGATTGTAAACACAACAATATAACAATTATCAAACACATTTCAATCAAATATCCTTTAAGGAGTTCTCAACTTTCTAGTTGAAGTTAAAACCACTTAACGGTTTCTTTCAAGTTCATAGCCTAGAACTTGTTATGTATTTACTTCATTTTTGGTTTACAGCATCTTAGGGTCTCAATGAGGTTTTAGATGTGTTGGAATGCCAAAGAGGAAGAGGTGTTGGCATGAATTGAGCCAAGAACAAACGGTTACAGTTCAAGGGGTGTCATTGGGATGTTCTTTGCCATTGATGAGCCAAACGGAGGCTAGAAAACGTTGCCAAGGACTTTGTCTCCTATTCCAAACTGATTTGAACACAAGCTATGTCAAAGAACATCTCCAAGATACCCCTTGAACTTTAACCATTGTTCTTGGCTCAATTTATGCCAACACCTCTCCCTCTTTGGCACTCCAACACATCTAAAACCTCAATGAGACCCTAAGATGCTGTAAACCAAATCATGGAGCAAATACTAACAAGTTCTAGGCTAGGAACTTGAAAGAAAACCGTAAGTGGTCTTAAACTTCAACTTGAAATGTTGATAACTCCTCAAGGGAAATTCTGGTTGTAATGTGTATTGATAATGGTTATGAATTACATTCAGGTTCTAAACCTTCTTATAGCACACGAAAATGAAGAAAAGTACAAGCTTTAATGTACAAGGTACAAGAATACAATGAGATGCTTGCTTTTTGACAACTTGTTGGAGTAACTTTCGGTTGAAAGAAGCTGGTTGCTTCTCCTTTCTTCTTTGCTTGTCTTCAGCCATAATTTGATTGGTTTAAGCATTGAGCAGCTTGCTTGGATCTTAGCCTTGATTGGTTGTGAGTTGTAGCTTTGATTTTTTTCAAAGAATTTTGGCTCAATCATATGTTCTCCTCCTTGCAAGTTTCAGCCAAGGTTTTGATTGGTTGATGTAGTGTGTTGCTTGCTTGAACTTGGTTTTGAGTGGTTCCAAATTTGGTGTTGAATATTCAAACATATTTTGCCATGAACCAGCCGAAATCTTCAAGCTTGTGATTGGATCCTTGGTTGAGCAGCTTGTTGAACTTTCTTTAGTTGTTTATGATTGGTTCAAGCATTTAGAAGACTCCTTTCTATTGGTTGAAGGTTTGAGCTGGTTGTTTCTTCCTTGTTTGCGTGAGAAACAATTAGATTTTTGACATGGGTGCTTGTCACCACCTTGCTTGTAAGCTACTTGCATTTCACCTCTTTGCTTGGACAAAAATTCAGGTTTGATTTGCATCTTCAAGCTAAAAACATGTACCTGAAAGATAAGGCAAGAATACAACACAAACTATCCTAAAACAAAGTTAACAAACTAACAATATTAAAAAGAACATCTAAAGATATGTACAACATGCATTTGATACAACTAGATCATAGCTTGTATCATATAAACCCAATGGACGTCATCTTTGCTTGGCTCATCCTCTTCATGCCTGTAAAGAAATGATTCAACACTATGTAACAATTTCTTAGCCATACTCCTTGTTATGGGACCATTGTAGGGCAATGAGGTGTCATCATCAGTGTTTGTATCCACAAGGTTAGGCTGTAGCTCATCATTCCCTCCCACTTGAAAAGGATTCGTCCTCGAATCTGAATCAGTACTAAACGGAGAAAGGTCAGCAACATTAAAAGTTTTAGAGATAGGACCATACCTTTCTTCAGGAAGATCGAGAACATAGGCATTATCACCAAGCCGTTTCAACACTTTGAACGGTCCATCGCCTCTTGGCTTCAATTTGGAGTCCCTTTCCTTAGGGAATCTTTCTTTCCTTAAGTGTAACCAAACAAGATCACCAGGTTCAAATATAACAACTTTACGATTCCTGTTGGCTCTATTGGCATACACTTTATTCTTAGCTTCAAGTTGTGACTTAACCTTTTCATGCAATTCTTTCACAAGTTTTGCTTTTCGTTCACCATCTAAACTAACACGTTCATGAACAGGTATGGGAACAAGATCAAGCGGGGACAAAGGGTTAAAGCCATAAGCAACTTCAAAAGGAGAATGCAATGTTCCACTATGAACAACTCTATTGTATGCAAACTCAATATAAGCTAAGCAGTCTTCCCAATTCTTCAAGTTCTTTTGAATGACAACACGTAACAGTTGAGACAAAGTTCTATTAACAACTTCAGTTTGACCATCGGTTTGTGGGTGAGCAGTTGTAGAAAATAACAATTTAGTACCAAGTTTACTCCACAAAACACGCCAGAAATGACTTAGAAACTTTGTATCTCTATCATTAACAATTGTACGTGGCATGCCATGCAATCTAACTATCTCCTTAAAGAACAAATCAGCAATATGAATAGCATCATCGACTTTCTTACATGCAACGAAATGTGCCATTTTGGAAAATCTATCAACAACAACAAAGATGCTATCTTTACCAGTTTTGGATCGAGGCAATCCTAATACAAAGTCCATAGAAATATCAGTCCAAGGTGAGCTTGGAACGGATAAGGGAGTGTACAATCCATGTGGTTGTGTTCTAGATTTTGCTTGTTTGCAAGTAATACATTGGTCACATACCTTATCAACATGTGCTCTCATATGCGGCCAGAAGAAATGTTCCTTAAGTGTTTCCAAAGTTTTTAACGAGACAAAATGACCCATTAAACCTCCTCCATGAGCTTCTTTTATCAACAACTCTCTTAATGAACACATTGGTACACATAACTTATGTTCTTTAAACAAATAACCATCATGCAAGTAATATTTAGCAAAAGGTGAATCAATGCACGCTTGATAAATAGAACTAAAATCATGATCAGAATGATACATCTCTTTGATAGACTCAAAACCAAACATGTTACATGAGAGTAGTAATCAAAGTATAGCGACGAGATAAGGCATCAGCTACGACATTTTCTTTTCCTTGCTTATACTTGATCACATAAGGGAATTGTTCAATGAATTCAACCCATTTGGCATGTCTTTTGTTCAGTTTTCCTTGACCTTTTAGATACTTAAGGCTCTCATGATCAGTATGAATCACAAATTCCTTGGGTTGCAGATAATGTTGCCAAGTTTGTAAAGAACGGACAAGGGCATACAATTCCTTATCATAGGTTGAATAATTTATGGAAGCTCCTTTCAATTTCTCACTAAAGTAGGCAACAGGTTTGTTACCTTGATGCAATACAGCTCCAATGCCAACTCCACTGGCATCACATTCAACTTCAAACGTTTCATCAAAGTTGGGCAATCTCAGGATAGGTGCAGAAGTTAGACGTTTCTTAAGTTCCTCAAAGGCTTGTTGTTGTGATTCTCCCCATTCAAATCTTACATCTTTCTTGACTAATTCATTCAAGGGTGCAGCTATGGTAGAGAAATCCTTCACAAAACGTCTATAGAAACTAGCTAATCCATGAAAACTCCTAACATCTCCAGCAGACTTAGGGGTTGGCCACTCAGTTATGGATTTAACTTTCTCTTGATCTACTTCAATTCCTTCAGCACTAATCACAAATCCTAAGAATGTAACCTTCTCCAGACAGAAAGAACACTTTTTGAAATTAGCATACAACTTTTCTTTCTGTAGGGTGACAAAAACGGCTCTTAGATGATTTAGGTGTTCACTTAGGGTTTTGGAGTAGATAAGAATGTCATCAAAGTAAACTACTACAAATTTCCCTATGAATTTCCTTAAGACCTCATTCATTAACCTCATGAAAGTACTAGGGGCATTGGTTAAACCAAAGGGCATAACTAACCATTCGTACAATCCAAACTTAGTCTTAAAGGCAGTTTTCCATTCATCACCTTCCCTAATTCTCACTTGGAAATATCCTTGCTTAAGATCTACTTTGCTAAAGCACCTAGACCCATGTAACATATCCAACATGTCATCCAACCTAGGAATAGGGTATCTATACTTCACAGTGATCTTATTGATGGCTCTACAGTCAGTACACATTCTCCAAGTTCCATCTTTCTTAGGGACAATGATTACAGGAACAGCACAAGGACTCATACTCTCTCTTACTTTACCTTGAGTTAATAATTCCTCAACTTGCTTTTGGATTTCCTTAGTTTCCTCTGGATTGGCTCTATAGGCCGGACTGTTTGGCAGAACAGCTCCTGGAATGAAATCTATTTGATGCTCAATGCCTCTTAGAGGTGGTAAACCTGGGGGATCTCCTTCAGGAAACAAGCTAGAAAATTCTTGAAGTAAAGATGCAACTTCACTTGGTAAAGTAGATGGTATTTCAGATGAAGAGAACAGAGTTTCTTTGTAAAGCAAGATATAAACATTTTTATTGGAATTGATAGCATGGAATACCTCACTTTGAGATGCAAAGAAAGCACTTTTCTTCAGAGATTGTTCAGCAGAAACTTTGTTTTCTTTCGGTTCAATTTTAAGATGAGAACTTTTCAGTTGGTTCTCTTTGACGAAAATCCTTTCCAATTCCTTTTCTTTTGGATCATTATGACTTTTTGACATTCGTTGTTGATCCTCAAAGACTTTGTGCGGGGGCAAGGCATTTAATTTGAACAGTTTGTTGTTATGCCTAAAGGAATATCTATTTAGGTAACCATCATATGTAACTTTGTTGTCAAATTGCCACGGTCTACCTAATAAGATATGACTTGATTGCATAGGGGCTACGTCACATAACACCTCAGCAGAATACCCACCAATTGACAAAGGAACTAGGACTTGCTTTGTTACTTTAACTTCACCACACTCATTAAGCCACGTAAGTCTATAAGGACGGGGGTGATTAATTAAAGGTAACTCAAGCTTCCTAACAAGTTCAAAACTTGCAACATTGGTACATGAACCGGAGTCAATGATTAAAGTGCAGACTTTCTTTTTAACCATACAATGAATGTGGAATATGTTCTCTCTTTGTATGTTAGGTTCTTCAGTTTTAACTTGGGCACTTAGAGCTCGACGGACAACTAAGAACTCTTTTGTTGCACACTCATTATTCTCTTCACTAATCTCTTCTTCTTCCTCACATGTTTGCTCAATTTCTTTGTTTTCTTCACTCTCTTCCAATTCTTCCTCAGAATAATACTCATTAGACTCTTCAATAAACAAGATGCGTTTAGGGTTGGGACATTGATTAGCAAAATGACCTTTTCCTAAGCATTTAAAACATTGAATATCACGAGTCTTAAAGTTAGGCGTACCTTCCACCTTGGCTTTGCCTTTATCAATGATTGGAAGCTTTGGACGATTTTGGATGTTCTGGGTTGATTTTCCTTGGGATCCACGGCCTTGACCTTGTTGTGGACGGAATGGCGTCCTGGGCTGTGTTCTAGGAAAACTCAAAGGATTAGTCCGAAAAGAAGGGTTAGAAGTTTTTACCTTCAATTGTCTTTCCACTTTTTCAGCAATGTGAACCATAGAAGCCAGATCTGAGTAAGGTGTAAGTTCCACCTTAAATGCAATCTCTTTGTTCAAGCCAGCTAGAAATCTAGCCATTGTGGCTTCCTCCGCTTCTTCTATGTTAGCCCTGGTAAGCAAATGTTCTAACTCTTTATAAAATTCATCGACAGACCTATTACCTTGAGAAAATTGTTGCAATTTCTGGAAAACACTTCTTTCATAGGAAGGAGATATGAATCTCTTCCTCATCTCTTGTTTCAACTCGGACCAAGTGACAACAGGGGGTTGTCTTGTTCTTCTCCTGGTGTTCTTCAATTGTTCCCACCAAAGTAAAGCATAATCTACAAATTCAAGCATACCGTACTTTGGCCAATTCAGAATAGTTAGTGCAAGAATACATATGATCTACCTTTGTTTCCCATTGCAAATATGTTTCAGGATCACTTTTTCCATGGAAGGGGGAATTGTCAGTTTTGTAGTAATGTATTCTTCTTCAAGACGTTCATCCCTATCAGGTTGACGTTCATCATATCTCTCCTCTAGATAGGGTTCTTCATTGTACTCAGGGAGACTATCAAATCTTTCCTCAAAAGAAAGGTTCCTACGACCACCATTACTACCTCGACCTCTACCTCTACCTCTAAGTGATGTGACTTTTCTACGTTCAACATGAGACTCATTACCATAAGAGGTGCCTTCTTGAAAAGGTATACTAGGTTCCTTTTGATCTGAGGTTGGCTTTTCTACTTTGCTTATCCTCTGTTTGTTATCCTCTATGTCACTTCTCATTAAACCAAATTGATTAACAAGGAAAGTGAGTGTTTGCTGTATATTCTCTAGGGTAACAGGGACTGGGGATGGGACAGGAGTAGATGGGGACGGGGATGATGCATTATCTTTCTGTTGGGGACCCATGGTTCAGAAAACAATCTCAAAAGCCAATTAAAATATTGATAAGATGCATATACTCTACTTTATGTTGACAATTGTTCAAAACAGCAATTTGGACTATATCTCATAAAGATTCAAGAAAATCACAGAAGTTAAATTGTTGTTCGGGCTGAAAGAAATCTACGGGGTTGTTTTAAGACAATCCCTCAATTTACTTTACAGCATATGCAATTATCAATTGTAGTAAAGTGAAAGTAAAGACACACAAACAAAGTGCTAGCAAGGGTTTGCTTTAGAAACTTTCAAAATCTCAAAACTACAACACTTTTGGTTTGGTTTGGGCACTTTCTTTCTTTTGAGCTTTGCACAGGGATTTCCCTTTTTGCAACGTTTATCTTTTGGCTTTTTCCTCACTTGGCTTTCTTGTACAATCCTCTCTTGTCTTGCCTCTTACTTGTTTGACAAATATTGGCTTTTCTCTCGCGTATTTCTCAATCAAGCTTAATTTTCTTTCTTTGGAGGGTTTTGCTTGATTGTTGTGAGACTACTCCTCACGGCCTACATGAGACATTGCCCACGGCCTTTAATTTGCACAAGGTTTGTTGTATTTGGAATTTGAAAGTTCCTCGTACACAACACGGCTAAACACTATGTAGTGGGAATTCAATTCACAATTACAACAAGATCAAATTGTATAAAGTGCAATGTAAGTTCAGAAATTGATCTAAAACAACAATTGGATAGCTCTTTAACAATGTGGGGCTTAAACAATTCCTAACTTTCAGAATATATCTAAGTCCAACAAGTTGTTTGAAACAATTGAAATCAACAAAAAGATAAAGCTATTAGCATACACCAAGATTTCAAATGAGCTTTAAAAGTTGTCTTAATCCACACGGTTTTGGGCAGTTTGTTCTTTTTCCTTTTTCTGTTTTTGATGCAAATGATCTAAGTAATATTAAGATGGCTAAATGCAACTTATTTGTTTCTAAATGCAATCTATAAGGCTGATTACTATATCAACTAATGGAAAATCAGTTTTGGTGCAACTAAGCTAACTTGTTTTGTTTGGTTTTTAAGTGATCTATCCTACTTTGTTTTTGTTTGGTTTTTGTTTGTATGATGATACTAGATGCAGCTCCTAACAAACGTGTATGAACTAGATCTAGGCAGCACACTTAGTTAGCTAAAACTATTTTGTTTTGTTCTTTGGTTTTCGGTTTTCTTGTGCTAAACTAAACAACCATCTAAATACTTAAACTATGTTGTAATCTAGTATAACTAAGCTAAACAAGGCAGCACTAAAAACGTTTTAAAAAGATTGCTCACAAGTACTAAAAACACAACTTTAACTACTTGATTACAAGCTAAAGTATCAAGTAATCTATTTTTGTGTTCAAAGTTTTCTGTTTTAAGGAGTCAATTAAACTACCATTTAAAACTCCTAGATTAGGGTCTAATGAACAATGTTTAAGCTAGATTAAACAAGAACAATCAGCTTCACACACGGTTTTGTTCCAAACTACACAAACAGCTCCTAACAACACTAAGTCTAGTCTAAGTTGTTTTTGTGGGGTGTTTTCGTTTTGCCTACTTAACTAAGTTACCAAACTATAGTATACTATCTAACAAGCACTTTAAAACATAAACTAACTACCTAAACAAACAGCAACGAAACGCAATAGAAATCAGTTCAACATACGGTTGGGCAGCAACATTCATATGCAAATTTAATCAATGTAAACATGAATAGAAGACTAACCAAAGCTCTGATACCAATTGATGAGCCAAACGGAGGCTAGAAAACGTTGCCAAGGACTTTGTCTCCTATTCCAAACTGATTTGAACACAAGCTATGTCAAAGAACATCTCCAAGATACCCCTTGAACTTTAACCATTGTTCTTGGCTCAATTTATGCCAACACCTCTCCCTCTTTGGCACTCCAACACATCTAAAACCTCAATGAGACCCTAAGATGCTGTAAACCAAATGATGGAGCAAATACTAACAAGTTCTAGGCTAGGAAATTGAAAGAAAACCGTAAGTGGTCTTAAACTTCAACTTGAAATGTTGATAACTCCTCAAGGGAAATTCTGGTTGTAATGTGTATTGATAATGGTTATGAATTACATTCAGGTTCTAAACCTTCTTATAGCACACGAAAATGAAGAAAAGTACAAGCTTTAATGTACAAGGTACAAGAATACAATGAGATGCTTGCTTTCTGACAACTTGTTGGAGTAACTTTCGGTTGAAAGAAGCTGGTTGCTTCTCCTTTCTTCTTTGCTTGTCTTCAGCCATAATTTGATTGGTTTAAGCATTGAGCAGCTTGCTTGGATCTTAGCCTTGATTGGTTGTGAGTTGTAGCTTTGATTTTTTTCAAAGAATTTTGGCTCAATCATACGTTCTCCTCCTTGCAAGTTTCAGCCAAGGTTTTGATTGGTTGATGTAGTGTGCTGCTTGCTTGAACTTGGTTTTGATTGGTTCCAAATTTGGTGTTGAATATTCAAACATATTTTGCCATGAACCAGCCGAAATCTTCAAGCTTGTGATTGGATCCTTGGTTGAGCAGCTTGTTGAACTTTCTTTAGTTGTTTATGATTGGTTCAAGCATTTAGAAGACTCCTTTCTATTGGTTGAAGGTTTGAGCTGGTTGTTTCTTCCTTGTTTGCGTGAGAAACAATTAGATTTTTGACATGGGTGCTTGTCACCACCTTGCTTGTAAGCTACTTGCATTTCACCTCTTTGCTTGGACAAAAATTCAGGTTTGATTTGCATCTTCAAGCTAAAAACGTGTACCTGAAAGATAAGGCAAGAATACAACACAAACTATCCTAAAACAAAGTTAACAAACTAACAATATTAAAAAGAACATCTAAAGATATGTACAACATGCATTTGATACAACTAGATCATAGCTTGTATCATATAAACCCAATGGACGTCATCTTTGCTTGGCTCATCCTCTTCATGCCTGTAAAGAAATGATTCAACACTATGTAACAATTTCTTAGCCATACTCCTTGTTATGGGACCATTGTAGGGCAATGAGGTGTCATCATCAGTGTTTGTATCCACAAGGTTAGGCTGTAGCTTATCAGCCATAGCCGAGGTTCAAATCAGTTTGGAGTAGAAGACAAAGTCCTAGGAACGTTTTTCTAGCCTTCATTTGGCTCATCAATTGGTATCAGAGCTTTGGTTAGTCTTCTATTCATGTTTACATTGTTTAAACTTGCATATGAATGATGCTGCCCAAAACCGTTTAGTAAACTGTTTTGTTGTTCAATTAGATTCTGTTTGTTTAGGTAGTTAGTTTATGTTTAAAAGTGTTGATTAGATAGTTTACAATAGTTTGGTAAATTAGTTTTAAGTAGCAAAACCGAAAACACCACAAAAAGAACTTAGACTAGACCTAAGTGTTGTTAGAATCCCTTTGTGTAGTTTAGATTAAAACCGTGTGTGAAACTTGTTGTTCTAGTTCAATCTAGCTTAGACAATGTTCATTAGGTCCTAATCTAGAAGTAAACGGTAGTTTAGTGATTCCTTAAAACAGAAAACTTGAACACCAAAAATAGATTAGTTGATAGTTTAGAAATCAAGTTGTTAAAATTCTGTTTTCTAGTAGTTGTGTGCAAACTGTTTAGGCGTTGTAGTTGCTGCCTTATTTAGCTTGTTTAGACTAGTTTACAACATAGTTTAAGTGTTTAGTTGGTTGTCTAGTTTAAAACAAGAAAACTGATAACTAAAGAACAAAACAAGTAGTTTTAGTTAACTAAGTGTGCTGCCTAGTTTCTAGTGTTACACGTTTGATAAGTAGAATATAAAGACTTGCATCTAGTAACACCTAGTTTAGAAACTGATTGCATCATACAAACAAAAACCAAACAAAAACAAAGTAGGATAGATCACCTAAAAACAAAACAAAACAAGTTAGCTAGTTTGCATCAAAACTGATTTCCATTAGTGTTATAGTAATCAGCCCTTATAAATTGCATTTAGAAACAACTAAGTTGCTTTTAGCTATCTTAAGATTAGTTAGATCATTTGCATCAAAAACAGAAAAAAAAACCGAAACAATTTAGTTTAAACTTGATTAAATCTTTGAATGCTATTTGTTTAAACTTGTTGAATTTGATTTCACCACCCCCGTTACACCTTAAGTCATTGTTTGGTACAAACTTGATTGAATCTTTTAATTGAAACATTATTGACTTGAGATTTGTTAAAAGTGAAGTAAATTTGTAAGAAACAAGATTTGATTTCAAATTTTAACGTTGGCTTTACGTTTATCTTTACTTGGGATTGATTCAATTGTTTAAAGACTTTATTGGACTTAAGTTCTTACTTAGGATCACTTTGTCTATATTTATCCCTACACTGTTAAATTGCCGACCCTGTTATCATCTTGTTGTCTTTACACTTCTTCAACTTGCATTGAACTTTCATCTATATTTGGTTGTTAAATTTGTGAAACAGTTTTCATATCATTAGTGTTCTTCCGTGTTGTTCAAGGAACGTTTCACAAAAGCCACACCAAAACTTGTGCAAGTAAAACCAAAGAAAAAGAAGCCGTGGGCAATGTCTCATAAAGGCAAGTGAGCAGTAGACTCACAAAACAGACAAAGCCAATCCAAAGGAAAATAATTAGGCTTGTTTGTGAAAGAAACTGAGAGAAAAGTCATTTTTAACGTCAAAAAGCAAGAGACAAGACATATGAGTGATTTGCACAAGAAGTGAGATATAGCCATCCAAAGTTCACAAAAGGTGAATTGTGCAAAACCAAAAGCAAATACCTACACCAAAAGTGTTGACTGTTGTAAAAGGTTCCTCGAACAAACCCTTGTTGAACACTTGTGTGTATGTACTGTCTTTCACTTTATTTACAATTGAATGTGCATTAAAGTTTAAAGTAAGTTAACGGATTGTTCTGTTCAAACCCTTAGCTTTCTTTGATTCAGCCAAAAACATCACTTGACTTCTATTTTTCTTTGAATCTTAGATAGTCCAAGATTGTTGTTTATTCAATTGTCAATTTGAAGTAGAAATTTACGTTTTGTTAAGTTATAGTTTGATCTTACTTGCTTGTATTCTGACTTATTTATCTCATTGTTTTACCATCTTGGTTGATTGTTTTGATTAAACATGATTCTAAAAACCATTTGGGGAGTTGAATGCCATAGGAGAGACTATGATGAACTGGAAAAACGTATGAACTCCTTTGGTCGTACGAATGGTTTATGGGTTGGATATTGGGAATGTAAAACTCCTAGATATCAAACTCTTTCTCAGTGCAATAAAGACGTTAGTGCATATTACAATGAAATGCTTGATGATTTGTACTATGCTTATGTTGAAGAACATGAGGAATTAAGCATGATTAGGTTCTTTGCTGGATTAGATAAAGAGATCGTTGATTGCATGTTGTCTGAAAAATTCTCATCACTTTATGACATGTATAAAAAGGCAAAGATTGTTCAATCAAACCTAATCCCATGGCAAGTTAATCAAAACTATGGGTATGAACTGAACTCTTGTGATTCTGAAAATGACAAACCAAATCCAGTTAAGTTAAGCAATTTGAGTCAGACTATGGATAATATTGAAAATGCATTGCTTCAACTTAGAGACATGGTGCAAGTATTGATAGAATCTGAAAAGAACAAAGACTTGCAATCTGACATTTCTGTGAATGATGGTTTGTATGAAATTAGCCCCAACATGCCTGAAACTGGAACTCCTTTATCTGAATTGCATGTTCAACCTTGTGTACTGTCTGAAGAAGACCCTTCACTTGAATCTGTTGGTGATTTACAAAGTGTTAGTCGTTTGCTTATAGATGATGTTAATTGTGATAACACTTTGTCTGAAAATGATTTACATTGTGACATGCATATAAATGAAATCCCTGTGCATGATCTGCATTCTGCTGAGATGCTTGTTTCTGGGTTACAATCTGAATTACATCCTGTACATTTCATTGATGATAGTGATGTAAGTAATTCTGTTGAGAATGACATTGATAAACTAGATTCTTATGATTTGATGTTAGCTGAACTAGATTGTCTACTTGATGTAGAGCTTGATCACGATGTCATTATTGAAATAGATTCAGCTACAAATGAACATAAATCCTTGGATGAACTAGTTAATGAATTGAATGACATATTTAGTATAGATGAAGATTCTATTTCTGAAATATCTATTTCATCTCATCTTGTTGAATGTCTGCCTGTTGTCATCTCAATTGATACATCTTGTCTAAATATTGCACATGTCTGTAAGATTTGTACATTTAGTGTTAACATGTTGCAATATGCTTTTTGGATGTTGTTTTATCTGTTAGGATGTATGTGTTCTAAAATTTTTGTTATCATATTGTTAATACATCCTAAACATTTTAGAAAGCGTGTACACACCTTATTCTTTCTTCAAAGATAAGGATGCACCAAGGTATTTCACCTTCACCATTTGTATTATCATGTTCCTATTTGGTTATGGTGTAGTTGAGCATACGTGTACATCCTAAACCCCTATCCCTTATTCTATCCATGTTGAGATTCGAGGACGAATCATTTTCAAGAGGGAGGGAATGATGAGCCCACGATGGGGTCAACGCAACATATTTTCATGTATCATTTATTGTCATATGTTAGTTCTGTAAGACATGACATTTCACTGTTCACTCCGCACACACTAGTGCTAGTTCTTATGTCTTATTGCCTAACTAACCCTTAGGACATGTCATATATGTTGTGCATATTGTGTTTGTTGCTTGGTGTCTTTGAAGATAGGTCAAAGAGAGCTTTGCATTGAAGAAGCATGAACACCTATCAATCCATGTTCCATCTGATCGGATGATATCATTGTTCAAACAAAGCTTGAAGATGCAACTGTTGGACCTGTATAGCACCACTAGAGGGGGGGGTGAATAGTGGATTAGCGGAAATTACACTATAATTACCTTCAAAAACTTGTTTGAAGACCCCTTTGCCTCTTTAACCTCAGATTCTGAAATTTTCAGAAACAGTTCACCGTTTTGATTGCTTTGGTTGAACCACTTATACACCTGTGCAAATTCTCAAACTTGGCAGAGATCAAGTTTAGTATGTTTATAGTATGTCATAAAAAATTCAGACAATTCTAAGCAAGTTAGCACGTTCAAATAAGCAAGATAAGGAAAGTGTGCAATTCTGGCAGTTCCAGGCAGAATGTTAGCTTAACTTCAAACAATAATATCTCAAAATCTACCCGTGCTATTTTGATGAATCTTATGTCAAATTAAACCTCAAGATGTCTAGTTTAATTTGATATAAGGCTCACTCCAAAATTCGTAGGATAGCCTGTTCAAATTGAACAAGTTTTGCACACTGGTCAGAATTGTTCACAGAATGTAGCAACAATTTTGTAAAGACGATTTGACTGAGCTAAACTCCTCAGAATTTAGTGATTCTTGCGGCTACTGAAAGCTAACACATTGAAGTATAACATATCCAAAATTCATGCAATTCTAAGACTGTTTGCTTGATCAATTATGCGTGCCAAGTTAGTGTAAATTTCAGGCAGAAAACAGTAAGTGCAGGAAATAAGTAAAGAACACAAGGAATTATCCTGGTTCGGTCAATGTGACCTACTCCAGTCCCAAGAGACACCTTCTCTTGGATTTCACTAAACACCAAACACCAAAGTCACCTTACAAAGCCAAAGGAAGAAGCTTTTCACCAACTTCTTCAAGTGGCTGCACCAAAACAGCAACTAGTTTCACCTTTGCACCTTTTCACCTTTTGATCACCTCTAAGGAGTAAGCTTTATACACCAGCTTCTCCCTTACAATATGTAGTTTGAAAGGTGTTGAAATGACAAGAAATGAAGAACTATACAATCATAAAGCTTTCACAAACGTGTTCTTCAAAAAGAGAAGAGAAGAAGAAAAGAATGGAGACAAAGAGCTAATGTCTTGCTTTGCTTTCTTTGCTTTCGTTTGGATGCTCTTTCTCTTCACCCTTTGGAGCTATTTATAGCCAAGAGATCAGCCTTTAGGCTCCTCCATATAGCCGTTTGGAATGGTTGGAGAATGGATAAAATTTAGCACTTTTCTAGCTACTAAAATTCAGCCTTTGATCTTCAAAATAAATCTGACCGTTTATTGCTTTGAAATGGTCTTCAAATCTGAATTTTTATCCTTCAACTTATCCCCTTGTGGCCGTTGGAATGAGGTAGATAAAGTCTTCATTTGAATGTTTTAAAATTCAGCTCCAATAAGCAATTTCCATGTGTAAATACCTTGCCATGTATGCGGCTGATTTGGCATATGTTTTGAACAGAATTTTTCTCCTCATTTTGAACACTTCATGAACGTTTGAACAGCCCCTTGAAGATAGGTAGAATAGTTCAAAGATAAAGATAGAAATCAGCCAAGGTTCTTGAGTTTGAATTAGTCTTCATAACCGTTGCCTTGCTTCCTTGGTTGAGAGATTTTTGCTCCATCTTTTGACTAATAAATACACGTTGGAAAGGAGTTCAAATATAGAGATAAATCAGCTCACCTTAGAATTTTGACTTGGTCTTCAACTTTTGAATATATGTAGCCGTTTGAATGAAGCTAAAGGATAGAGAGAATTTTGCTCCAACTTTGAATACATAATATACGAAATATTGCTCCAAATTTCAGCCAAAATAGCCGTTTGTAACATCACAAGAATATAGAAGAATAATCATCTCAAATCAGCACCAAAATAGGATGTAATTCAACTTGCCTTGACTTGTTCAAAAATTAAAGATTTGTGCGCCAATATCCTTCAACATGCGTGTGCACACATATAATATATAGTCACTTATGTCTTCAACATGTAGCATAGAAAACCATATGAAGAATACCAAGAATTCCAAGAAAACCATAGATAATGATAACCATAACATAAGAATTCCAATAGATAGCATGCTGCCCGTTTCCATAAAAATAGGGCACGTACCATATGTGACATAAACACATATAAACATCATATAAGTAATATATAACATGTTGGAAGATCCATTGGCAAGTGAAAAGACCAGAATACCCCTTAGCACAAAAATAGGAATTTTGTCCTAGGATGAACCTAGACATGGTGCTGCTCCAGATTCATTTTTGCCATGATGTGACATGACTTATAAATGTGTCATATGATCATATAAGTCCGTTGGAAGAAGACCAAATAAGAATGAGAAGTCCAAATGGTGAAATTACCAAAATAGCCCTTATATAGGTCAATAAGCTTCCCACCGGGTCAATTCAGTTTTAACCGTGCCAAGCATGCTCTTCCTCAGCCAATTAGATTCTAAATTGAATAAGGATCATGTGGGCTTTTGAATGACTCAATTTGGAGTTCATTTGCTCAAGATATGAACCAAAACCTGCAATAGAACACTAAACCGAACAATTTGCCTTATATTGTAAGTCATGTGACTTCAAGGCTTGGTTAGTTCATATAATAAACATGTATTGACATATATATCATCCAAGATCAGTTTGAACATGTCTTGATTAAGATATGTGATTGAATTGGCCAAGTTCAATCTCATGATCTTAATCAAACTTGTTCAATCTTGATTCATTCAAGCAATTTCACATTTAGCTCATAAGTTCATAAGTTCATGTCTTGCACAATCAATTTCATATGTAAACGTTACACATATATATATCACATATGCATTTTCTAATCACAACAATTACACATATGCTCACATATACATTTTGCACAACAATTACACATATGCTCACATATACATTTTGCAATCACTCAAACATACTATATCTCAACAATCTCCCCCTTTTGATGATTTGCAAAATTACCCCACATATGTGTATATTAAGCATTTAAATCAAGTGTGCAATCTAAATCAAGTGTAATCTGTGTAATCAAGTAAGCATCTAAATCAAGTGTAACTGCTCCCCCTTAATGTGTTATCTCCCCCTTAACATGATATCTATCTTCCCCTTAACATGCCCCTTAACATGATATCTATCTTCCCCTTAACATGATATATATATACACATTTATTTCTCCCCCTTAATTTTGTAAATTATGCAAAAGACTGAATGGTGTAGTAGTCAGTTGTAAGCAATTAATCCAAGTCTTGCACGTAAAGTCTCAAAGATAGCTTGATTAAGGGGTTTAGTGAATATATCAGCTACTTGTTGATCAGTTCTAACATGTTCAATGTGTATATGTCCAAGATTAACATGATCACGGAGAAAATGATAACGTACTTCTATATGCTTTGCCTTAGAGTGTAGTACAGGGTTTTTAGACAAATTTATAGCACTTGTACTATCACAATAGATGGGGATATTATTGACTTGTATTTCAAAGTCTGAAAGTTGTTGTTTAATCCATAATAGTTGAGTACAACATAGACTTAAAGCCATATATTCTGCTTCAGTAGTAGAAAGTGCAACACTAGATTGTTTCTTTGAAAACCAAGATATTAGTGAGTTTCCTAGGAATTGACATGTTCCACTAGTGCTCTTTCTATCTACTCTACATCCACCATAATCTGCATCTGAATATGCATGTAGACTTAGACTAGATTGTCTATCATACCATAAGCCTAATGTTGGTGTATGTTGAAGATATCTAAATATTCGTTTTACAGCTTTAAAGTGTGACAACTTAGGCATACTTTGAAATCTTGCACACATACATACTGCAAACATAATATCAGGTCTACTAGCAGTTAGATATAGCAATGAACCGATCATAGACCTATATAATTTTTCATCAAATGCAACACCATTTTCATCTTTGTCTAATTTTGTTGAAATACACATTGGTGTTGGTGATGGTTTCAAGCTTTCAAAGTTGAATTTCTTTATCATATCTCTTATGTATTTGGCTTGATTGATATGTATACCATTTGATGTTTGTTTTATTTGCAAGCCTAAGAAGTAATTTAATTCACCAACCATGGACATTTCAAACTCAGACTTCATACAATCTTCAAAGTCTTTTACTAAGTTAGGATTAGTTGAACCAAAGATTATGTCATCTACATATATTTGTATTACAAGCAAATCTTTGTCTTTCTTTTTCAAGAATAAGGTACTATCTATGGTTCCTCTTTGAAAGTTGTTACTTAGTAAAAAGTTGGCAAATCTTTCATACCATGCACGGGGGGCTTGTTTCAAACCATATAAGGCTTTCTTAAGTTTATATACATGATCAGGGTTCTTTGGATCTTCAAAGCCTGGTGGTTGTTTAACAAAAACTTCTTCTTGGATATAGCCATTTAAGAATGCACTCTTAACATCCATTTGGAATAATTTGATGTCATTATAACATGCAAAAGCTAATAAGAGGCGTATGGATTCTAATCTTGCTACAGGGGCAAATGTTTCATCGTAATCAATACCCTCTTCTTGATTATATCCTTGAGCTACAAGTCTTGCTTTATTTCTTACTACAACCCCTTGTTCATTCATTTTGTTCCTAAACACCCATTTAGTTCCAATGATTGATTTATCCTCGGGTTTAGGTACTAAATCCCACACATTGTTTCTTTCAAATTGGTTTAACTCTTCATGCATTGCATCTATCCAATATGCATCGTTTAAGGCATCATTCACATTCTTAGGTTCAATTTGGGATATAAGTGCATGCCATTGATCATATTCATTAGGATCTATTTGCCTACGTGTTCTAACCCCTTGATTTACATCTCCTATGATAAGTTCTTGAGGATGCTTTTGTTTATCTCTTATTTGCCACCAATTACTTGGTTGTGCATCTTCAATAGGTTCATAATGTTCAATAGGTTGGTTAGGCACATTTTCTTCAATATGTTCTTGTGTAGGGGGAGTTTGAACTTCATGCATTTCAAGAGTTTGATTTGGTGTTTCAATTTGTTCACTTGTGGGTGGTAGGATAAGTTCATCTTCATCATGAAGTATTTGATCATTTGGTACATTGATTTCATGTTGATTACTTGTTTGGAGATATGCATTTTCATTGAACTTCACATGTATAGATTCAACTATCTTTCTTGTTTGTGCATTATAACATCTATATGCTTTAGAGTTCATTGAATATCCCACAAATATATGTTCATCAGACTTAGGATCAAACTTATCTAAGTTATCTTTTGTGTTCAATACAAAGCATTTACAACCAAAGACTTTTAGATAGTTTACTTTTGGGAGTCGTCCATTTAAGATTTCAAATGGTGTTTTGTTCAATTTCTTTCTTATTGATAGTCTGTTGATCATATAACTTGAAGTGTTTACTGCTTCAGCCCATAAGAATTTAGGTACTTTGTTTTCTACCATCATTGTTCTTGCTACTTCTTGAATAGTCCTATTCTTTCTTTCAACTACACCATTAAGTTGAGGAGTTCTTGGTGGGGAGAATTCATGTTTTATACCCTTTTCATTACAGAATTTGATTAATTCACTATTTTTAAACTCACCACCTCTATCACTCCTTATCTTAATAACATGTGATTCATGTTTATTTTCAAGTTGTCTAATTAGATTAGCTATAGATGATGCACTTTCATCTTTTGAAGCAAGAAACAATGTCCAAGAATATCTTGAGAAATCATCAACTATTACACATACATAATAACTTCCACCTAAGCTTCTTGTTCTACATGGACCAAATAAGTCTATATGCAAGAGTTCTAGTATTCTAGATGTTGTGAACTCAGTTTTAGGCTTAAGGGATTCTCTAACATGTTTGCCTTTGATACAAGATTCACATAGTTGAAAATCATTCAAGTTAAGTTTAGGCAATCCTTTAACAAGACTTTTAGCGTGTAGTTTTTCTAAGGTTGATATACCAATATGTCCTAAACGTCTATGCCAAAGATTGGGATCAGATTCATATGAAACAAGACATTTTGTGTTACTACTTAGCATATCATCCATGTTAAGCACATATATGTTTCCTTCACGTTTTCCTTTTAACACAACTTGATTGTTTTTATCCATTATCTTACAAGAAGTGGAGGAGAAGAGAACATTCAAGTTGTTGTCACATAGTTGAGAAACACTTAAAAGCTCAAAGGTTAAGTTACTTACAAGTAGGACGTTTTTGATCTCAAACTTGTTTGGATCACCAACCTTGCCTTTGCCAATTATTTGACCTTGGTTGTTGTCTCCAAAAGTAACTTTGCCACCTTTTGCAATGTTTTTAAGTGTGCTAAACAAATTTTCATTGCCAGTCATATGTCTTGAGCAACCACTATCAACTATCCATTTGGTTTTGTTCTTTTCATCTTCTTTGTTGTTATAACCAGCAACTTGTCTTTCTTTGATGTTATGTACCTACAAATGTAAATAACAACTTAGGTACCCTTTGATTTTGGGTCCTTTCAAGGTTAGACAAGTTAAGTTCATGTTAGTGTACCTTTAGGTACCCAAACTTGAACAACTTTTCTTGGTTTTGAAATGTTAAAATCATGTTGCATATAATGAACAAATAGTGGATTTTGATGCATAGAGTATGATTGAAAAGGAGCTGCATATTTATGACTAGTTGGATAAGCATGATAAGTTCTATATGCATTTGAATGTTGCCATGTATGTGAGTTATATCTTGGCCGTGTATAAGCATTGAATTTAGGCCGTGTATAAGCAAGATGTTGTGTGTTTCTAGGCCGTGTGTTGTACATAGATTTAGGCCTAGAGTATGTCATGTTATTCACATAAGCATGTTGTTGCATATAAGGCATAACATGAGCAGATTTCATATTACTTTGTTTAGACATTCTTGTATACATGTAAGCATGGTTTCTAGGTGCATTTACCTTCCTATATGTTGATGCATTTTGCAATCTTTGTGAAGAAGGTGGTGTGGGCAGAATAGGTTCATTTCTAGATGCATTTGGCCTATATTTCATGTTGGTTGAAGATGATACAAATGTTGTTTCCTTAGGTGTGTATTCAGCTTCTTCAACATATCCAAGACCTTGTTTGTCATTTCCATGCTTTTGAGATGCAATGAGAGTGTCTAACATGTTGGAACCATTCTTAAATTGTTCTAAAGATTTGTTCAAGTCTAGGTTGCATGCTTTCAATGATTCAAATTCAGTTTGTATTTCATGCAATTTAGACTTTAAAACGTTGAAATCAACACATTGCACACATTGCACATTTTCATGTTTGTTCTTAAGTTCCTTAATCTGATTTTGCATTGAACTAATAGTGTTAGATGATTCAAGTTGAAGAACTTCTAGTTGAGAAGTTAGATTCAAGTTAGACGTCTCCAACTTGTTCTTCTCCTCAACTATTCTTTTCTTCTCCTTGGATAGCTTCTTATATCTATTATGCAACTTTTCTAATTCATCCAACAATTCATCTTGAGTAAAATCACATTCAGAATCAGAATCGAATGTTACCTCATTTGTAGACTTTGAAGCCAAACATGTTTGTGCAACTTCAGGTTCCTCCTCGGATTCGGATGAAGATGTGTCATCCCAAGTGCTTGACTTAAGAGCTTTCTTCCTCCTTTGCTTAGGTTCTACTCTAGTTTGTGTCCTTGTCTTTTCATCCATGTCACGGTTTTTGTTCTTGTTTGGACAATCATATGATATGTGTCCTTGTTTGCCACATTCATAACACTTAAGTTCTTTATCATACCATTTACCATCTTGTTTGTTAGATTTCACATTGATAGGGGCAGCTGATTTTGCTTGTCTTTTAGTTGGTCTTTGTGTGGACATGCCTTCTAATTCTATTTTCATGTGTGACTTAGACATGCTTCTAGGTGTGTGAGCAAACGTTTAAAACACTTATAAGAAAGAAAGAAAGTGTCACCTTGTTGTAGATATCAAATATGAAGAATATAAGACAACCAGAAAATTTCCAGCAACTTTGCAACTTGGAGTGTAGATTGTTTTCAGCTCAAATCAGAATATGGTGCTCAACCAGGCTCTGATACCAATTGTTGGACCTGTATAGCACCACTAGAGGGGGGGGTGAATAGTGGATTAGCGGAAATTACACTATAATTACCTTCAAAAACTTGTTTGAAGACCCCTTTGCCTCTTTAACCTCAGATTCTGAAATTTTCAGAAACAGTTCACCGTTTTGATTGCTTTGGTTGAACCACTTATACACCTGTGCAAATTCTCAAACTTGGCAGAGATCAAGTTTAGTATGTTTATAGTATGTCATAAATGTTGAGATATAGTATGTTTGAGTGATTGCAAAATGTATATGTGAGCATATGTGTAATTGTTGTGCAAAATGTATATGTGTGCATATGTGTAATTGTTGTGATTAGAAAATGCATATGTGATATATATGTGTGTAACGTTTACATATGAAATTGATTGTGCAAGACATGAACTTATGAGCTAAATGTGAAATTGATTGATTGAATCAAGATTGAACAAGTTTGATTAAGATCATGAGATTGAACTTGGCCAATTCAATCACATATCTTAATCAAGACATGTTCAAACTGATCTTAGAAGATATATATGTCAATACATGTTTATTATATGAACTAACCAAGCCTTGAAGTCACATGACTTACAATATAAGGCAAATTGTTCGGTTTAGTATCCTATTGCAGGTTTTGGTTCATATCTTGAGCAAATGAACTCCAAATTGAGTCATTCAAAAGCCCACATGATCCTTATTCAATTTAGAATCTAATTGGCTGAGGAAGAGCATGCTTGGCACGGTTAAAACTGAGTTGACCCGGTGATGAAGCTTATTGACCTATATAAGGGCTATTTTGGTAATTTCACCATTTGGACTTCTCATTCTTATTTGGTCTTCTTCCAACGGACTTATATGATCATTTGACACATTTTTTAAGTCATGTCACATCATGGCAAAAATGTATCTGGAGCAGCACCATGTCCAGGTTCATCCTAGGACAAAGTTCCTATTTTTGTGCTGAAGAGTATTCTGGTCATTTCACTTGCCAATTGATCTTCCAACATGTTATATATTGCTTATATGATGGTTATATGTGTTTATGTCACATATGGTACGTTTCCTATTTTTATGGAAACGGGCAGCAAGGTCTATCTCATTGGAATTCTTATATTATGGTTATCATTCTTGGAATTCTTGGTATTCTTCATATGGTTTTCTATGCTACATGGTGAAGACTATATATTATATTGTGCACACGGTTATTGGATGATGGCACGCAAATTATGTTCAAAATTCAGATTTTGAACAAGTCAAGGCAAGTTGAATTAAGCTACTGTTTTGGTGCTGATTTTTAAGTGATTATTCTTGGCTATCCTTAAGCTGATGTTAACGTCTATATTGGTTCAAAAATTTGGAGCAACATTTCGTATGTTATATGGTGAAAATTCAGATTATGTTGTGTTACAAAAAGCAAGTCCTACAATGTAGCAAATCCAAGCTATATGCAAACGGCCATATGATTCAAATGGTGAAGGCTTATTCAAAATCAAAGTTGGCTGATTTATCTCTATATTTGAACTATTCCAACGTTTATTTATTAGTCAAAAGATGGAGCAAAAATTTCTCAACCAAGGAAGCAAGGCAACGGCTATGAAGACTAGTTCAAAACTCAAAACAAACTTGGCTAATTTCTATCTTTATTTGAGTTATCTTCTAATGCCTTGATTGTAGGCTTTTCAACGTCACTTATCATTCAAGTGAGGAGCCATTCCAACGTTCATGAAGTGTTCAAAATGAGGAGAAAAATTCTGTTCAAAACATATGCCAAATCAGCCGCATACATGGCAAGATGTGTACACATGTACATTGCTTATTGGAGCTGATTTTAAACGTTTAAATGGAGCCTATTTCCACCTCATCTCCAACGTTCATAAGAGGATAAAAATTCAGATTTGAAGACCATGTCAAAGCAACAAACGGTCAGGTTTAGTTTGAATTTCAAAGGCTGGATTTTGGTGGCTAGAAAAGTGCTGATTTCTTATCCATTCTCATCCATCCAAACGGCTATGTTGAGGAGCTACTAGGCTGATCTCTTGGCTATAAATAGCTCCAAAGGGTGAAGAGAAAGAGCACACCAACGAAAGCAAAGAAAGCAAAGAAAGACATTAGCTCTTTGTCTCCATTCTTCTCTTCTTCTCTTCTCTATTGAAGAACACGTTTGTAAAGGCTTTATGATTGTATAGTTCTTCAATTCTTGTCATTTTCAACACCTTTATACGACATATTTGTGAAGGAGAAGCTGGTGTATAAAGCTTACTCCTTAGAGGTGAGCAAAAGGTGAAAAGGTGCAAAGGTGCAAAGGTGATACAAACTAGGTGTTTTGGTGAAGTCTCTTGAAGAAGTTGGTGAAAAGCTTCTTCCTTTGACTTTGTAAGGTGATATTTGTGTTTGGTGTTTAGTGAAATCCAAGAGAAGGTGTCTCTTGGGACTGGAGTAGGTCACATTGACCGAACCAGGATAATTCCTTGTGTTCTTTACTTATTTCCTGCACTTACTGTTTTCTGCCTGAGATTTACACTAACTTGGCACGCATAATTGATCAAGCAAACAGTCTTAGAATTGCATGAATTTTGGATATGTTATACTTCAATGTGTTAGCTTTCAGTAGCCGCAAGAATCACTGAATTCTGAGGAGTTTAGCTCAGTCAAATCGTCTTCACAAAATTGTTGCTACATTCTGTGAACAGTTCTGACCAGTGTGCAAAACTTGTTCGATTTGAACAGGCTATCCTTTGAATCTTGGAGTGAGCCTTATATCAAATTAAACTAGACATCTTAAGGTTTAATTTGACATAAGATTCATCAAAATAGCACGGGTAGATTTTGAGATATTGTTGTTTGAAGATAAGCTAACATTCTGACTGAAGCTGCCAGAATTGCACACTTTACTTTTCTTGCTTATTTGAACGTGCTAACTTGCTTAGAATTGGCTGAATTTTTTATGACATACTATAAACATACTAAACTTGATCTCTGCCAAGTTTGAGAGCTTACACAGGTGTATAAGTGGTTCAACCGAAGCACTCAAAACGGTGAACTGTTTCTGGAAATTTCAGAATCTGAGACTAAAGAAGCAAAGGGGTCTTCAAACAAGTTTTTGAAGGTAATTATAGTGTAATTTCCGCTAATCCACTATTCACCCCCCCCCTCTAGTGGTGCTATACAGGTCCAACAATTGGTATCAGAGCCTGGTTGAGCACCATATTCTGATTTGAGCTGAAAACAATCTACACTCCAAGTTGCAAAGTTGCTGGAAATTTTCTGGTTGTCTTATATTCTTCATATTTGATATCTACAACAAGGTGACACTTTCTTTCTTTCTTATAAGTGTTTTAAACGTTTGCTCACACACCTAGAAGCATGTCTAAGTCACACATGAAAATAGAATTAGAAGGCATGTCTACACAAAGACCAACTAAAAGAAAATCAATATCAGCCGCCCCTATCAATGTGAAATCTAACAAACAAGATGGTAAATGGTATGAAAAAGAACTTAAGTGTTATGAATGTGGCAAACAAGGACACATCTCATATGATTGTCCAAACAAGAACAAAAACCGTGACATGGATGAAATGACAAGGACAAAAACTAGAGTAGAACCTATGCAAAGGAGGAAGAAAGCTCTCAAGGTAAGTTCAAGCACTTGGGATGACACATCTTCATCCGAATCCGAGGAGGAACCTGAAGTTGCACAAATATGTTTAGCTTCAAAGTCTACAAATGAGGTAACATACGATTCTGACTCCGAATGTGATTTTACTCAAGATGAATTGTTGGATGAATTAGAAAAGTTGCATGATAGATATAAGAAGCTATCCAAGGAAAAGAAAAGAATAGTTGAGGAGAAGAACAAGCTGGAGACGTCTAACTTGAATCTAACTTCTCAACTAGAAGTTCTTCAACTTGAATCATCTAACACTATTAGTTCAATGCAAAATCAGATTAAGGAACTTAAGAACAAACATGAAAATGTGCAATGTGTGCAATGTGTTGATTTCAACGTTTTAAAGTCTAAATTGCATGAAATACAAACTGAATTTGAATCATTAAAAGCATGCAACCTAGACTTGAACAAATCTTTAGAACAATTTAAGAATGGTTCCAACATGTTAGACACTCTTATTGCATCTCAAAAGCATGGAAATGACAAACAAGGTCTTGGATATGTTGAAGAAGCTGAATACACACCTAAGGAAACAACATTTGTATCATCTTCAACCAACATGAAATATAGGCCAAATGCATCTAGAAATGAACCTATTCTGCCCACACCACCTTCATCACAAAGATTGCAAAATGCATCAACATATAGGAAGGTAAATGCACCTAGAAACCATGCTTACATGTATACAAGAATGCCTAAACAAAGTAGTATGAAATCTGCTCAAGTTATGCCTTATATGCAACAACATGCTTATGTGAAGAACATGACATACTCTAGGCCTAAATCAGTTTATAACACACGGCCTAGACACACACAACATCTTGCTTATACACGGCCTAAATTTAATGCTTATACACGGCCAAGATATAACTCATATACATGGCAACATTCAAATGCATATAGAACTTACAATGCTTATTCAACTAGACATAAATGTGCAGCCCCTTTTCTATCATATTCTATGTATCAAAATCCACTATTTGATCATTATATGCAACATGATTTTAACATTTCAAAACCAAGAAAGGTTGTTCAAGTTTGGGTACCTAAAGGTACACTAACATGAACTTAACTTGTCTAACCTTGAAAGGACCCAAAATCAAAGGGTACCTAAGTTGTTATTTACATTTGTAGGTACATAACATCAAAGAAAGACAAGTTGCTGGTTATAACAACAAAGAAGATGAAAAGAACAAAACCAAATGGATAGTTGATAGTGGTTGCTCAAGACATATGACTGGAAATGAAAATTTGTTTAGCACACTTAAAAACGTTGCAAAAGGTGGCAAAGTTACTTTTGGAGACAACAACCAAGGTCAAATAATTGGCAAAGGCAAGGTTGGTGATCCAAACAAGTTTGAGATCAAAAACGTCCTACTTGTAAGTAACTTAACCTTTGAGCTTTTAAGTGTTTCTCAACTATGTGACAACAACTTGAATGTTCTCTTTTCCTCCACCTCTTGTAAGATAATGGATAAAAACAATCAAGTTGTGTTAAAAGGAAAACGTGAAGGAAACATATATGTGCTTAACATGGATGATATGCTAAGTAGTAACACAAAATGTCTTGTTTCACATGAATCTGATCCCAATCTTTGGCATAGACGTTTAGGACACATAGGTATATCAACCTTAGAAAAACTACACGCTAAAAGTCTTGTTAAAGGATTGCCTAAACTTAACTTGAATGGTTTTCAACTATGTGAATCTTGTATTAAAGGCAAACATGTTAGAGAATCCCTTAAGCCTAAAACTGAGTTCACAACATCTAGAATACTAGAACTCTTGCATATAGACTTATTTGGTCCATGTAGAACAAGAAGCTTAGGTGGAAGTTATTATGTATGTGTAATAGTTGATGATTTCTCAAGATATACTTGGACATTGTTTCTTGCTTCAAAAGATGAAAGTGCATCATCTATAGCTAATCTAATTAGACAACTTGAAAATGAACATGAATCACATGTTATTAAGATAAGGAGTGATAGAGGTGGTGAGTTTAAAAATAGTGAATTAATCAAATTCTGTAATGAAAAGGGTATAAAACATGAATTCTCCCCACCAAGAACTCCTCAACTTAATGGTGTAGTTGAAAGAAAGAATAGGACTATTCAAGAAGTAGCAAGAACAATGATGGTAGAAAACAAAGTACCTAAATTCTTATGGGCTGAAGCAGTAAACACTTCAAGTTATATGATCAACAGACTATCAATAAGAAAGAAATTGAACAAAACACCATATGAAATCTTAAATGGACGACTCCCAAAAGTAAACTATTTAAGAGTCTTTGGTTGTAAATGCTTTGTATTGAACACAAAAGATAACTTAGATAAGTTTGATCCTAAGTCTGATGAACATATATTTGTGGGATATTCAATGAACTCTAAAGCATATAGATGTTATAATGCACAAACAAGAAAGATAGTTGAATCTATACATGTGAAGTTCAATGAAAATGCATATCTCCAAACAAGTAATCAACATGAAATCTATGTACCAAATGATCAAATACTTCATGATGAAGATGAACTTATCCTACCACCTACAAATGATCAAATTGATACACCAAATCAAACTCTTGAAATGCATGAAGTTCAAACTCCCCCTACACAAGAACATAATGAAGAAAATGTGCCTAACCAACCTATTGAACATCATGAACCTATTGAAGATGCACAACCGAGTAATTGGTGGCAAATAAGAGATAAACAAAAGCATCCTCAAGAACTTATCATAGGAGATGTAAATCAAGGGGTTAGAACACGTAGGCAAATAGATCCTAATGAATATGATCAATGGCATGCACTTATATCCCAATTTGAACCCAAGAATGTGAATGATGCCTTAAACGATTCATATTGGATAGATGCAATGCATGAAGAGTTGAACCAATTTGAAAGAAACAATGTGTGGGATTTAGTACCTAAACCCGAGGATAAATCAATCATTGGAACTAAATGGGTGTTTAGGAACAAAATGAATGAGCAAGGGGTTGTAGTAAGAAATAAAGCAAGACTTGTAGCTCAAGGATATAATCAAGAAGAGGGTATTGATTACGATGAAACATTTGCCCCCGTAGCAAGATTAGAATCCATACGCCTCTTATTAGCTTTTGCATGTTATAATAACATCAAATTATTCCAAATGGATGTTAAGAGTGCATTCTTAAATGGCTATATCCAAGAAGAAGTTTTTGTTAAACAACCACCAGGCTTTGAAGATCCAAAGAACCCTAATCATGTATATAAACTTAAGAAAGCCTTATATGGTTTGAAACAAGCCCCCCGTGCATGGTATGAAAGATTTGCCAACTTTTTACTAAGTAACAACTTTCAAAGAGGAACCATAGATAGTACCTTATTCTTGAAAAAGAAAGACAAAGATTTGCTTGTAATACAAATATATGTAGATGACATAATCTTTGGTTCAACTAATCCTAACTTAGTAAAAGACTTTGAAGATTGTATGAAGTCTGAGTTTGAAATGTCCATGGTTGGTGAATTAAATTACTTCTTAGGCTTGCAAATAAAACAAACATCAAATGGTATACATATCAATCAAGCCAAATACATAAGAGATATGATAAAGAAATTCAACTTTGAAAACTTGAAACCATCTCCAACACCAATGTGTACTTCAACAAAATTAGACAAAGATGAAAATGGTGTTGCATTTGATGAAAAACTATATAGGTCTATGATTGGTTCATTGCTATATCTAACTGCTAGTAGACCTGATATTATGTTTGCAGTATGTATGTGTGCAAGATTTCAAAGTATGCCTAAGTTGTCACACTTTAAAGCTGTAAAAAGAATATTTAGATATCTTCAACATACACCAACATTAGGCTTATGGTATGATAGACAATCTAGTCTAAATTTACATGCATATTCAGATGCAGATTATGGTGGATGTAGAGTAGATAGAAAGAGCACTAGTGGAACATGTCAATTCCTAGGAAATTCACTAATATCTTGGTTTTCAAAGAAACAATCTAGTGTTGCACTTTCTACTACTGAAGCAGAATATATGGCTTTAAGTCTATGTTGTACTCAACTATTATGGATTAAACAACAACTTTCAGACTTTAAAAAACAAGTAAATAATATCCCCATCTATTGTGATAGTACAAGTGCTATAAATTTGTCTAAAAACCCTGTACTACACTCTAAGGCAAAACATATAGAAGTACGTTATCATTTTCTCCGTGATCATGTTAATCTTGGACATATACACATTAAACATGTTAGAACTGATCAACAAGTAGCTGACATATTCACTAAACCCCTTAATCAAGCTATCTTTGAGACTTTACGTGCAAGACTTGGATTAATTGCTTACAACTGACTACTACACCATTCAGTCTTTTGCATAATTTACAAAATTAAGGGGGAGAAATAAATGTGTATATATATCATGTTAAGGGGGAGATATAAGATAGATATCATGTTAAGGGGAAGATAACACATTAAGGGTACACAGATTACAACACTTGATTTAGATGTACACTTGATTTAAATGCTTAATATACACATATGTGGGGTAATTTTGCAAATCATCAAAAGGGGGAGATTGTTGAGATATAGTATGTTTGAGTGATTGCAAAATGTATATGTGAGCATATGTGTAATTGTTGTGCAAAATGTATATGTGTGCATATGTGTAATTGTTGTGATTAGAAAATGCATATGTGATATATATGTGTGTAACGTTTACATATGAAATTGATTGTGCAAGACATGAACTTATGAGCTAAATGTGAAATTGATTGATTGAATCAAGATTGAACAAGTTTGATTAAGATCATGAGATTGAACTTGGCCAATTCAATCACATATCTTAATCAAGACATGTTCAAACTGATCTTAGAAGATATATGTCAATACATGTTTATTATATGAACTAACCAAGCCTTGAAGTCACATGACTTACAATATAAGGCAAATTGTTCGGTTTAGTATCCTATTGCAGGTTTTGGTTCATATCTTGAGCAAATGAACTCCAAATTGAGTCATTCAAAAGCCCACATGATCCTTATTCAATTTAGAATCTAATTGGCTGAGGAAGAGCATGCTTGGCACGGTTAAAACTGAGTTGACCCGGTGATGAAGCTTATTGACCTATATAAGGGCTATTTTGGTAATTTCACCATTTGGACTTCTCATTCTTATTTGGTCTTCTTCCAACGGACTTATATGATCATTTGACACATTTTTTAAGTCATGTCACATCATGGCAAAAATGTATCTGGAGCAGCACCATGTCCAGGTTCATCCTAGGACAAAGTTCCTATTTTTGTGCTGAAGAGTATTCTGGTCATTTCACTTGCCAATTGATCTTCCAACATGTTATATATTGCTTATATGATGGTTATATGTGTTTATGTCACATATGGTACGTTTCCTATTTTTATGGAAACGGGCAGCAAGGTCTATCTCATTGGAATTCTTATATTATGGTTATCATTCTT
The DNA here is from genome assembly GCA_036186865.1 of Eustoma russellianum. Classification (NCBI taxonomy): domain Eukaryota; kingdom Viridiplantae; phylum Streptophyta; class Magnoliopsida; order Gentianales; family Gentianaceae; genus Eustoma; species Eustoma russellianum. The sequence continues at coordinate 17,936,522 of AP025053.1, forward strand.
GGAATTCTTGGTATTCTTCATATGGTTTTCTATGCTACATGGTGAAGACTATATATTATATTGTGCACACGGTTATTGGATGATGGCACGCAAATTATGTTCAAAATTCAGATTTTGAACAAGTCAAGGCAAGTTGAATTAAGCTACTGTTTTGGTGCTGATTTTTAAGTGATTATTCTTGGCTATCCTTAAGCTGATGTTAACGTCTATATTGGTTCAAAAATTTGGAGCAACATTTCGTATGTTATATGGTGAAAATTCAGATTATGTTGTGTTACAAAAAGCAAGTCCTACAATGTAGCAAATCCAAGCTATATGCAAACGGCCATATGATTCAAATGGTGAAGGCTTATTCAAAATCAAAGTTGGCTGATTTATCTCTATATTTGAACTATTCCAACGTTTATTTATTAGTCAAAAGATGGAGCAAAAATTTCTCAACCAAGGAAGCAAGGCAACGGCTATGAAGACTAGTTCAAAACTCAAAACAAACTTGGCTAATTTCTATCTTTATTTGAGTTATCTTCTAATGCCTTGATTGTAGGCTTTTCAACGTCACTTATCATTCAAGTGAGGAGCCATTCCAACGTTCATGAAGTGTTCAAAATGAGGAGAAAAATTCTGTTCAAAACATATGCCAAATCAGCCGCATACATGGCAAGATGTGTACACATGTACATTGCTTATTGGAGCTGATTTTAAACGTTTAAATGGAGCCTATTTCCACCTCATCTCCAACGTTCATAAGAGGATAAAAATTCAGATTTGAAGACCATGTCAAAGCAACAAACGGTCAGGTTTAGTTTGAATTTCAAAGGCTGGATTTTGGTGGCTAGAAAAGTGCTGATTTCTTATCCATTCTCATCCATCCAAACGGCTATGTTGAGGAGCTACTAGGCTGATCTCTTGGCTATAAATAGCTCCAAAGGGTGAAGAGAAAGAGCACACCAACGAAAGCAAAGAAAGCAAAGAAAGACATTAGCTCTTTGTCTCCATTCTTCTCTTCTTCTCTTCTCTATTGAAGAACACGTTTGTAAAGGCTTTATGATTGTATAGTTCTTCAATTCTTGTCATTTTCAACACCTTTATACGACATATTTGTGAAGGAGAAGCTGGTGTATAAAGCTTACTCCTTAGAGGTGAGCAAAAGGTGAAAAGGTGCAAAGGTGCAAAGGTGATACAAACTAGGTGTTTTGGTGAAGTCTCTTGAAGAAGTTGGTGAAAAGCTTCTTCCTTTGACTTTGTAAGGTGATATTTGTGTTTGGTGTTTAGTGAAATCCAAGAGAAGGTGTCTCTTGGGACTGGAGTAGGTCACATTGACCGAACCAGGATAATTCCTTGTGTTCTTTACTTATTTCCTGCACTTACTGTTTTCTGCCTGAGATTTACACTAACTTGGCACGCATAATTGATCAAGCAAACAGTCTTAGAATTGCATGAATTTTGGATATGTTATACTTCAATGTGTTAGCTTTCAGTAGCCGCAAGAATCACTGAATTCTGAGGAGTTTAGCTCAGTCAAATCGTCTTCACAAAATTGTTGCTACATTCTGTGAACAGTTCTGACCAGTGTGCAAAACTTGTTCGATTTGAACAGGCTATCCTTTGAATCTTGGAGTGAGCCTTATATCAAATTAAACTAGACATCTTAAGGTTTAATTTGACATAAGATTCATCAAAATAGCACGGGTAGATTTTGAGATATTGTTGTTTGAAGATAAGCTAACATTCTGACTGAAGCTGCCAGAATTGCACACTTTACTTTTCTTGCTTATTTGAACGTGCTAACTTGCTTAGAATTGGCTGAATTTTTTATGACATACTATAAACATACTAAACTTGATCTCTGCCAAGTTTGAGAGCTTACACAGGTGTATAAGTGGTTCAACCGAAGCACTCAAAACGGTGAACTGTTTCTGGAAATTTCAGAATCTGAGACTAAAGAAGCAAAGGGGTCTTCAAACAAGTTTTTGAAGGTAATTATAGTGTAATTTCCGCTAATCCACTATTCACCCCCCCCCTCTAGTGGTGCTATACAGGTCCAACAATAAAAAATTCAGACAATTCTAAGCAAGTTAGCACGTTCAAATAAGCAAGATAAGGAAAGTGTGCAATTCTGGCAGTTCCAGGCAGAATGTTAGCTTAACTTCAAACAATAATATCTCAAAATCTACCCGTGCTATTTTGATGAATCTTATGTCAAATTAAACCTCAAGATGTCTAGTTTAATTTGATATAAGGCTCACTCCAAAATTCGTAGGATAGCCTGTTCAAATTGAACAAGTTTTGCACACTGGTCAGAATTGTTCACAGAATGTAGCAACAATTTTGTAAAGACGATTTGACTGAGCTAAACTCCTCAGAATTTAGTGATTCTTGCGGCTACTGAAAGCTAACACATTGAAGTATAACATATCCAAAATTCATGCAATTCTAAGACTGTTTGCTTGATCAATTATGCGTGCCAAGTTAGTGTAAATTTCAGGCAGAAAACAGTAAGTGCAGGAAATAAGTAAAGAACACAAGGAATTATCCTGGTTCGGTCAATGTGACCTACTCCAGTCCCAAGAGACACCTTCTCTTGGATTTCACTAAACACCAAACACCAAAGTCACCTTACAAAGCCAAAGGAAGAAGCTTTTCACCAACTTCTTCAAGTGGCTGCACCAAAACAGCAACTAGTTTCACCTTTGCACCTTTTCACCTTTTGATCACCTCTAAGGAGTAAGCTTTATACACCAGCTTCTCCCTTACAATATGTAGTTTGAAAGGTGTTGAAATGACAAGAAATGAAGAACTATACAATCATAAAGCTTTCACAAACGTGTTCTTCAAAAAGAGAAGAGAAGAAGAAAAGAATGGAGACAAAGAGCTAATGTCTTGCTTTGCTTTCTTTGCTTTCGTTTGGATGCTCTTTCTCTTCACCCTTTGGAGCTATTTATAGCCAAGAGATCAGCCTTTAGGCTCCTCCATATAGCCGTTTGGAATGGTTGGAGAATGGATAAAATTTAGCACTTTTCTAGCTACTAAAATTCAGCCTTTGATCTTCAAAATAAATCTGACCGTTTATTGCTTTGAAATGGTCTTCAAATCTGAATTTTTATCCTTCAACTTATCCCCTTGTGGCCGTTGGAATGAGGTAGATAAAGTCTTCATTTGAATGTTTTAAAATTCAGCTCCAATAAGCAATTTCCATGTGTAAATACCTTGCCATGTATGCGGCTGATTTGGCATATGTTTTGAACAGAATTTTTCTCCTCATTTTGAACACTTCATGAACGTTTGAACAGCCCCTTGAAGATAGGTAGAATAGTTCAAAGATAAAGATAGAAATCAGCCAAGGTTCTTGAGTTTGAATTAGTCTTCATAACCGTTGCCTTGCTTCCTTGGTTGAGAGATTTTTGCTCCATCTTTTGACTAATAAATACACGTTGGAAAGGAGTTCAAATATAGAGATAAATCAGCTCACCTTAGAATTTTGACTTGGTCTTCAACTTTTGAATATATGTAGCCGTTTGAATGAAGCTAAAGGATAGAGAGAATTTTGCTCCAACTTTGAATACATAATATACGAAATATTGCTCCAAATTTCAGCCAAAATAGCCGTTTGTAACATCACAAGAATATAGAAGAATAATCATCTCAAATCAGCACCAAAATAGGATGTAATTCAACTTGCCTTGACTTGTTCAAAAATTAAAGATTTGTGCGCCAATATCCTTCAACATGCGTGTGCACACATATAATATATAGTCACTTATGTCTTCAACATGTAGCATAGAAAACCATATGAAGAATACCAAGAATTCCAAGAAAACCATAGATAATGATAACCATAACATAAGAATTCCAATAGATAGCATGCTGCCCGTTTCCATAAAAATAGGGCACGTACCATATGTGACATAAACACATATAAACATCATATAAGTAATATATAACATGTTGGAAGATCCATTGGCAAGTGAAAAGACCAGAATACCCCTTAGCACAAAAATAGGAATTTTGTCCTAGGATGAACCTAGACATGGTGCTGCTCCAGATTCATTTTTGCCATGATGTGACATGACTTATAAATGTGTCATATGATCATATAAGTCCGTTGGAAGAAGACCAAATAAGAATGAGAAGTCCAAATGGTGAAATTACCAAAATAGCCCTTATATAGGTCAATAAGCTTCCCACCGGGTCAATTCAGTTTTAACCGTGCCAAGCATGCTCTTCCTCAGCCAATTAGATTCTAAATTGAATAAGGATCATGTGGGCTTTTGAATGACTCAATTTGGAGTTCATTTGCTCAAGATATGAACCAAAACCTGCAATAGAACACTAAACCGAACAATTTGCCTTATATTGTAAGTCATGTGACTTCAAGGCTTGGTTAGTTCATATAATAAACATGTATTGACATATATATCATCCAAGATCAGTTTGAACATGTCTTGATTAAGATATGTGATTGAATTGGCCAAGTTCAATCTCATGATCTTAATCAAACTTGTTCAATCTTGATTCATTCAAGCAATTTCACATTTAGCTCATAAGTTCATAAGTTCATGTCTTGCACAATCAATTTCATATGTAAACGTTACACATATATATATCACATATGCATTTTCTAATCACAACAATTACACATATGCTCACATATACATTTTGCACAACAATTACACATATGCTCACATATACATTTTGCAATCACTCAAACATACTATATCTCAACAGCAACTAAAACCTGAATTTTTGTTCAAGCAAGGAGGTGATAAGCAAGTAGCTTACAAGCAAGGAGGTGACAAGCACTCATGTCAAATTCAAGAAATGTTCTTCACGTAAGAATGGAGAGACAAGCTGCTCAAATCTTTAACCAATAGGAAGAAGTCTAGCAAATCTTCAAACCAATCACAATCAAGTTGAAGACAAATAAGCAAGCTGCACAAACTTGGATCCAATCAAATTCAATGAAGAAATTGGCTGGTTTATGGTTAATTGGTTTGAATATTCAAAGCCTAAACTACAACCAATCAAAAGGGAGTTCAAACCAAGCTGCTCAATACATTATCCAATCAAAACTTTGGCTGAAAATCAAGCATGGAAGAAACGTTAAATCCTTTGAAAATTCAAAGCCAACTTGCAACCAATCAAAGGCCATTCCAAAGCAAGCTGCTCCATGTGTTATCCAATCAAATTGATCAAAGAAAGAAGGCTGAATCTAGCAAGGAATCAACGGCAAAGCAACCAGAATTCTAGGAACTAAAGTTGTTCAAACAAGTTACCAAGCAAGCATGTTATTTCTAGACTTGTACTTAGTACTTTAAACCTTGTACACATGTAATTTTCGTTTTGTATAAATAGCATAGGAATCAGATTGTAAACACAACAATATAACAATTATCAAACACATTTCAATCAAATATCCTTTAAAGAGTTCTCAACTTTCTAGTTGAAGTTAAAACCACTTAACGGTTTCTTTCAAGTTCATAGCCTAGAACTTGTTATGTATTTACTTCATTTTTGGTTTACAGCATCTTAGGGTCTCAATGAGGTTTTAGATGTGTTGGAATGCCAAAGAGGAAGAGGTGTTGGCATGAATTGAGCCAAGAACAAACGGTTACAGTTCAAGGGGTGTCATTGGGATGTTCTTTGCCATAGCCGAGGTTCAAATCAGTTTGGAGTAGAAGACAAAGTCCTAGGAACGTTTTTCTAGCCTTCATTTGGCTCATCAGTTGATTTGCTTCCCGCGGGATATATGATATGCTTAGGGACATAGTATGCAAGAGATGTCGAAATAGCATGTACTTAGAAGAACCACTTTGCTGCAACTGTAATAGTACACTCAGAGCATCCACTTCAACATCAATTGGATGGCAATATCGAGCAAAATATAAGAAAGCAAAGTATGCTGATTGAATTTCCACCTCAGCGGGAGTAGATAAAGGTAAATGAAACAAAGTGGCTCCTTTAAAACCTCCTTGTTCGTCTCGCAAGATTGCTCCTGCAGCAGCCGAGCTCTTCCCATGAGCTGCATCTATGTTGAGTTTAAAACGCCCCAGTGGAGGATGAATCCATCGTACAACAAAACATCTAGGAGATCGCAAAGTTGGGGATAGACCAGCTGCTATTAGCGTAGAATCTGAAGTTGCATATTTTTTACTTGACTGCGATGATGACCAATCATGAAAAGCTCTTCTAATCATCTCTCTCGTGGTTTGCTGACTCCATTGGCCATCTCCAAAAGAAATCAAAGTGTAAGCTTTCCAGATTCCCCAAGTGATAACGGCTGGGGCAATGATGCGCAATCGTCCTTTAAATGATTTTGCCTTTGTAGACATCCACCACTGCAATAGATATTGTTGTAATGTTCCACTCAATACCATAGGTTCGTTTAGGAAGTAAGTGAAATAACTCCAAAGAGGCTTGATATCTGGACAATGTAAGAAGATGTGTTCAAGTGTCACCGTCGCTGTGTGGCAAAACAGACATTGGCTAGGATAGATTGTGACAAATCGGATTAACAGATCTGGTATGGGTAGAGATTTGTGATATAGTCTCCATAAAAACACACGAATGTTTGGAGGAATTAGCTTATGCCATACAAATTGAAGCGATAGACGTTTTATCCCCCCCTTCACAGATTATATCATATGCTCTTTTTAAGGAGAATTGATCATCAACAATACCTTCATATATCTCTGAATGTGTCAGGCAAAAATCATTAGTTCTGCAGATGTGTTTCCATACTGGAGAGTCAGTAATATGCATAACCATGGTTGTTTTTTGGCCATACCTTGCCCTAAAGAACTTACTCCAAAGTGAATGTTGCATGCGATACTTCCACCATAAACGACAAGAATATGCCATGTTGAGATCATCTAATTTCCATATACCAAGGCCTCCAACTCCAGTTGGACGAAATAAGCTATCCCCCGAGACCCAGGAATGTCGATTACGATCCTCAGTTCCACCCAGAAAAACTTAAAGATTTGTCTACGAAGAAGTCGAATAATGCTCTGGGGAAGTGTGCATGCTGCCATCAAATGTAAAGGTATGGCCAACAAAACATGCTTGATTAATATCAGTGTAGCGCCCCGGCCCAGCGGACCCGAACCGGTGCACCCGTCGTAGCCTACTGAGAGGACTACCAGATGTCATTACTCTCACATACACATCATCACTGACGTAAGAGAAATAAGCGCAGAGACACTTATAAATTAAAATCTACATCAATCGAATATATGTTCCCCAAGCATAAGTACTTGAAACAGTTTATGGCCGCAACCATCTAATTCTCAATGAATGAAAGAAAGTTGAAATAACCAATAGCAGTCTAGAACAATTCTCAATATGAACTGTAAGCACCCCATTCAGCCCACTCGCCATCGTCCTCTATGAAAATCATGTCAAATTCGGGTTCATATGCAAAACAATGGGTAGAACCCTTAGCTAAAAACGCTAGCAAATAACCCGCTTATAAGACATACAGGATCATCAAATGGCAAGACATGAGTGAATATCAATATCAAGGGGGAATTGGGGCACATGTCCTGAATTGTTCCAAATTCAGTTTTACTTGCATAATAAAAGAAAAGAACAAGTATAACACAATTAAACAATGAGTCACTTACATACCAATCATCATATCAGAACGGAACTCATGATGCATGCCATTTCAAATAATGCTCTACACTACACGGTCACAAATGCTTATGCAAACCTTTTCCAAAACAGTGCAATGCATGTCACAATGTCCGGTCATATAACTTTATACCCTGTGATAGGCCACAGCTTGTCTTTATACCCTGTGACACATCACAGCTTAACTTTATACCCTGTAATGTTCCACAGCTTGTCTTTATACCCTGTAGTGGTTACAGCTTGTCTTTATACCCTGTAACACACCACAGCTCATTTCACAAAACTTTATACCCTGTGCCAAAGAACAGCTCTTGTCAAAACATAATGCAATGTAAGTGCCATGATGCACATATGCACATCCAACATATCATTCAATCACTCGAAGCTCATCCCATTCACACATTCAAGCGTATCACTACATGCTCAGGTCTACCTCACATAAACATTCATACTAGGTATACAAAGGAGGAAGTAGACACCCTCACACGTTCCATTTGAACCTTATCGAAGCCTCAAACGTTCATCCTTAATCCCTTAGACCATTCACACTGAAGTCCAATTCAAATACCTCACGAAGTCCTCACCGTTGATTCACCATCTTAGGTCGCGTTCCCAAGACTTACACTAACCTCAATCAGGTCCTAAGAAGCCTCTAGTGTTCCCCGATTGTCCTCTAGCTTCTCTTTTCCTTCTTCTATTTTCCCACAAAACTGTATAGCATCATCCCCTACATCGATCGACCAATGTCACATCATACCCTACATCGATCGATCGATGTCCATCAGAATACTTTCTTCCTCACATCATATCCTACATCGATCGATCGAAGTGACTTAATACCCTCACATCGATCGATCGAAGTCCGTCAGAATACTTTTTGCCTCACATCAGTCTCTCAACCCCCCTACATCGATCGATCGATGTCTACGATTCCAGAAAAGAAATTCTGTGATTTCTGCAAAAACTGCAGAACCAAAACTCCAATCGATCCCAAACTCCATCCCAAGCATTCCAGGCCTAATCCCTGCTATAATCTCATACTTAAACTACAAATTGAACACTACACACATCCAAAACAAAGGTTCAAGCTTAGAACTCAAAGATTTCAACCCACGAATCCAAAGATCCCACTTCCCCCAAACCCTATCATAGCAGTTAAATCACAGAAAAAGGGGATTCAAGGGTGGGGATTTGCAGGAATTCACATATACACCAACAGTAAATTAGATTTTCAAAATAAGATGGCCAAAGCATAGAAACCATAACACAGAATTGCACACAATTCATAAAAGATAGACAAGGATAGAATAGTGCATGGTGATCCAATTTTGATACAAAAGTAGGGCCGTTTTCTTCACAAATTACAGTAACTTATAAGATGATTACTTGCCTTTGATTACTGATAACCGGATTGAAAAAAAACGGAGGTTGGATCGACTCTTGAAGGCTAAGTCCTTCACTGCTAGGTTATGGAAATCGTTGGCTTGGGGGAGGAGAAGGAGAGTCGACGGTTTTCTGAGAAATAATGGGAAAAACTGACGCTCTGTCAGTTTTGTTATGGGGAAGGACAAAACTGGAATTTTTAAATTATATCTTACTTAAATCCTTTTTCTTTAATTCTTAAATGCTAATATTAAATTCAATTAATAATTGATAATTATTAGTTTATTAATTTCTTAAAATCCCTTCTCTTATTTAATTAAGTTCCGGAGGGTGCAGGGTATAACATTCCACACTCCTTACAAAAAGTTCCGTCCTCAAAACTGACGTACCTTATTGGAAGAGATGCGGATACAACTCCTTCATCTGCTTCTCAAGTTCCCATGTGGCTTCACGCTCCGTATGGTTACTCCATTGAATCTTGACATACGGAATCACACGTTTGCGTAGGACTTGATCCTTCCTGTCCACAATTTTCACTGGGTACTCTTCATACGTAACATCATCCTTAATATCCAATGGTTGAGCCTCAAGAACATGGCTCGGATCCGATACGTATTTCCTCAATTGGGATACGTGGAACACGTTGTGAACTTGCTATAAAAACGGAGGCAATGTTAAACGGTATGCTCTTTCACCAACTTTGCCAAGCACCTTGTATGGACCAATATACCGAGGGCTTAATTTACCTTTCATTCCGAATCTCGCAACTCCCTTAGTGGGTGAAATTCGCAGATAAACCTTTTCACCTACTTCAAACTCCAAGGGCCGTCTTTTAGAATCTGCCCAACTCTTACTGCGATCTTGTGCCACCCTTAGTCTCTCGCTTATGATCTTCACTTTCCCAATTGTCTGTTCCACTAACTCTGGTGCAGTGATCGTCCTTTCCCCAACTTCGTCCCAACAAACCGGAGATCTGCACTTGCGTCCGTATAGAGCCTCAAATGGTGCCATACCAATTGTACTGTGGTGACTATTGTTGTATGAAAATTCCATCAGCTTCAGCATATTATCCCAGTTCCCTTTAAAATCCAACGCGCATGCTCTGAGCATATCCTCCAAGGTTTGAATGGTCCTCTCAGACTGTCCATCCGTCTGAGGGTGATAAGCTGTGCTCATCCTTAGTTCAGTGCCCATAGCTCTTTGTAAAGCCATCCAGAACTTAGAAGTGAATCTGGGATCACGGTCCGACCCAATGCTGACGGGAACTCCATGCAAACTCACAATGTTATCCATATATACGTTGGCCAGTTTCTCATAAGAAGTACCATGCGACATAGCTATGAAATGAGCTGTCTTTGTCAAGCGATTGACAATCACCCAAATCATCTCATTCCCACTTCTGGTTTTGGGCAACCCCATCACGAAGTCCATAGTCACATGCTCCCACTTCCATTCTAGGATCTCCAGTGGCATCATCAAGCCGCCGGGTCGCTGATGCTCCGCTTTGACTTGCTTGTTGGACCTGTATAGCACCACTAGAGGGGGGGGTGAATAGTGGGTTAGCGGAAATTACACTACAATTACCTTCAAAAACTTGTTTGAAGACCCCTTTGCCTCTTTAGCCTCAGATTCTGGAATTTCCAGAAACAGTTCACTGTTTTGAGCGCTTTGGTTGAACCACTTATACACCTGTGCAAGCTCTCAAACTTGGCAGAGATCAAGTTTAGAATGTTTATAGTATGTCATAAAAATTTCAGTCAATTCCAAGCAAGTTTGCACGTTCAAATAAGCAAGATAAGTAAAGTGTGCAATTCTGGCAGTTTCAGACAGAATGTTAGCTTAACTTCAAACGATGATATCTCAAAATCTACCCGTGCTATTTTGATGAATCTTATGTCAAATTAAACCTTATGATGTCTAGTTTAATTTGATATAAGGCTCACTTCAAGATTCGCAGGATAACCTATTCAAAGTGAACAAGTTTTGCACACTGGTCAGAATTGTTCACAGAATGTAGCAACAATTTTGTGAAGACGATTTGAATATGCTAAACTCCTTAGAATTTAGTGATTCTTGCGGCTAATGAAAGCTAACACATTGAAGTATAATATATCCAAAATTCATGCAATTCTAAGACTGTTTGCTTGTTCAATTATGCGTGCCAAGTTAGTGTAATTCTCAGGCAGAAAACAGTAAGTGCAGGAAATAAGTAAAGAACACAAGGAATTATCCTGGTTCGGTCAATGTGACCTACTCCAGTCCCAAGAGACACCTTCTCTTGGATTTCACTAAACACCAAACACCAAAGTCACCTTACAAAGCCAAAAGAAGAAGCTTTTCACCAACTTCTTCAAGAGACTTCACCAAAACAAACAGCAACTAGTTTGTTTCACCTTTGCACCTTTGCACCTTTTGCTCACCTCTAAGGAGTTAGCTTTATACACCAGCTTCTCCCTTACAATATGTCGTTTAAAAGGTGTTGAAATGACAAGAAATGAAGAACTATACAATCATAAAGCTTGCTGCAAATGTGTTCTTCAATATAGAAGAATAGAAGAGAAGAATGGAGACAAAGAGCTGAATGTCTTGCTTGCTTTTCTTTTGTTTTTCGTTGGTACTATTTTACTCTTCACCTTTGGAGCTATTTATAGCCAAGAGGACAGCCTAAAGGCTCCTCTAAGAGACGTTGAAATGGTTGAGAAGATGGAGAGATTTCAGCACCTTTCTAGCTATTCAAATGAAGCTTATCTTTTGTTGCTTTGAATTGGTCTTCAAACTGAACTTTTATCCTTCATCTTATCCCATTATAGACGTTGGAATGAGGTGGAAAATGACTTCATTTGAACGTTTAAAAAGCAGCTCCAATCAGCAATGTCCATGTGTAAATAACTTGCCATGTGTGCAGCTGAATTGGCATGTGTTTTGAACAAATTTGGCTCCTCATTTTGAATGTTAAATGAACGTTGGAATGGCCTAGAATCATGCCCACCATAAGCATTGGAGAGTAGTTCAAAGATAGAGAGAAATCAGCTGTTTGAATTGGTCTCCATATAGCCGTTGCATATGACATTAGTTGAGAGACTTTTGCTTCAAATTTGCTACATTGTAGGACTTGTTTTTGTCACACATTATAACCTGAATCTTGACCATATAGTATACGAAATTTTGCTCCATTTTTGAACCAAGATAACCGTTGTAAACAGCTCACAAGATATGCAAGAATAGTCATTTGAAATCAGCACCAAAATAGGACTTGTTTCAACTTGCCTTGACTTGTTCAAAATCTGAACGTTTGTATGCCAATATCCGTGTGTATTTGTGAGCCAATATCCGTGTGCACACATATAATATATAGTCATTTATGTCTTCAACATGTAGCATAGAATACCATATGAAGAATGCCAAGAATTCCAAGAAAACCATAGATGTGATAACCATAATATAAGAATTCCATTTGAGATACCATGCTGCCCATTTCCATAAATATAGGGCACGTACCATATGTGACATAAACACATATAAACATCATATAAACAATATATAACACATTAGAAGATCCATTGGCAAGTGAAGAGACCAGAATACCCCTTAGCACAAAAATAGGAATTTTGTCCTAGGATGAACCTAGACATGGTGCTGCTCCAGATTCATTTTTGCCATGATGTGACATGACTTATAAATGTGTCATATGATCATATAAATCCGTTGGAAGAAGACCAAATAAGAATGAGAAGTCCAAATGGTGAAATTACCAAAATAACCCTTATAAAGATCAATAAGCTTCACCACCGTGTCAAGTCAGTTTTTATCCGTGTCAAGCATGCTTTTCCTCAGCCAATTAGATTCTAAATTGAATAAGGATCATGTGGGCTTTTGAATCACTCAATTTGGAGTTCATTTGCCCAAGATATGAACCAAAACCTGCAATAGGATACTAAACCGAGCAATTTGCCTTATATTGTAAGTCATGTGACTTCAAGGCTTGGTTAGATCATATAATTAACATGTATTGGCATATATATCATCTAAGATCAGTTTGAACATGTCTTGATTTAGACATGTGATTGAATTGGCCAAGTTCAATCTCATGATCTTAATCAAACTTGTTCAATCTTGATTCATTCAATCAATTTCACATTTAGCTCATAAATTCTAGCTCATAAATTCAATCTCATGCACACATATACTTTAAACGTTATACACACATACATGCTCACATATGCATTTTGCAATATATCACAACAATCTACATGCTCACATATGCATTTTGCAATCATTCAAACATATACTTTAAACGTTATACACACATACATGCTCACATATGCATTTTGCAATATATCACAACAATCTGTTGGACCTGTATAGCACCACTAGAGGGGGGGGGTGAATAGTGGATTAGCGGAAATTACACTATAATTACCTTCAAAAACTTGTTTGAAGACCCCTTTGCCTCTTTAACCTCAGATTCTGAAAATTCCAGAAACAGTTCACCGTTTTGAGTGCTTTGGTTGAACCACTTATACACCTGTGCAAATTCTCAAACTTGGCAGAGATCAAGTTTAGGATGTTTATAGTATGTCATAAAAATTTCAATCAATTCCAAGCAAGTTAGCACGTTCAAATAAGCAAGATAAGTAAAGTGTGCAATTCTGGCAGTTTCAGGCAGAATGTTAGCTCAACTTCAAACAATGATATCTCAAAATCTACCCGTGCTATTTTGATGAATCTTATGTCAAATTAAACCTCAAGATGTCTAGTTTAATTTGATATAAGGCTCACTCCAAGATTCGAAGGATAGCTTATTCAAATTGCACAAGTTTGCACACTGGTCAGAACTGTTCACAGAATGTAGCAACAATTTTGTGAAGACGATTTGACTGAGCTAAACTCCTCAGAATTTAGTGATTCTTGCGGCTACTGAAAGCTAACACATTGAAGTATAACATATCCAAAATTCATGCAATTCTAAGACTGTTTGCTTGATCAATTATGCGTGCCAAGTTAGTGTAAATTTCAGGCAGAAAACAGTAAGTGCAGGAAATAAGTAAAGAACACAAGGAATTATCCTGGTTCGGTCAATGTGACCTACTCCAGTCCCAAGAGACACCTTCTCTTGGATTTCACTAAACACCAAACACCAAAGTCACCTTACAAAGCCAAAGGAAGAAGCTTTTCACCAACTTCTTCAAGAGGCTGCACCAAAACAGCAACTAGTTTCACCTTTGCACCTTTTCACCTTTTGATCACCTCTAAGGAGTAAGCTTTATACACCAGCTTCTCCCTTACAATATGTAGTTTGAAAGGTGTTGAAATGACAAGAAATGAAGAACTATACAATCATAAAGCCTTTACAAACGTGTTCTTCAATAAGAGAAGAGAAGAAGAAAAGAATGGAGACAAAGAGCTTGCTTGCTTTTCTTTTGCTTTCGTTGGTGCTCTTTCTCTTCACCCTTTGGAGCTATTTATAGCCAAGAGATTAGCCTTTAGGCTCCTCAATATAGCCGTTTGGAATGGTTGAAGAATGAGAGATTTTAGCACCTTTTTAGCTATTCAAATGAGACTTATCTTTTGTTGCTTTGAAATAGTCTTCCACCTTAACTTCTATCCTCTATAGCCGTTGGAATTGAGGTGGATAATGACTCCATTTGAATGTTTAAAAATCAGCTCCAATAAGCAATATCCATGTGTAAATAACTTGCCATGTATGCAGCAAATTTCATCTCCTCACTTTGAATACCAAATAAACGTTGGAATGGCTCCTCTTTTTTGAATAAAAAGTGACGTTGGAAACCCTTGAAGATAGGCATTGAATAATAGATAGAAATCAGCCAAGGTTCTTGAGTTTGAATTAGTCTTCATAACCGTTGCCTTGCTTCCTTGGTTGAGAGATTTTTGCTCCATCTTTTGACTAATAAATACACGTTGGAAAGGAGTTCAAATATAGAGATAAATCAGCTCACCTTAGAATTTTGACTTGGTCTTCAACTTTTGAATATATGTAGCCGTTTGAATGAAGCTAAAGGATAGAGAGAATTTTGCTCCAACTTTGAATACATAATATACGAAATATTGCTCCATCTTTCAGCCAAAATAGCCGTTTGTAACATCACAAGAATATAGAAGAATAATCATCTCAAATCAGCACCAAAATAGGGTTTAATACACCTTGCCTTGACTTGTTCAATAATCTGAAAATTTGAACAAATTTTGTGCCAACAGCCGTGTGCAATATCCAATAACCATGTGCACAAATATATAATATATATGTCTTCAACATGTAGCATAGAAAACCATATGAAGAATACCAAGAATTCCAAGAAAACCATAGATAATGATAACCATAACATAAGAATTCCAATAGATGCTCGTTTCCATAAATATAGGGCACGTACCATATGTGACATAAACACATATAAACATCATATAAGCAATATATAACATGTTGGAAGATCCATTGGCAAGTGAAAAGACCAGAATACCCCTTAGCACAAAAATAGGAATTTTGTCCTAGGATGAACCTAGACATGGTGCTGCTCCAGATTCATTTTTGCCATGATGTGACATGACTTATAAATGTGTCATATGATCATATAAGTCCGTTGGAAGAAGACCAAATAAGAATGAGAAGTCCAAATGGTGAAATTACCAAAATAGCCCTTATATAGGTCAATAAGCTTCCCACCGGGTCAATTCAGTTTTAACCCGTGCCAAGCATGCTTTTCCTCAGCCAATTAGATTCTAAATTGAATAAGGATCAAGTGGGCTTTTGAATGACTCAATTTGGAGTTCATTTGCTCAAGATATGACCCAAGACCTGCAATAGAATACTAAACCGAGCAATTTGCCTTATATTGTAAGTCATGTGACTTCAAGGCTTGGTTAGTTCATATAATAAACATGTATTGACATATATATCATACAAGATCAGTTTGAACATGTCTTGATTAAGATATGTGATTGAATTGGCCAAGTTCAATCTCATGATCTTAATCAAACTTGTTCAATCTTGATTCAATCAATCAATTTCACATTTAGCTCATAAGTTCATGTCTTGCACAATCAATTTCATATGTAAACGTTACACATATACATATCACATATGCATTTTCTAATCACAACAATTACACATACGCACACATATACATTTTGCACAACAATTACAACAATTACACATATGCACACATATACATTTTGCAATCACTCAAACATAATATATCACAACAATCTCCCCCTTTTGATGATTTGCAAAATTACCCCACATATGTGTATATTAAGCATTTATTGATGATTTGCAAAATTACCCCACATATGTGTATATTAAGCATTTAAATCAAGTGCGCATCTAAATCAAGTGTTGTAATCTGTGTAATCAAGTAAGCATCTAAATCAAGTGTAAGCTGCTCCCCCTTAATGTGTTATCTCCCCCTTAACAGGATATCTATCTTCCCCTTAACATGATATATATACACATTTATACACATTTATTTCTCCCCCTTAATTTTGTAAATTATGCAAAAGACTGTTATTCAGGTGTAAGCAATTAATCCAAGTCTTGCACGTAAAGTCTCAAAGATAGCTTGATTAAGGGGTTTAGTGAATATATCAGCTACTTGTTGATCAGTTCTAACATGTTCAATGTGTATATGTCCAAGATTAACATGATCACGGAGAAAATGATAACGTACTTCTATATGCTTTGCCTTAGAGTGTAGTACAGGGTTTTTAGACAAATTTATAGCACTTGTACTATCACAATAGATGGGGATATTAGTTACTTGTATTTCAAAGTCTGAAAGTTGTTGTTTAATCCATAATAGTTGAGTACAACATAGACTTAAAGCCATATATTCTGCTTCAGTAGTAGAAAGTGCAACACTAGATTGTTTCTTTGAAAACCAAGATATTAGTGAGTTTCCTAGGAATTGACATGTTCCACTAGTGCTCTTTCTATCTACTCTACATCCACCATAATCTGCATCTGAATATGCATGTAGACTTAGACTAGATTGTCTATCATACCATAAGCCTAATGTTGGTGTATGTTGAAGATATCTAAATATTCTTTTTACAGCTTTAAAGTGTGACAACTTAGGCATACTTTGAAATCTTGCACACATACATACTGCAAACATAATATCAGGTCTACTAGCAGTTAGATATAGCAATGAACCAATCATAGACCTATATAGTTTTTCATCAAATGCAACACCATTTTCATCTTTGTCTAATTTTGTTGAAGTACACATTGGTGTTGGAGATGGTTTCAAGTTTTCAAAGTTGAATTTCTTTATCATATCTCTTATGTATTTGGCTTGATTGATATGTATACCATTTGATGTTTGTTTTATTTGCAAGCCTAAGAAATAGTTTAATTCACCAACCATAGACATTTCAAACTCAGACTTCATACAATCTTCAAAGTCTTTTACTAAGTTAGGATTAGTTGAACCAAAGATTATGTCATCTACATATATTTGTATTACAAGCAAATCTTTGTCTTTCTTTTTCAAGAATAAGGTACTATCTATGGTTCCTCTTTGAAAGTTGTTACTTAGTAAAAGTTGGCAAATCTTTCATACCATGCACGGGGGGCTTGTTTCAAACCATATAAGGCTTTCTTAAGTTTATATACATGATTAGGGTTCTTTGGATCTTCAAAGCCTGGTGGTTGTTTAACAAAAACTTCTTCTTGGATATAGCCATTTAAGAATGCACTCTTAACATCCATTTGGAATAATTTGATGTTATTATAACATGCAAAAGCTAATAAGAGGCGTATGGATTCTAATCTTGCTACGGGGGCAAATGTTTCATCGTAATCAATACCCTCTTCTTGATTATATCCTTGAGCTACAAGTCTTGCTTTATTTCTTACTACAACCCCTTGTTCATTCATTTTGTTCCTAAACACCCATTTAGTTCCAATGATTGATTTATCCTCGGGTTTAGGTACTAAATCCCACACATTGTTTCTTTCAAATTGGTTTAACTCTTCATGCATTGCATCTATCCAATATGCATCATTTAAGGCATCATTCACATTCTTAGGTTCAATTTGGGATATAAGTGCATGCCATTGATCATATTCATTAGGATCTATTTGCCTACGTGTTCTAACCCCTTGATTTACATCTCCTATGATAAGTTCTTGAGGATGCTTTTGTTTATCTCTTATTTGCCACCAATTACTTGGTTGTGCATCTTCAATAGGTTCATGATGTTCAATAGGTTGGTTAGGCACATTTTCTTCATTATGTTCTTGTGTAGGGGGAGTTTGAACTTCATGCATTTCAAGAGTTTGATTTGGTGTTTCAACTTGTTCATTTGTAGGTGGTAGGATAAGTTCATCTTCATCATGAAGTATTTGATCATTTGGTACATAGATTTCATGTTGATTACTTGTTTGGAGATATGCATTTTCATTGAACTTCACATGTATAGATTCAACTATCTTTCTTGTTTGTGCATTATAACATCTATATGCTTTAGAGTTCATTGAATATCCCACAAATATATGTTCATCAGACTTAGGATCAAACTTATCTAAGTTATCTTTTGTGTTCAATACAAAGCATTTACAACCAAAGACTTTTAGATAGTTTACTTTTGGGAGTCGTCCATTTAAGATTTCAAATGGTGTTTTGTTCAATTTCTTTCTTATTGATAGTCTGTTGATCATATAACTTGAAGTGTTTACTGCTTCAGCCCATAAGAATTTAGGTACTTTGTTTTCTACCATCATTGTTCTTGCTACTTCTTGAATAGTCCTATTCTTTCTTTCAACTACACCATTAAGTTGAGGAGTTCTTGGTGGGGAGAATTCATGTTTTATACCCTTTTCATTACAGAATTTGATTAATTCACTATTTTTAAACTCACCACCTCTATCACTCCTTATCTTAATAACATGTGATTCATGTTCATTTTCAAGTTGTCTAATTAGATTAGTTATAGATGATGCACTTTCATCTTTTGAAGCAAGAAACAATGTCCAAGTATATCTTGAGAAATCATCAACTATTACACATACATAATAACTTCCACCTAAGCTTCTTGTTCTACATGGACCAAATAAGTCTATATGCAAGAGTTCTAGTATTCTTGATGTTGTGAACTCAGTTTTAGGCTTAAGAGATTCTCTAACATGTTTGCCTTTGATACAAGATTCACATAGTTGAAAATCATTCAAGTTAAGTTTAGGCAATCCTTTAACAAGACTTTTAGCGTGTAGTTTTTCTAAGGTTGATATACCAATGTGTCCTAAACGTCTATGCCAAAGATTGGGATCAGATTCATGTGAAACAAGACATTTTGTGTTACTACTTAGCATATCATCCATGTTAAGCACATATATGTTTCCTTCACGTTTTCCTTTTAACACAACTTGATTGTTTTTATCCATTATCTTACAAGAAGTGGAGGAGAAGAGAACATTCAAGTTGTTGTCACATAGTTGAGAAACACTTAAAAGCTCAAAGGTTAAGTTACTTACAAGTAGGACGTTTTTGATCTCAAACTTGTTTGGATCACCAACCTTGCCTTTGCCAATTATTTGACCTTGGTTGTTGTCTCCAAAAGTAACTTTGCCACCTTTTGCAATGTTTTTAAGTGTGCTAAACAAATTTTCATTGCCAGTCATATGTCTTGAGCAACCACTATCAACTATCCATTTGGTTTTGTTCTTTTCATCTTCTTTGTTGTTATATCCAGCAACTTGTCTTTCTTTAATGTTATGTACCTCATTTGTAGACTTTGAAGCCAAACATGTTTGTGCAACTTCAGGTTCCTCCTCGGATTCGGATGAAGATGTGTCATCCCAAGAGCTTGAACTTACCTTGAGAGCTTTCTTCCTCCTTTGCATAGGTTCTACTCTAGTTTTTGTCCTTGTCTTTTCATCCATGTCACGGTTTTTGTTCTTGTTTGGACAATCATATGAGATGTGTCCTTGTTTGCCACATTCATAACACTTAAGTTCTTTATCATACCATTTACCATCTTGTTTGTTAGATTTCACATTGATAGGGGCGGCTGATTTTGCTTGTCTTTTAGTTGGTCTTTTCTTGAACAACTTCCTTAAACGCCTAGCTAACAACATTATGTCTTCTTCATCACTTTCATCATCACTTTCATACTCGGCTTGATTAGATGATTCGAGTTCATTTGTTACAAATGCAAGTGATTTAGACTTGTTACTAGTTTCAGCCTTTCTTATATTCAACTTGTTTTCATAAACTTTTAAGGAGCCTATCAATTCATCAAGTTTTATTTGTGAAAGATCTTTGCTTTCTTCAATGGCACTAACTTTGGCATCCCATTCACTTGGCAAACTTCTCAAAACTTTTTGCACTTTTTCTTTCATCAAAAACGTTTTACCAAGGGATTCAAGTGAGTTGTATAAGTTAGTAAGCCTTAAATCCATATCAACAATTGATTCATTAGGCAGTAAATGAAATGATTCAAGTGTAGTCATCAACATGTTAATCTTTGATTCCTTTACTTGATTAGTTCCTTCATGCTTCATTTCAAGACATTTCCACATATCCTTTGCACTTAAACATGAAGAGACATAGGCAGATTCACTTCTACTCAAACCATTCAACAATAATTGCATTGCTTTAGCATTAAGACTCATTTTCTTTTTATCTTCATCACTCCAATCTTTTCTATACTTCTCAACTTCTTGTGATAAGCCATCAATTATAACATGCTTAGTAGGCACATAAGGTCCATCTTCAATGATAGACCACAAGTCTATGTCAATAGCCATTAAGAACAATTTCATCCTTAGTTTCCAATGACTAAAGTTTTCTCCATCAAAAAGAGGTGGTCTTTGTGTGGACATGCCTTCTAATTCTATTTTCATGTGTGACTTAGACATGCTTCTTAGTGTGTGAGAAAACGTTTAAAACACTTATAAGAAGGAAAGAAAGTGTCACCTTGTTGTAGATACCAAATATGAAGAATATAAGACAACCAGAAAATTTCCAGCAACTTTGCAACTTGGAGTGTAGATTGTTTTCAGCTCAAATCAGAATATGGTGCTCAACCAGGCTCTGATACCAATTGTTGGACCTGTATAGCACCACTAGAGGGGGGGGGGGTGAATAGTGGATTAGCGGAAATTACACTATAATTACCTTCAAAAACTTGTTTGAAGACCCCTTTGCCTCTTTAACCTCAGATTCTGAAAATTCCAGAAACAGTTCACCGTTTTGAGTGCTTTGGTTGAACCACTTATACACCTGTGCAAATTCTCAAACTTGGCAGAGATCAAGTTTAGGATGTTTATAGTATGTCATAAAAATTTCAATCAATTCCAAGCAAGTTAGCACGTTCAAATAAGCAAGATAAGTAAAGTGTGCAATTCTGGCAGTTTCAGGCAGAATGTTAGCTCAACTTCAAACAATGATATCTCAAAATCTACCCGTGCTATTTGATGAATCTTATGTCAAATTAAACCTCAAGATGTCTAGTTTAATTTGATATAAGGCTCACTCCAAGATTCGAAGGATAGCTTATTCAAATTGCACAAGTTTGCACACTGGTCAGAACTGTTCACAGAATGTAGCAACAATTTTGTGAAGACGATTTGACTGAGCTAAACTCCTCAGAATTTAGTGATTCTTGCGGCTACTGAAAGCTAACACATTGAAGTATAACATATCCAAAATTCATGCAATTCTAAGACTGTTTGCTTGATCAATTATGCGTGCCAAGTTAGTGTAAATTTCAGGCAGAAAACAGTAAGTGCAGGAAATAAGTAAAGAACACAAGGAATTATCCTGGTTCGGTCAATGTGACCTACTCCAGTCCCAAGAGACACCTTCTCTTGGATTTCACTAAACACCAAACACCAAAGTCACCTTACAAAGCCAAAGGAAGAAGCTTTTCACCAACTTCTTCAAGAGGCTGCACCAAACAGCAACTAGTTTCACCTTTGCACCTTTTCACCTTTTGATCACCTCTAAGGAGTAAGCTTTATACACCAGCTTCTCCCTTACAATATGTAGTTTGAAAGGTGTTGAAATGACAAGAAATGAAGAACTATACAATCATAAAGCCTTTACAAACGTGTTCTTCAATAAGAGAAGAGAAGAAGAAAAGAATGGAGACAAAGAGCTTGCTTGCTTTTCTTTTGCTTTCGTTGGTGCTCTTTCTCTTCACCCTTGGAGCTATTTATAGCCAGAGATCAGCCTTTAGGCTCCTCAATATAGCCGTTTGGAATGGTTGAAGAATGAGAGATTTTAGCACCTTTTTAGCTATTCAAATGAGACTTATCTTTTGTTGCTTTGAAATAGTCTTCCACCTTAACTTCTATCCTCTATAGCCGTTGGAATTGAGGTGGATAATGACTCCATTTGAATGTTTAAAAATCAGCTCCAATAAGCAATATCCATGTGTAAATAACTTGCCATGTATGCAGCAAATTTCATCTCCTCACTTTGAATACCAAATAAACGTTGGAATGGCTCCTCTTTTTTGAATAAAAAGTGACGTTGGAAACCCTTGAAGATAGGCATTGAATAATAGATAGAAATCAGCCAAGGTTCTTGAGTTTGAATTAGTCTTCATAACCGTTGCCTTGCTTCCTTGGTTGAGAGATTTTTGCTCCATCTTTTGACTAATAAATACACGTTGGAAAGGAGTTCAAATATAGAGATAAATCAGCTCACCTTAGAATTTTGACTTGGTCTTCAACTTTTGAATATATGTAGCCGTTTGAATGAAGCTAAAGGATAGAGAGAATTTTGCTCCAACTTTGAATACATAATATACGAAATATTGCTCCATCTTTCAGCCAAAATAGCCGTTTGTAACATCACAAGAATATAGAAGAATAATCATCTCAAATCAGCACCAAAATAGGGTTTAATACACCTTGCCTTGACTTGTTCAATAATCTGAAAATTTGAACAAATTTTGTGCCAACAGCCGTGTGCAATATCCAATAACCATGTGCACAAATATATAATATATATGTCTTCAACATGTAGCATAGAAACCATATGAAGAATACCAAGAATTCCAAGAAAACCATAGATAATGATAACCATAACATAAGAATTCCAATAGATGCTCGTTTCCATAAATATAGGGCACGTACCATATGTGACATAAACACATATAAACATCATATAAGCAATATATAACATGTTGGAAGATCCATTGGCAAGTGAAAAGACCAGAATACCCCTTAGCACAAAAATAGGAATTTTGTCCTAGGATGAACCTAGACATGGTGCTGCTCCAGATTCATTTTTGCCATGATGTGACATGACTTATAAATGTGTCATATGATCATATAAGTCCGTTGGAAGAAGACCAAATAAGAATGAGAAGTCCAAATGGTGAAATTACCAAAATAGCCCTTATATAGGTCAATAAGCTTCCCACCGGGTCAATTCAGTTTTAACCCGTGCCAAGCATGCTTTTCCTCAGCCAATTAGATTCTAAATTGAATAAGGATCAAGTGGGCTTTTGAATGACTCAATTTGGAGTTCATTTGCTCAAGATATGACCCAAGACCTGCAATAGAATACTAAACCGAGCAATTTGCCTTATATTGTAAGTCATGTGACTTCAAGGCTTGGTTAGTTCATATAATAAACATGTATTGACATATATATCATACAAGATCAGTTTGAACATGTCTTGATTAAGATATGTGATTGAATTGGCCAAGTTCAATCTCATGATCTTAATCAAACTTGTTCAATCTTGATTCAATCAATCAATTTCACATTTAGCTCATAAGTTCATGTCTTGCACAATCAATTTCATATGTAAACGTTACACATATACATATCACATATGCATTTTCTAATCACAACAATTACACATACGCACACATATACATTTTGCACAACAATTACAACAATTACACATATGCACACATATACATTTTGCAATCACTCAAACATAATATATCACAACACAATCTACATGCTCACATATGCATTTTGCAATCATTCAAACATGATATATCACAACAATCTCCCCCTTTTGATGATTTGCAAAATTACCCCACATATGTGTATATTAAGCATCTAAATCAAGTATAAACTTCTCTTTAAATCAAGTTAAGCTCTCCCCCTTAATGTGTTATCTCCCCCTTAATGTGTTATCTCCCCCTTAACATGATATACATATATCTCTCCCCCTTAATTTGTAAATTATGCAAAAGACTGAACTATGTGCAAGTAAAGACTGAGAACTAATCCGTGCACGG
>AP025053.1:17960865-17976708 GCA_036186865.1 Eustoma russellianum
TTAATGTGTCGTACTTAATTTGTCATCACCATGACTTATATCATATGATATAAGACTTGAAATATATACTCATAAATATGAGTTAAGTATGGTGGTGTGATGTTAACGTACGTATGTAAAAATATAACGTGTCGGTAGTACGTTGGAATAAATGTGTATGTGCCTTTTTCAAAAATCTGAATATATATATATATATATATTATATATATATATAATATATAAATAGGCGTGTAATATGTATGGAGAGGAGAGGGAGAACTTTCCTTTCTTCAACTTGTTGCCTTTGTGCCTTTTCCAAATATTGCTTCCTTTAATGAACTCTTAGTTTAATTAACTAAGTACTTCACTCAATGAACTAGTTTAGTACATTAATGGTGGCACCTTAAAATGGTTCAAACACAACAAATGTTTGCCATTTGATGTAAGCTTTAAAGCTTCATGGCTCGTTAGTCCGACAACATTATATATGAACTATAAGACAAGTTTTATGCAAGAACGTGTAATGTCATAGAATATGTCATGCATTTCTTTATAACACGTATTTAAATTATATATTTTGAAATCACTCAAACCCCTTTTTCTCAACAATCTCCCCCTTTTGATGATTTTCAAAATAACCTACATTCATGATTTAAATCTTATCACTCCCCCTTCAATCGTGCATAAATTCAACTATTGAATTTCAAAGCTCCCCCTTGATTTATGCAATTAATCTTTCTCTCTCTTTCTTAAATCATGCATTCTCTCTCCCTTTATTTTTGAAAGACAATCAAAAGCGCATGTAGAGATGAAAAAGAAATCATGCATTTTATAATATCAAACGTGCGTTCGTAAGGGTTATTTATTCAACACTTTGAAAATGTCCCTTTTGGTACCCAAATTTGGGTGACCTTTCTAGGTCTTCCAAAAGGTAGGAAAGGTGATGAAAACGCAACATAATATACGTTAGGTGCAAATGCGTTTGTCCTTTGGCCAAGAACTCCTTTATACGCATTATATGTAGGACGTTTTTGATATGTCCTTGTGTTAGTGTGCGTAATGTGTGATCTAGATGGATGGGATGAATGTCGTGTATGCATCACTTGTTTTTTCTTATATCTATATGGTACAAAATTGTATTTCTCATGATATGAAGAAGAAGTATGACGAGATGTGGGGAGAGGGGGTCTTTGCGTCATCTTATACGCCGTATTTAGTTTTGGAGTGTCTACTTTCTTAGACACTACAAACTTGGTTGGTTTAATAGATACTTCATTTGTTTCTATGTATCCTAAACTCGTTTCATCACTATCATGCTTTTGTAATAAAATAATACGATCTAGCATGTTAGATCCCGTATCAAATTGTTTCATCATTTTCTCTAAGTCTGTATTTCTTGATTTCAAACTAGAAATCTCAGATTTCATTTCATTATTTTGCGTGGTCAATGATGAGATCTCTGATTTTAATGCATTAATGATGCATGACGACTCTTCTTTTGAATCGTTTAATTGAGAAACAAGGTTGGTGTTAGAAAATTCTGACAACTTCTTGTCTTCAATTAATCGTTTCTTTTCTTTTGCAAGAGTCTTTGAAAACTTATGCAACTCTAAATATTGACTAAATAAATCATCATAAGACCATTCAGAATCAGAATCAGAGTCGGAAGATACCTCATTTAATGCCTTAGATGTAAAACATACTTTTGCCTTTTGTTCTTCCGTATCATCAGTCTCAGAGTCGGATGTGTCACTCCAAGTGGAGGCTTTGAAGGCTCTTCTGCTTTGTTTAGGTTCTGAGTGTAGAGAAAAGGGTGTTTGAGTGATTTCAAAATAAGTGACTTAAATGCATGATATATACATAAACGTGCATGATATACACATGTATGCATGATACATTGCTATTACTTGCCTTATTTAGCTTGTATATAATGTTGCCGTACTAACGAGCCATGAAGCGTTAAAGCTTACATCATATGGCAAACATTTGTTGTGTTTACACTATTTTCAGGTGCCACCATTAATGAACTAAACTAGTTCATTAAGTGAAGTACTTAGTTAATACAACTAAGTAGTTTATTAAAGGAAGCCACACTTGGAAAAGGCATAAAGACAACAAGGCTAAGGAAGGAAAGTTTTCTCCTCCTCCTCCCCTCATTAATATATATACACGCCATATACATATATATATATATATTTTTAGATTTTTTAAAAAGGCACATACACATGTATTCCAACATACTACTGACATGTTATATATTTTACGTGCGTATGTTAACGTCACACCACTATACTTAACTCATATTTATGTATATTCAGGTTTTATATCATATGATATAAGACATGATGATGACAAATTAAATACGACACGTTAAAAGGTTCTAAACCAAAAATCGTCGTATCGGGCGAATACCGAAACTTCGCCAACGTGTCACGTACTTGCCATAATAAATGGCCAGCCCCTATACTTCAAAAATATATATAATTTTCGTGCTAATGGCGATATTCTTAGCCAAAAATACTTTCCATGTTGGCACACACAAATCACCCCACATTAAGGCCCAAAATGTGAAGATTCCAATTTTAATTTTGACACATGATAAATGGCGCCACTTTAGACCAGCCAAGTGCTGAGATTTAACGTATATATTATATATATATGTGTAACATAATATATATAACATGTGCAAAAGTTGGAATTTAATTAGAAAAAAATCGGGTAATCGATAAATATCGAAAATTCGGTTTTCTACGCACACAACACATGGAACGTTTTTGGTACATCATATGACACGTATCTAGACACTTTTTACATATGTTATACATATTAAAGTGTTCTAGAAAATTTAAATTAAGGGCTGATTGGAATATAACATGTGTGTATTATTAAATGTGCACTATTTTACAAAGTTAGCAAAAATAAAATTCAGCACATGCATATACATGTATACACGCCACCTACAGCTGAAATGGAGCTTATTTGGAGCCTTTTTGGCATATTGATTGGTCAAGAATCAATCATACGATGTTGGTGAATTAAAGAGAGAAGCTACAAATGGTAAGATTTCAAACTTTGTCTCACTTATAACACATGCTGAAGATTTCAGCATGTTAAACCATGGCTGCCCGATTTTTGCATATTAATGGATCTATTTTATCATCTTAAATTATGTGATTGATTGGAGAAGAAGAAATGGAAGTAATTTGAATATTATTTAAATTCATAAAGTGTGATATTTTATATATCACACATGCTGAAAATTTTCAGCATGTGTGGGACATGTCATTGCTGCCGAATCTTGAGCATAATGTGTCCAAGTTCATTTCCTAATGTGATAAAGATATTTACCATCAATTGGTGATTTATTTTAAAAAGAAAAATCAAAGAAAAATGGTAATATTTTGACTTTACCTCCATGTAATCACATGCTGAAAATTCAGCATGGTAAAAACACTATAATGGGCGATTTCTTGCTTGGTTTGGGAAGGAAATTTGTCTTGCAACATTTATGGTGATAATCTTGAGCTTTATGGAAATATGTTTGTGATTGATATTGGCACATGTTTTAAGTGTTATTCTCAGATTTTTTCCAAGTCATCAATGATGACAACATCCAACCAATCATGAAGTGCCAAGTAAGCAAAGCTTAAGTGATTCATCCAATGAGAAGGTGGACAAGTTAAGCAAGACCATGTCACAATGATGGCTTACATTCTCCAAGGAACTTAGAAGATAATTTTCAAGAGGTAGGATAGAAACCATAGGGGACGGCCACTCAAGATTAAAAGGAAAGAAGTGGAGCAAAAACAAGACAAGAACAAGCATTGCAAAATAAGTGATCAAAAACCGCCTAAGTCATCTTCTTCTACATTCTTCCGTCTTTCTTCTTCTTGAAAGCCTATGTATTCATATATTCAAATCTTGAATAGGCTTGATATAGACCATACACATATATTCATATCTGTGGAAAAAGATTGATCAAGGTGTGATCAATCTTGCATTCTTGCGAGGTGGTGGTGTTCGTGCATAGTGTATTGAACGTACAAGGTTTGTAAGGGTTGGAGTTGGTTGTGGTAACTTCCATCAGCCCTGTGGTAAGGTGTAATTGCAATGTGTGTTGACCTAGTGTGAACCAAGGAAGAGTGTTCCTTGAGACTGGAGTAGGTTGTTATAACCGAACCAGTATAAAATTCTTGGTGCCATTTACTTCAGCATTTACTTTCGTTACTGCACCGTTTATTCTTTTTGTTGGCGTTCATAAAAATAGTTAAACCGACTTTTCAAAAATTACGAAAAATTTCCAGAAACATAGCCACACATTCTATGGTTAATTTGGTACAAGTTTAAACCCTTTGGATAAGTATAAGTCGATCAAATATCAAAAGTTCTGAGACTAGTGTAGTCTGATTTTCAGACTTGCAAAGGTTGAGACTTTGATTGTAACTGACCTACTTCCCAAACAAATTTCGCAAAACTGTTTCAACCCACTTAAATATAGTATATAAGGAGTTAGTGATTCAAATTTTCAGAGCATTTGGACTTACACACAAATAGGAATAAATTTTTCAAAACCGTCTACCGTTTCTGACAGATTCGCGCAATCTGATCACCAACGGCTTTTGAAGGGGTTAAAGGTTGAATTTTAATTTGAAATTTTAGGAGACCCTCATAACATCTGAGGCTAAGTTCTCTCAAAATTTCAGAATTTTTAGAGACCTATAACTGGTTTTAAAAACGTTTAAAACTGGTCCTGGAAACAGAATCTGTTTTCAGAAGTTGAGTTGTTTAGTTTTAAACAAGTTTTAAAAACCACACTTTCCGCACCACCTATTCAACCCTCCCCCCTTCTAGTGGTGCCTTGCAGATCCTACAAGGGGTATCAGAGCGCAGGACTACTCACTGCAAAGAATCCAACGATTCAGTGAGATGGCAACCACAAATCTTAAAACCGAGCAAGAAGGTATGTCGAGCCAAAGGCCTCCACTTTTGACGGTGAGTCGTTTATTCAGTGGAAACTTAGAATGAAGCTTTTTCTTATGGCTATAGATATAGATCCTTTGGTCAATATTGAAGATGGTCCTTATGTCCCATCTAAGTTATCCACTGTAGACGGAGTCACATTAGAAGTTGTTAAATCCTAGACAAGAATATACGAGTGACTGATAAAAGAAACTTAGTATGAATGCTAGGCTATGCAATTGCTCCTAAACGGATTAAGTAAAAGTGAGTCTAGTTATGTGTCAAACTGTTCGAGTACACAAGAAATGTGGAGGATACTAGAAATGAAACACGAAGGCACGAGTCAAGTAAAAGAGTCAAAAATAAACATGCTTATGTCCACACTTGAGTCGTTTAAATTATTGCCTAATGAGTCTATTATTGATATGGATCTTCGTTTGACTAACATCTACAATTCTCTTGAGTCATCTTGGTAAAGCTTTTACCACGTAGGAAAAGGTACAGAAAGTCTTACGGAGCCTTCCATCCGAGTGGGACCCTAAAGTGACAGCAATAGGAGAAAGCAAGGAAACTAAGTCAATAAAGATGGAAGAATTAATCGGATCACTTGAAGTTTATGAGAATAAACTCACCATACGGAAATCGGAATCATCTAAACAAGGTAAAGCTATTGCTTTTAAATCAAATGAATACGTCTCCCCCTCCCTCCGATGACGGTAGATGATAGTGATTCTGAATCGGATAACGATGACCTAATTCTATTGGCTAAAGGCTTAAGAAAATTTATGAGAAGGTCATTTAGAAACAAAATAAGGGTACTACAACCAAGAGAAATAAAAACAAGTCAAATGATAAAGACGTTAAATGTTATGAATGTGTCAAACTCGGACACTTATCATATGACTGCCCAATAAAGAAAAGCAAACAAATAAATACACTGACAAGGAGCGGAACAAAAATAGACTCGTCTCAGAACCCAAACAAAGGAAACGTGCTCTAAAGGCCTCCACCTGGAGTGATTCATCGGATTCTGAAACTGAGACCGAAGAGGAGACTGCACAAGTATGCTTTGCATCCAAAGCATCTAATGAGGTATCATCTGATTCTGACTCTGACTCTGAACCTTCTTATGATGATCTTTTTAGTCAGTATTTAGAATTGCATAAATTCACTAAGACTCTCGCTAAGGAAAAGAAGCGATTAATTGAAGACAAGAAACTGTTAGAATCTTCTAACGAGAATCTTGTCGCTCAATTAAGCGATTCAAAGAAAGAGTCATCATGTGTCATTACTGCATTAAAGACAGAGATTTCATCATTAACCACTCAAAATAATGAAATGAAATCCGAGATTTCAAATTTGAAATCAAGGAATACCGATTTAGAGAAATGATGAAACAGTTGTATACGGGGGTCCAACATGCTGCATCGCATTATATTATCACAAAAGCATGACAGCGACAAACGGGTTTGGGATACGTTGATACAAATGAAGTATCAACCAAACCAACTAAGTTTGTGGTGTCTAAGAAAGTAGACACCCATAAGCCTCAAGTGGCGTCTAAGATGACGCAAAAGCCGTCCCTCTCCTCAATCACGCCCCACTTCTTCTTCATATCATGTGAAATATAACTTTGTACCATATAGATATGAAAAGAAAAGAATAATGCATAATACGAAATTCATATCATCCACGCACTACGCACACACACACAAGGACATACCAAAAACGTCCTTCATTTAATGAGTATAAAGGAGTCCTTGGGCAAAGACCCAAAGTGCATGCACCACATGTCTACTATATCGCACCTTCATCTACATTCTTGCCATTTGATAGACCGAGAAGGATCACCCAAGTATGGGTACCGAAAGGTACTTTTACCAAGAGGTGATTAACTAACTCGAAAGGACCCAAAGTTAAAAGGGTACCTAAATCATCTTTGCACATTGCAGGGAGCCCACACATCGAAAGATACAACTATTAAGTGGTTCCTTGACAGTGGATGCTCGAGACACATGACGGGTGACCCGAGCCTGTTCACCAAATTAAAGAAGGTCACAAAAGGCGGATCCGTGACCTTTGGAGACAACAACGAAGGCAAGATCATCGGAAAAGGTACGATTGGAAATCCAAGTACTCTCCAAATCTCCAACGATCTTTTTGGTAAGCAACTTATCCTACAATCTTCTTAGCATTTTCTCAATTTGTTGACAACGGTTTTAATGTGTGTTTTACTCACCCTTATTGCAATATAATAAATAAAAATGGAGAAACCGTTTTAAAAGGAAAACGAGAAGGTAATATTTTTACGCTTTCTATGGATGATGTGGTAGACGCTAAAGTTAAGTGCTTTATGTCAAATGAACCCAATGTGAATTTATGGCATAGACGTTTAGGACACATTGGCATTTCCACACTAGAAAAACTTCAACGAAAGAACCTAGTACGAGGATTGCCTACGCTTGATTTAGACAACTTTCAGTTGTGTGAATCTTGCATAAAAGGCAAACAAACACGTGAGTCACTTAAGCCTAAAAATGAAATAAGCACGACTAGAAGTCTTAGAACTATTGCATATTGATTTGTTTGGTCCTAGTCTCACTACAAGCCTTGGTGGGCGCCACTATGCATGCATGATTGTTGATGATTTTTCTCGTTATACTTGGACTTTATTTCTTGCACATAAGGATGATAGCGCCATTGAGATTGCAAAATTAATTAGACAACTTGAAAATCAATACGGTGTAAGTGTGAAAAAGATAAGAAGTGATAGAGGCGGTGAGTTTAAAAACAAAGAGATGATTTCATTTTGCGAAGAAAAAGGAATCAAGCATGAGTTTTCGCCACCTAGAACTCCACAATTAAATGGAGTAGTAGAAAGAAAGAATCGTACATTACAAGAAATCGCTAGGACTATGTTATGCGAAAATAAATTGCCTAGATTTCTGTGGACAGAAGCCGTAAATTGTGCATGCTATATTGTAAATCGCCTATCTATAAGAAAGAAAATAAACAAGACGCCTTATGAGATTTTGAATGATCGCATGCCTAAGATTGACTATTTTCGTGTGTTTGGATGCAAATGTTTTGTTTTAAATACAAAAGATAATTTAGACAAATTTGAATCCAAATCAATTGAGTGCATTTTTGTTGGATATTCTATAAATTCAAAGGCATATAGGTGTTATGATCCTCTCACTAGACAAATCATGGAATCTATTCATGTGAAATTCAATGAATTTGGTGAGATTGATAAAGATAAGGAATATGACGATGACTTTGAATTGAAACCCGTGTTGAATGAAGATGATGGTTTCTTTGATATGCATGATATGAATGACACACTAGAAATGCATGATCACATAGAAATGCATGATAACATAGAAAATAATCAACCAAGATGGCATAGAGATCACCCACATGAATCTCATCATAGGCGACCTCACTCATGGTGTGCGACCACGTAGAAGAATTACTTCGGACGAAATAAATGAATTTCATGCTATGATTTCTGAAATTGAGCCCAAAAATGTGCATGATGCCTTGAGTGATTCTTCTTGGATTGATGCCATGCATGATGAACTTAATCAATTTGTTAGAAACGATGTATGGGATTTAGTGCCACGACCACAAGATAAGACTATAATAGGCACAAAGTGGGTGTTTAGGAATAAAAATGAATGAAGAAGGAAAGGTCGTTAGAAATAAAGCGAGACTTGTATCACAAGGCTATAATCAAGAAGAAGGAATTGACTACGATGAAACATTTGCACACGTAGCACGTTTAGAAGCTATACGACTATTACTTGCTATTGCTTGCATGAAAGATTCAGATTATATCAAATGGACGTAAAAAGTGCATTCCTAAACTGGATTTATACAAGAAGAATTATACGTGAAGCAACCACCCGGTTTTGAAGATTTGAAACATCCCGATCACGTGTACAAACTAAAGAAGGCACTATACGGCCTAAAGCAAGCACCGAGAGCATGGTATGATCGTTTTGCTACTTTCCTTTTAGAAAATGATTTTAAACGAGGTACTATAGATAGTACACTATTTTTGAAACAAGATAAATCGGATTTACTTATTATCCAAATCTACGTTGATGATATTATTTTCGGTTCTACCTCACATAGACTTGTTGAAGATTTTGATAATTGCATGAAATCTGAATTTGAAATGTCTATGGTTGGTGAACTTAATTATTTTCTTGGCTTGCAGATTAAGCAAACGAGTAAAGGGATTCACATAGTCAAGCAAAATATGTCAATGACATGATTAAAAAGTTTAACTTTGAAAATTGAAACCATCCCCCACCCCTATGAGTGTCACTACTAAATTGGACAAAGATGAACATGGTAAAGACTTTGATAATGGCTTGTATCGATCTATGATAGGTTCTTTGCTATATTTAACTGCTAGTATGCCTGATATCATGTTTAGTGTATGCATGTGTGCACGATTTCAGAGTCAACCTAAGGTGTCTCACTATAATGCGGTAAAAAGAATATTGCCGTTATATTAAGCACACGCCCACCTTAGGAATTTGGTACGATAAGGATTCCACATTTGACTTACATGCTTATACTGATGCAGATTATGGTGGCTGCAAAATAGATAGAAAAAGCACGAGTGAGACTTGCCAATTTATAGGAAACTCACTCATTTCATGGTTTTCCAAAAAGCAAGCAAGCGTTGCTTTGTCCACTACTGAGGCTGAGTACATGGCACTTAGCCTTTGTTGCACACAATTGTTGTGGATAAAACAACAACTCTCGGACTTTGGAATTACCGTAAATAGAATTCTATATATTGTGATAGTATGAGTGCCATTAATTTGTCTAAAACCCCGTGTTACATTCTAAGGCTAAGCATATAGAAGTACGCTATCACTTTCTTCGTGATCACGTAAACAATGGTGATATTGTCATAGATCACGTACGCACAGAAGCACAAGTAGCGGATATCTTTACAAAAGCCTTAAATCAAACCATGTATGAATCTCTTCGCTCCAAATTAGGCATGATTCCCGTTGATATGATTTGATTTGACGTGATTTTCTCTCCTTATTGACAAGAATATTTTGATTTACTTTCCAAAATAAAGGGGGAGAGAAAGCATGATTTAAGGGGGGAGAGAGACAAAATTGATACTGATTGCACAAATCAAGGGGTAGCCGGATTTGAAATTTGAAATTCAAATTTCAGAAATTGTGCATGTTTGAAGGGGGAGCGATGGCATTTAAATCATGTACATAAGTTATTTTGAAAATCATCAAAAGGGGGAGATTGTAGAGAAAAGGGGGTTTGAGTGATTTCAAATAAGTGACTTAAATGCATGATATATACATAAACGTGCATGATATACACATGTATGCATGATACATTGCTATTACTTGCCTTATTTAGCTTGTATATAATGTTGTCGTACTAACAAGCCATGAAGCGTTAAAGCTTACATCATATGGCAAACATTTGTTGTGTTTACACTATTTTCAGGTGCCACCATTAATGAACTAAACTAGTTCATTAAGTGAAGTACTTAGTTAATACAACAAAGTAGTTTATTAAAGGAAGCCACACTTGGAAAAGGCATAAAGCCAACAAGGCTAAGGAAGGAAAGTTTTCTCCTCCTCCCCTCATTAATATATATATACACGCCATATACATATATAATATATATATTTTCAGATTTTTTAAAAAGGCACATACACATGTATTCCAACATACTACTGACACGTTATATATTTTACGTGCGTATGTTAACGTCACACCACTATACTTAACTCATATTTATGATTATATTCAGGTTTTATATCATATGATATAAGACATGGTGATGACAAATTAAATACGACACGTTAAAAGGTTCTAAACCAAAAATTGTCGTATCGGGCGAATACCGAAACTTCGCCAACGTGTCACGTACTTGCCATAAATAAATGGCCAGCCCCTATACTTCAAAAATATGTATAATTTTCGTGCTAATGGTGATATTCTCAGCCAAAAATACTTTCCGTGTTGGCACACACAAATCACCCCACATTAAGGCCAAAATGTGAAGATTCCAATTTTAATTTTGACACATGATAAATGACGCAAAGTATATATTATATATATATTATTTGTAACATAATATATATAACATGTGCAAAAGTTGGAATTTAATTAGAGAAAAATCGGGTAATCGATAAATATCGAAAATTCGGTTTTCTACGCACACAACACATGGAACGTTTTTGGTACATCATATGACACGTATCTAGACACTTTTTACATATGTTATACATCTTAAAGTGTTCTAGAAAATTTAAATTAAGGGCTGATTGGAATATAACATGTGTGTATTATTAAATGTGCACTATTTTACAAAGTTAGCAAAAATAAAATTCAGCACATGTATATACATGTATACACGCCACCTACAGCTGAGATGGAGCTTATTTGAAGGCTTGTTGGCATATTGATTGGTCAAGAATCAATCATACAATGTTGGTGAATTAAAGAGAGAAGCTACAAATGGTAAGATTTCAAACTTTGTCTCACTTATAACACGTGCTGAAAATTTCAGCATGTTAAACCATGGCTGGCCGATTTTTGTATGTTAATGTGACATATTTTATCATCTTAAATTATGTGATTGATTGGAAGAAGAAATAGAAGTATTTTAAATATTCTTCAAATCCAAAAATAGTGATATCTTCAATATCACACATGCTGAAATTTTTCAGCGTGTGTAATATGTACAATGGCCGAAAATGAGGCCAAGTGAGAGACCAAATTTCATTTCCAAATTGATCAAGATAATTACCATCAATTGGTGATTTATTTTAAAAAGAAAAACAAAGAAAAATGGTAATATTTTGAACATTATCTCCATGTGTCACATGCTGAAAATTCAGCATGGTATATACTCATTATGGCCGATTTTTTGCTTGGTTGAGAAGGAATTTTGTCTTGCAACATTTATGTGACAATCTTGAGCTTTATGGAAATTATTTTGTGATTGATTTTGGCACATGTTTTAAGTGTTATTCTCAGATATTTCCAAGACATCAATGATGACAATATCCAACCAATCATGAAGTGCCAAGTAAGCAAAGCTTAAATGATCATCCAATAAGAAGATGCCAAGTAAGCAAGACCATGTCACAATGATATCTTACATTCTCCCAAGGACTTAGAAGATAATTTTCAAGAGGGGGAGGACCTATAGTGGACGGCTGCAACAACATTAAAAGGAAAGAAGATGAGCAAAAACAAGACAAGCACAAGCATTGCAAAATCAAAGTGAAAAACGCCTAGCTCTTCTTCTTCTACATTCTCCTTCTTTCTTTCTTCTTGAAAGCCTATTGTATTCATATCTTTCAATCTTGAATACGCTTGATATAGACCACCACATATTCCATATCTTTGTAAAATATTGATCAAGGTGTGATCAATCTTTATTCTTGCGAGGTGGTGGTGTTCGTACATATTGTATTCAACGTACAAGGTTTGTAAAGGGTTGGAGTTGGTGTGTAACTCCATCAATCCTGTGGTAAGGTGTATTGTGTGTGTGTGATTAGTGTGAACCAAGGAAAGTGTTCCTTGAAGACTGGAGTAGGTTGTTTATAATCGAACCAGTATAAAATTCTTGGTGCCATTTACTTTCAGCATTTACTTTCAGTTACTGCACAGTTTACTCTTTTTGTTGGCGTTCATAAAAATAGTAAACGACTTTCCAAAATTACAAAAATTTTCAGAAACATAGCCACACATTCTAGGGTTAATTTGGCACAAGTTTCAACCCTTTTGGATAAGTATAAGTCGATCAAACATCAAAAGTTCTGAGACTAGTGCAGTCTGATTTTCAGACTTGCAAAGGTTGAGACTTTGATTGTAATTGACCTACTTCCCAAAAGAATTTTGCAAAACTGTTTCAACCCACTTAAATATAGTATATAAGGAGTTAGTGGTTAAATTTTCAGAGCATTTGGACTTACACACAAATAGGAATAAATTTTTCAAAACCGTCTACCGTTTCTGGCAGATTGTGCAATCTGATCACCAACGGCTTTTGAAGGGGTTAAAGGTTGAATTTTAATTTGAAATTTTTAGGGGACTCTCATAACATCTGAGGCTAAGTTCTCTCAAAATTTCAGAATTTTTGGAGACCTATAACCTGGTTGTAAAAACGTTTTAAAACTGGTCCTGGAAACAGAATCTGTTTTCAGAAGTTGAGTTGTTTAGTTTTAAACAAGTTTTAAAAACCACACTTTCCGCACCACCTATTCAACCCCTCCCCCCCTTCTAGTGGTGCCTTGCAGATCCTACACTGAGACGAGTCTAGTTTTTTGTCCGATCCTTGTCAAGGTATTTATTCGTTTGTTTGTCCTTGTGTGGACAGTCATATGACAAATGTCCAGGTTGTCCACATTCATAGCACTTTATTTCCTTATTTTTATTTTTGTGATCCTTAGGTGAGGTAGACTTATGTTTAATCGATTTCTCAAGATTTTTCTTAATCTTTTAGCCATCGTGATTAAGTCCTCATCATCGGAATCTATGTCACTATCATCTACGACGTATTCATTTGATTTAAATGCTATAGCCTAATCATTATTGGAAATAAACTCAGAATGTCTTAAAGTGAGTTTGTTTTCATATACCTTAAGTGATCCAATTAGTTCTTCCATCTTAATCGATTTAGTTTCTTTGCTTTCTTCTATGGCCGTTACTTTAGGCTCCCACTCGGATGGAAGGCTTCGCAAGACCTTTTGTACCTTTTCCTGCATAGAGAAGGCTTTTCAAGAGACTCAAGAGAATTGTAAATGTTAGTCAAGCGAAGATCCATATCAACGATAGATTCATTTGGCAATAATTTAAATGACTCGAGTGTGGACATAAGCATGTTGATTTTAGACTCTTTTACTTGACTAGTGCCTTCGTGTTTCATTTCAAGAATTTTCCACATCTCTTGAGCACTCGAACAATTAGACACGTAACTGGACTCACTTTTGCTTAGACTGTTGAAAATTAGTTGCATGGCTTTAGCATTCATACTCAACTTCCTTTTATCATCACTGGTGTATTCTTGTTTCGTTTTTGAAACCTCTAGTGTGACATCATCAACAATAGACAACTTGGAAGGAACAAATGGGCCGTCTTCTATGATGGACCATAGATCAATATCAATAGCCATAATAAAAAGTTTCATTCTTAATTTCCATTGAATAAAGGACTCACCATCAAAAAGAGGAGGCCTTACGGTTGATATTCCTTCTTGCATGGTTGTGGTTGCCATCTCACTTAGATCGTTGGATCCTTTTGATGTGAGTGTTCCTGCGCTCTGATACCACTTGTAGGATCTGCAAGGCACCACTAGAAGGGGAGTTGAATAGTGGGTGCGGAAAATGTGGTTTTTAAAATAGTTTTAAACCAAAAACTCAACTTCTGAAAACAGTTTCTGTTTTCAAGACTAGTTATAAAACGTTTCGAAATCTAAGTTGCAGGTCTTCAGAAATTCTGAAATTTGGAGAGAACTTAGCCTCAGATGTTATGAGTGTCTCCTAAAAATTTCAGATTTAAATTCAACCTCGAATCCCTTGAAAATTTGTTGGTGGTCAGATTGCGCAAATCTGCCAGAAACGGTAGACTGATTTGAAAATTTAATTCCTATTTGTACGTAACTGCAAATGCTCTGAAAATTTAATGACTAACCCCTTATTAGTTATAATTAAATTGGTTGAAACAGCTTTGAAAATGTTTTTTGGTAAGTTAGTCAAATATGATCAAAGTCTCAACCTTTGCAAGCCTGAAAATGAGACTTCACTAGTCTCAGAACCTTGGAAGTTTGGATGACTTATACTTATCCAAAAGGGTTGAAACTTATGCCAAATTAACCTTAGGACGTGTGGATATGTTTCCTGAAAGTTTGGTGATTTTTGAAATTTGTTTACTATTTTTACGAACGTTATCAAAAATGATAAACAGTGCTGAAACTGAAAAGTAAGTGCTGAAAGTAAATGACACCAAGAATTTTATACTGGTTCGGTTATAAACAGCCTACTCCAGTCTTCGAGGACACCTTCCTCATTTCACACTTATCACACAACACAAAGAACACCTTACCACAGGGTTGATGGAATTACACACCAACTCCAACCCTTTACAAACCTTGTATGTGAATATAATGCACACGAACACCACCACTTTGCAAGTCTAAGATTGATCACACCTTGATCAATCTTTTACAATGATAAAGAATATGTGGTGGTCTATAAGAAGCCTATTCAAGTATATGAATGTAAGTACAATAGGCTTTTAGGAAGAAGAAAGAAAGAGAGTGTAGAAAGAGAGGTTGAAAACGTTTTTGATTCTTCAAATTGCAAGACTTGTTCTTGTTTTTGGTTTTGCTCTTCTTCCTTCTTTTTATCAATATGGCCGCCCCCTTGTACTCCTCTTTCCTTCTTGAAAATTATCTTCTAAGTCCTTGGAAGAGTATATGGCATCATTGTGACATGTCTTTACTTACTTGGCATTTCTTCATTGGATGATCATTAAGCTCTTGCTTACTTGGCACTCATTGATTGGTTGGATGTTGTCATCACTTGATGACTAGACAAATTTGATAACAACACTTAAAACATGTGCCAAAATCATCATAAATTGATTACCATAATTCACAAGATTGTCATCCAAAATTAGCAAGACAATTTTCTCCAAAAAGGTATGAAAAAATCGGCCATAAAGAGTCTTTACATGCTGAAATTTCAGCATATGACACATTTGTATTCTTTTCAAAATGTTGCCAAGTTTGCTTTGATTTATTTCTTGAAAATGAATCACCATTTAGTACAAGACATCTTTATTAATTTTTGGAATAAAATTAGACATCAATGAGGCCTAAAATTCGGCCAC
>AP025053.1:17976718-18070609 GCA_036186865.1 Eustoma russellianum
ACTTGGCATTTCTTCATTGGATGATCATTAAGCTCTTGCTTACTTGGCACTCATTGATTGGTTGGATGTTGTCATCACTTGATGACTAGACAAATTTGATAACAACACTTAAAACATGTGCCAAAATCATCATAAATTGATTACCATAATTCACAAGATTGTCATCCAAAATTAGCAAGACAATTTTCTCCAAAAAGGTATGAAAAAATCGGCCATAAAGAGTCTTTACATGCTGAAATTTCAGCATATGACACATTTGTATTCTTTTCAAAATGTTGCCAAGTTTGCTTTGATTTATTTCTTGAAAATGAATCACCATTTAGTACAAGACATCTTTATTAATTTTTGGAATAAAATTAGACATCAATGAGGCCTAAAATTCGGCCATATACATTCCCACACATGCAGAAATTTTCAGCATGTGTGATATTCAAAATATCACAACTTTAATTCCATAACTTATTCAAAATACTTCCAAATTGTCTTCCAATCAATCCACCTTAATCAAGACACAAAATATGACTCATAATGGTGTTAAAATCGGCCAGCCATTGTGCACATGCTGAAATTTTCAGCATGTATTACAAATGAGACATAAGTTTGAAATGTTACCTTGTGTAGCTCCTTCCTTTATGTCATCAACATTGTATGCTTCATTCTTGACCAATCAATATTCCAACAAGGCTCCACATATGCTCCAACTTAGCTGGAATAGGTGTGTGAAATAGATTTGTGCATGTGCTGAATTTTATTTTTGCAAACTTTGTAAAATAGTGCACATTTAATAATACACACATGGTATATTCCAACCAGCCCTTAATTGAGTTTTCTAGAACACTTTGGATGTATGAAATATGTAAAAAGTGTCTAGATACATGTTATATGATGTGCCAAAAACATTCCATGTGTCGTGTACGTAGAAAACTGAATTTTTGATGTTTATCGATTACCCGATTTTTCTCTAATTAAATTCCAACTTTTTGCACATGTTATATATATTATGTTACACATAATATACATAAATTAAACTTTAATATTCAGCTCATAAGGCTGATTAAAGTGGCGCCTAGCAATGTGACAAAATTGTAATTGGAATCTCCATAATTTGGCCTTAATGTGGGGTGATTTGTGTGTGCCAACATGGAATGATCTTATAGCTGCACATACCGTATAAGCCACGAAATTTATGGCTATTTTTGAAGTGTAGGGGCTGGCCATCTATTTATGGAAAGTACGTGACACGTTGGCGAAGTTTCGGTATTCGCCCGATACGACAATTTTCGCTTTAGAACCTTTTAACGTGTCGTATTTAATTTTTCATCACCATGACTTATATCATATGATATAAGACCTGAATATACTCATAAATATGAGTTAAGTATGATGGTGTGACGTTAATGTACGTACGTAAAATATATAACGTTGTCGGTAGTACGTTGGAATAAATGTGTATGTGTCTTTTCAAAAAATCTGAAAATATATATATATATATATATATATATATATATATAGGCGTGTAATAAGTGTGGAGAGGAGAGGGAGAACTTTCCTTTCTTCAACTTGTTGCCTTTGTGCCTTTTCCAAATATTGCTTCCTTTAATGAACTAGTTTAGTTCATTAATGGTGGCACCTGAAAATATTTCAAGCACAACAAATGTTTGCCATTTGATGTAAGCTTTAAAGCTTCATGGCTCGTTAGCCCGACAACATTATATATGAACTATATAAGGCAAGTTTTATGCAAGAACGTGTCATGTCATAGAATATGTCATGCATTTCTTTGTAACACGTTATTTAAATCATGCATTTTGAAATCACTCAAACCCATTTTTCTCAACAAACCCGATCATACCTTAAGTCTAAAATCGTCTCTTAAGTCTTCTTTGTTTATTAGGGGTAAAATCGTCATTTTACCAAAAGATCGTAACTTATGCCTAAGTGATTGTAACTTATGAAATGCGCAATTTCATGATGCATGCTCCTTCACACTACTGTGTCACACACCCAATCGCATCAAATCACTCGTCATGCTCTTTCTATCTACATATGCAATGCATGTCCCTGGGTCCTAATACACGCTCGTAACATGGAGTCAGCGGACATGCTCCGTAACGTGGAGTTAACGCACACACGCTCCGTAACATGGAGTCAATGCACACATGCTCTGTAACGTGGAGTCAGCGAACACGCTTCGTATCGTGAAGTCACTCGCCCCGAAGGGATGCACGTGCCATGAATGCTGCACACCTTCACACTTTAGTTTATCCTATATTGCATGCTCTATTCTGTATTGTGCATTACCTATATTGCGTAGTTACCCTATATTGGGTGGGGTTCATTACTGTATTTTATCTTCTACCGTTATTTTATCTTTCTAGACTTTATTTTAGATTTTTAAACTTTATTTTATTTTTTCTAGGCTCTCAAGCACTTCAATATTTTTTTAATTTATTTTTATCTTCCCCTAATATTTTTTTGTTGCTTTAATTTCATTTTCTTCACTCTCCATTTTCCTCCTTTTTTTCTTTTATTTTTATTTTATTTTAATTTATTTAATAGGTTCCTAAATAATATTAATATTAATTAATTTAAGTCTTTTTTATTTTATTTTTCTCCCGGCTGACCGTAAGTCCTCTATTTTATTTTAATTTTTATTTTATATTTTTTTATTTAATGAATTTCTAATTCTTTATTTAATTAAATAATATTTCAATTAAAGTAACACCCTTTGTTTTATAATAGTCCAGCCCCCTTTTCAATAATTCTTGCCCTCCTTATTTTCCTTCAGCCAACCCAGCCCGAAATGCGCCCTCTAGCCTGCTAGCCTTCTGGCACGCTGCACCAGACTACCTTTTCACCTTTTTTTTAATTTTGCTTCATTTATGGGCCGATTGCTAAGGCAGGCTGCTGGCCCGTCAGCGCCAGCCCTTATCCCCCCTTCCATTTTTTTATTTCATACTATTTTTCTTTATTTCTTAAATCTAATTTTCTTTAAAAATCCATAACTTCTTCGTTTTAACTCCGACTAACCTCAAACTAGTTGCATTTGACTCATTATAACGCGACGAACACAACGACACTGGACATGTCAGCGTGTATCTGTACGCGCCGTCAGGGGCCGCACGCGGACCCCACGCGCCCCCTGAAACGCACGTGTGTTTTCCACATGCTGCCTTCCAAGGGCGTTTTCAACTTTTAGGTTGATTCCGACCTAATTTCTAGGCCATGTGACCTATTTCTAGGGCTAATCATGCAATTCTTCCTCTATT
This sequence comes from Eustoma russellianum, assembly GCA_036186865.1. NCBI lineage: Eukaryota > Viridiplantae > Streptophyta > Magnoliopsida > Gentianales > Gentianaceae > Eustoma > Eustoma russellianum. The sequence goes on from AP025053.1 coordinate 17,979,988, forward strand.
CAAATAAAAATGAATTCTTTTTAATTAATTTGCAACCGCACCTTCAACACCAATTCACGCACATTTAGACGCACATGCCAATATCATACAGTATATGCATACAAAGGCATTAAACAAATAACACATAGAAATTTGTTGCAACTATGGCCAATCCGAGAAGAGGGGGGGTAACCTACCTTTTTGGCGAGTACTTTCTACGCGTTTATTTTTTTTCCTCCTCCTAAATTGGGTTGACATTGATGTGTGTGCAAAGAATAGGTGACGGCTGTGCTTCCAAAAGGGTTAGGGTTTTATATTATTTTTTTTCTCCTGTTTGGTTGGTGTGGCCGAAATTTGCCACAATTATATTGATGTTGTCATTGTTGCCCAACGGTGGCAGCAACTCTTTGAAATTGGGAGGGGGTTTAGGGCTAACGGCAATTGTGTGGTGGGGGAAAGGTTTGAGGATGCAGTAGTGTATATATAATTATTTAGGTGGTATTAGGGTTAGCAATTTTTCTTTATAGATATATACTAGGTTTAGGAAAACTAATTCTAATTCAAATCAACCTAGAATAGTTAGGATAACTATTCCTTTTAATTACTATTAGTTTAGGATAATACTAATATTATATTCTTTTTTCCTGATTAAGCGGCCTTAACAAGTTGGGTGGTTTAAGCTTAATGCGGATGCAGCCATTGGACGATCTGGGCAGGTGGAGGTGCCATTTCACATGACTCAACTGGTACATTTGTGCATGCCATATCATATCCACTGCACCATGATTTTCCATTACGTGTTGAGGCCCAGCGTCTTCATTCCTTATTAGAAGCCCTTCACTTTCGGTTGACACAAACACACATCAGGAGACTAATCTGCCTGCACATTTCTTAGCTCAATCCTCGATGATCAAGCAGGGCTTCCATATCTACCCAATCTTCTCTACCCTCCCTGCGCATATTCGTGGACATGTACATATGGATATCAGTGCTGTCTCTTTTTGATACCCGAGCTCGGATGTCTATCAAGGTGCCGTCCCACCTTAACCTGTTTTCATGTCGCTCAGCTATTTCATTTTGTTTCATGTATCGCTGGATGCAAGCAGCCTGGGTAATCCTATTTTTCTACAATACTAATGATTATCATCTTTTGTTTTTACACTTGTGGACTATGGATATTTTATGCATTTTGTTACCTATGTCTACAGATGCAGGCAACACAGATATTTGCCTTTCACCTCACGGATCTTACTTCTATATGATCACTATGTATTTTATGTTGCTCACCTCCTCATTATGTGTTTATTGCATGGGTTTATGGTGGCTAATTTTCCGGAGTTCACACTACTGGACTGCATCATCTAATCATTTCCTCGCACAATCCTTCGGGTTGTAGAAAATGTACAACAAATAGATCGTACGACATTATAAAAGGCACACATCGTTGTTCTTTCTTGATGTTTCTACATCTGCACTTTATACGCTATTGGGGCCAATGTGTTTCTTGACAGGCTGCATTTCACATGGGCTTATTGCGCCGGTTCTAGTTCTTCAATATGACTTCAGCAATGCATCTTTGTATTATGTCAAAGTCTCGTATAAATATGTAAGCTTTTTCTTTCGCCAAAGTTTTATTCACAAAGGTGGTTTTACTTGACACGACATATCATATACGACTGGAAGTTGACAATTCTTAGATCTTTACATTCGTATTTCTCATATGATGATGACAGGATGTATTACGGTATTCCTCCGCCATAAGTGAGGCACACTAATAAAAAAATTTCTTGTCAAATTATGTATATATTTATATATATATATATGTATATATATTTTTTATGTAAAACAATTTATTTGACAACCTCACTTATGGTGGAGGAAAACCATATTACATCAATGTCAACGTTCATCATAAGAGAAAAGCGAATGAAGTGAGCTAATTATGGTCAACCTCCAGTCATATATGATATGCCGCATTAAAACATTGTCAAGTAAAACCACCCTTGTGGATAGAACCTTGATGAAGGAAAAAACGTACATATTTATATAGCTAGATGGTTGATGTAATGATAGATACAAAATTGAATATAATTGTGGAAACAAAAAAATAAACGCTGCTAGACGAAAAAAATCCCTGCTGGCCCTCCTGAATATAGCGAGACATAGGAGTATCTTCAACCATCGGAGTCCACTGCAAGATACATGGTGCCATGCTCCACCGCAGTATCTAGCCAATACCTCGAACAAAAGCCAGAACAGACTGCTTAACGCAACAGTGCAAATTGTCCATAAAGCAAGCATGATGAGAGTAAAGAAGCCATACCCAAGTTGTCCGTAGCCAAACTACCACGGGCAACCTCAAATATAAAATGCCGGATCGCCGAAGCCGTGGAAGCCAAGAGGCCACCAGTATGCTTTGTGTCCGTGCCTCATAATACTCAGAAAAAGAAAAGATGTTACCCAGAGACGCAGGAGAATGAAAGGCAAAAACAATGAGCACGCACATAATGTAGAATGAAAAAGAGACATACCAACGTTGCCTATGCCAATAAATGACATAGGCAACCTCCAAAGTAGGACGCCGACCCATCAGGAAACTTATAGTCGGAAATTGAGAAGAGACGTATCCAATGTTAAAGAGCCTCGTACATCGCAAGGCAATGAAGCTTCTGATGAATATATAATGCCTCCAGTAGCATGCAGTCCATAACGTGCTAATGTATGCGCAACGGTGTTTGTCTCACGTGGGCTATAGCAAAGAGTAGCAGTATTGAGACACAATATTGTTGTTGCCCGACGGATATTCGCTAAACAAGAGCCCGTATATTATGAAGGATTAGACAGTAAGTTAATTAGCATACAACAATCTGTTTCAACAAACAGACCATCATTGTTCGGGGCATAGTAGATTAGAGCGTATAACTAGGCCATTAACTCAGCTCCAACTGGGGAGACACATGGCAATGCAAAGCAAATAGCTGAGATGAAGTTCCCAAATTCATTGCGTAATATTGCCCCAGCAGCAGCATATTGGCGTCCAACTGAAGCATCCACATTCAATTTCATCCTACCTGAAGGTGGCAATGTCCACTTGACCAATCTATGGCGGCGAACCCTTAACAGAGGTGAAAAAGCTTGAGCAACTAACTGAGCAAGAGGCTGTATGAATTTGCGACCCAGTGTCGAAGCACACCAAGTATATATATGATCACGAGCTCTTTCAAATAAGTGTCTGTAAGAATAACTGCTGTCTCCAAACCGGATTGAGGCATACTCTTTCCAAATAACCCAAACCACCAAAGCTGGTGCTACTACCCGCAAGTTACCCAGCATGGTAGCCGCCGAAGATTGATGCCACCAGCAAATTAAATAAGCTTGAATGGTGGACTGACGAGGCATAGGTCACGATAATAATACTGCAATTTCACACCACAACTACTTAACTTCCAGGCATTGCAAGAATATATGATCCCTAGTATCCGACTACTGTAAACAAAATACACATTGGGAAGGATAAATTGTCTACCATGCATGAAGATTATTTGTAAGAGGGAGAGAATTACACCATAACTTCCACAAGAACACTCTGGTCCCCGAGGGAGATGTTGACCACCAAATATATTTATAACAAGCAAATAAGGGCGATTGTGCATGGAATAATGAATACGCTGATTCGATGGTATATTGTCCAGTTGATTCCGCTACCCAATTAATGTCGTCTGGTGTATACTCAACGTTAGACTGCATATAAGAATGACTGTCACAAATTCGCTTCCAGACGGAGGAATTATAGATATGGGCATAAACCCAGCTCCGTTGGCCGTATTTTGCACGGCTGAAAGAGGCCCATAATGAATCGGATGTATGATATTTCCACCATAAAAGACCATCATATACTCATTGTATCATGTCTAAATTCCGTATACCCAAACCACCATGCTCTATAGGTCGACAAACATTCTCCCAGGACGTCCAATGATGGAGACCATTCCATAAAAATGTAGACATTTTCTTATTCAAGACTGTAATAACACTCTTGGGTAATCGCAAACTTGCTATAATATGAATTGGCATCGTGGCAAGGACATGCTTGACAGAACCATCGGACCCGCCATAGATAAAAGCTTCGATGACCAAGCAGTAAGTCTCATGTCAAAATGGGATAATAAAGCGGTACAATATGCAGCTCTATTAACTCCTTTATGTAAATAAGAGCCAAGGTATTTTATTGGCAAAACTGCTAAACGCACACCAAGTTCCCATGCAACTCTTGGACCAGCCATTGACTTACCAACCACTATCTGACTGTTATGAAAGTTAACCAGTTGTCTCGAGGCAGACTTATAATCATCCAAAAATTGACGAAAATTTTGCATATTGGATATAGAGCCATTTAGAAATATAACTAAATTATCAGCAAAACCCAAATGAGTCATCTGTGGTATATATGTATATATGTATGTATGTATATATATATATATATATATGAGCATATAGAATAAATATTTTATAAGGAAACATTTGATAGGTTATATTCTTCCTACCTCAAAAATATTTTCATATTTTAACTTGATCATAATTTAAGGAAATCAATCTATTTTGACAAATATTTGTATTCTACCCTTAGTTAATTGAGATAAATTAGATGAATCATGTAAATGTTAACTGAAAATATAGTATGAAAATTTTGACTGAAAAGTGAACCATATTTTTCAGATAAATCAAAATAAAAAGGAGCAATATTCTTACAAGGGAAGAGTAATATAAACAAAGGAAAGATTGGTTTATGGGATGCGTCAAGAAAGTGTTTATGTCTCAGTGAAGCAAGAATTATAAATGCAATGTTACTCCCAAGAAGTAAAAGATCAATTTTAGAAAGTGACTATTTTAGTCGAGGAAAGTTAAGATAATTCTGTTGTTATGTTTTATAGAAAAAATATTCTCTAATCCTACTCATTTTGATTGCATAATTGTCGACGGACAATTTGTAACTATATTTCTCAGTTTCACAAAATGATACTGGTGAAGATAAGCCAACATACCAAGAGCAGTGTACCCCAAATAAAATAATTATGATTTTTAAGTATGCTGGAGAAAACAAATGATTATGATTTTTGTTTATACGGGGGAAAAATGTTTTCTCACATGTGAAAAAGTAAAGCACCGATGGCCTTCAAAATTTTCTAATGCAATGAGTATGTAAGATTGTGAAAGACCAAAATACTATTCGATTATTCAACAGCAAGTCGCAGACTGCTGTGTGCAAGCAAGGAATAACGAAGAAACAATGAACAAATCAATCTGCAATCATACGGTGATTGCAGTAGAAGAGACAGAAAGCAATTAAAGCGACAGACAGAAATGAGGAAAGGAAAACTGTCAGTCAATTGATCATCCAAGAGTCCATACAACAAATGTCGAACGAGCCATATAAAGGCTTCAGCACGAAGAAAGAGAAAAATAACCGCATGTGCTAGAATTACAAGAATATCCCTGTTCTAAAAACATTACAACATATTATATAAGGGTATATCAGTAATTTCACACATTCAAACTGCTCCCGCGCGTTTTACTTCTTCTTCATCCTGAAGTCTACTTAGCTGCTCCAACCACCTTCAGCTGCAGCTGGACCCCCGTGATCCAAGACATCCCTTCTTAACCAATAAGATGATTCTAGACATTAATCCTCCAATTACATGATAGTTTCTTCTATTATCACGGATTGCATCTTCTGTGTGTCTCAACCGCTTCACCAACTGACTTAGCTGCGCCTTCGCCTTCTTCCTCGCCTTCACCGTGATTAGGAACTTTGACAAACAAAGTTTTCTCCTTTTGATTAAAACTTGTGGACTAGACGACAGAGATTAACATATACTCATGCTGATGTGTTTGCATTTCGTTTTGAGCTATTCTATAAAATGCGTATTTTTGTTTGTGCGTATTGCATGCGAGGTTTAGAGATTTCAAAAGACTCAAAATCATTAGACTTAATTTATTAACTAGGTTTTAACTATATCATAATTTTCCTCAAATGTTTAATACTATTTGATAAGTGCAGCTCATTTGTGGTTTGCTACAAAGTCAGACTATGAGCATTATTTGGTTAGCTAGCCCAAATATGTAGTCAAGTATGCTTAGTAACTAAAACTTTGGCTATATTATTCAACAGTAAGATCCTAATGAATTGCACCATCGAAACCCGCATTAGAGATCGCTTATCTGTTCCTCATTACAGATTCCAACTAAGACACTTAACTGGTCGCCATTACATATTTCCACTAGGTCCCACTAGGCCGATTAACTGGCCGCCAATGCAGATTTTTCGACTAGTCTATGTCTCTACGAATATTTTATTCGCGCTTCTTTTTTTATATCCACAGTTGTAACTTTTGCATTTCATATTTCCTCATGTACTGTTGAAGACAGTTGCGTGCACAGTGGTGAGCATGATTGCGTGCACAGTGGTTAACATGGTAGTGCAGCTCAAGGTGGTTGAAGCATTAGCCTTGATCCGTGTCAGATTGTTGGATGAGCGTTGGATCAATACAGAAATCAACGATTGACATGTTTAGAAGCTGTATTTGTTTGTTGGATGGGAAGACACAATGGGACACGTGGTGTCAGCAACGAAAATGAAGGAGGTGATGCACATTTGCGCAAGCAGCAAGAGGAGGCAGAAGTAGTTAGGCGGGAAGGCGGTTTAAATGTGTGAAATGACGATTGTACTTTTTTTAGTCATGTTTTAAATTTAGTTGGTAAAAGGATATTCCTGTAATTCTTTTGGTGTTCTCCTTCTATATAGAGCAAGATTGCAATGAGTGTAACGCATTCTGGAACTCTAAATTTTCCAGCTTGTTAATGTGATCCATCAGTTCCCTTCTCTCTATTGCTCTCTTTCTCGGTTTTCATTTGATGCTTTAGCTTGTTAATTCTTTTTGTTGATTGTTAATTTGGTTGTGAATTGAGAATTTTCACATGGTATCAGAGCAACATTGATGGATTTTGGCATGTTTATAGCTTCGAACAACAACAATCATTCTCCCTCAACTTCGAATTTTCATGATCCTAATCCTACCGTCACTGATCCTGCAGAGGATCCGTATTATAAACATCCTAGTGATAATCCTACAATGATCCTAGTACAACCGTTGCTTGAAGATAGCAACTATCATAGCTGGAGTAGAGCAGCAAGAAGAGTTTTTGAGGCCAAAAATAAATTTAATTTCATGGATGGAACTATTCCTAAGCCATTGGAAGGAAAAAGGAGGTACAATGCGTGGTTGAAGGCTAATAACATGGTGGCCTCGTGGCTGGTTAACTCGTTGTCTGTAAACATAGCACAAAGTGTTGCTTGGATCGATGTAGCAGCAGATATATGGAGTGATTTAAAGTTCAGATATGGAAGTGCAGATGCCTTTCAAGTTATCAGATCTGCAAGAGGAATTCTGTGGAATAAGGCAAGGTAACAATTCAGTTACTGAATATTACACCAAGCTAAAAGCCATTTGGGAAGAATTATCAGTGTTAAGGTGTGTGCCTAGTTGTGCGTGTAGACGGTGTACTTGTAATCTAGCTATTCAGTTTAACAAATTCTTGGAAAATGATTTTGTGATTAAGTTTTTAAAAGGGCTTAACAATGAGTTTGAAGCTGTTAAGTCATACATTCAATTAACTACATCATTACCCGACTTGGAATCAGCCTTTGCTATGCTGTGAAACTCAAGAGAAAGCTTACCTATACAGAAGGATTAGGTCATTTTGTTAACAATCCTTCAACAATAATGAATGTAAACACTGCATCTAGATTCAATTCATATATACTAAGACCTAATGGTCCTGGTGGAGTGACTTCTGAGAGGCAAGTTGAAAGAGGATATAAGAGGGATGGTGGTAAGTTTGGATCAGGTGGTGCCAAAGTACCATACTGTACACATTGCAATATGACGGGACATACAATAGATAGATGCTATAAAAAGCATGGATACCCTCCTGTTATAGAACTAAGGCTCAGGTTAATATGCTAAGTGAAGATGTCTGTAATGTTGGTGGTACTCAACAGATGTTCTAGACAGGGAGTCAAGGAGATTATGAGTTGTATGATGGTTGTGATATATAACCAGGAGCATTCTAGTCCTAATGTTCAATTAACCCAAGGTCTGACACAGGAGCAACATGCTCAGCTCGTTAGTCTATTGCAGGAAAGATAGAAGAAAGGCAACAAGCTAGTTCAGGAGGTCAGCATTAGCAATGACACACCTCATGTCATAATGTCAGCTCAGAAGACTACTGTGGAAGGTAATGTGTCAGGTAATCTATATGTTCAAAACTTAAACACTTGGATTTTTGACTCTGGAGCTAGTGATCATGTTTGCCCCTTTCTTGAATTGTCTGATTCCTTTTATCTAGTTCATTGCCATCATATTTCGTTCTAATCTATGCTTGATATAGGATGTACAGACCAGACAGATGATTGGTTCAACTAAAGTGAACCAAGGTCTGTATCATCTCCATGGTCCTTGCAAATCTTCATCATCAACAGCTTCCCATATTTCTTCCATTACTACACTTGGTCCAGTCACCAGAACAGCATATTCAATGCTATAACACTCAAGATTGGGACATATGTCATCATCAAGAATAAGAGTAGTACAGAAACTAGAACCCTTAGTAGTTGTACCACACAATGATTGTAGATGTGAAGTCTGTCCCCTTGCCAAACAAAAGCAGGCACCCTTTCCCATTTCATCTTTTGTTACCTATTCCCCTTTCTCACTTGCACACATGGATATATGGGGGCCTTATAAGTATTCCATAATGTATAATCAAAGATATTTTCTTACTATTATGGATGATTACTCCAGATTTTGCTGGCTTTATGTTGTACCCCGCGAAAATCGGTATATACTGAGAATCGTATAAAGCGGTTTAAGGAGGGAATAATGTTATACCCCACGGAAATTCGTCTATACCGCCGACTCTTATGAGATGAGTCACTAAGAATTAGTCAACCGGTTACATTATTTAAATGTAACTACATTAATTTGACATTCTCCGATAGAATTTCCTTAAAGTAAATATTATAGGAAATTTAATATAATTATATAAGTGTGTCACACGACACAAGTGAAATGACAAAACTACCCTTCCAACATTATGTAAAATTCGGCCATAAGGGCCTTGGAGGAGTCTAGAATTTTCTTTATTATCACAATTATGTAATTAGTAAGACTACAACAAAATAGGTTGTCTTGGAACAAAAAATGAGAAAAGAAAGAATAAAATAAAATAAGAAAAGAAAACTAGGCATGGGAGACACCACGGTTTCCTATGTATACTTGGGAACTCTCCTTGTCCCCTTGACCTTCTATATGCCCCCCCTCTTCTTTCCCTTGGAGATTCTTCAAGTTATTCATGGAGTTTTACCTACATCTTCAAGTTCATACTAAGAAGCTCCATCTCCAAGTCTTCAACACCCTTAATAACTATCATAAGCAAAGCATTGAGAACTCATTGAACAATTAGACAACTCCTTCATCCTCACCAAAGAATTCGGCCATAAGGAAGATAAGAGTGTAAGATCATCTTCATCTTCAAGCTTCAAGAACTCCTCTAGGTAAGTGTATGTTAAACCTTCTAAGTATGTTCTATATTTCAAAGGATGAAACTCACATGGTACCTCCCTTATTCATGCCAAAAACGTGACCTCCAAAGTGGTCACTAGGAGAAGTTCCTTCAAGCTACTTAGGAGAAGCTAACATCTTGGTGGTTAGAATCCATCTCAAGCTCCATTCAAGCTTCATTTTGGTAAGATGAATCTAACCTCAATCTAGCTCCGTTCTTCATTTAAGATAGTAGCTAATGTTCATCCTTTTCTTCCTTCCAAAAAAAAAACGTGTGGAATGATGAAGATGGAGGAAACTTCAATCCATTGCAAACAAGGCTCAAGATAATGAAAAGCTCTAAGGTTCAAAGAGGTAAGTATACTCTAGCCAATCTTGCCTTATTTGTGAAGTGCACGCTTGAATGACTAGCCATTTTTAAGTTATGAATCTTAGTTGAAGATTCTAAGAACAAGACATGAACTTAGTTGATGTAAAGAAAAGTGTTGGTATGAAAAGTGACATGTTCTAAGCGTAAATGGCAAGACTGTTGGTATGAGTTATGTGTAGCCTAAAATGAGTTATGAGACTTGAAATAACTATGTTTAAATGTGTATTTGATTTATAGTAAGTCATCTTAATAAATGAAGTTGGTTGAAGAATGCTTGAACAATAAAAAGGTGAAGAAGTGCTGAAACTACTGGAGCTGGCAGATTTGTGTTGCTGATTGTGTGACTTGAGAACGAACCTTAGAAGCGTTCAATTAAGCTAAATTTTGACATGACACTAGCTATGTGTGTGTAGTACAAGTGAGAGTTGGAATTGTAGTAAAAAGAGTTATGGCTTATTTTTAATAAATCGTTTGGTAAAACTGCTCAAGAAGAAATTACTGGAACTGGGCAGAACAGTGTGACGTTTTGCATGACCTGAAAATGAATCTTACGAGTATTCAAATTGGCTAATTTTTGGTGTGATGTTAGCCTCATATGTATATGAAATGTTTGAGATGGAATTTCAATAAAAGGAGTTGTGGTTTGTCCTTAATGAAGTTTTTAGTAAGAAGTGGTCAAACAGAAGTACTGGAACTGGACAGATTTATGTGTTATATTGAACGACCTGAACATGAATCTTAGGAGCGTTCAAATTGGATAATTTTTGGTATGGTGATAGCCTTGTGTGTATATGAAATGTGAGAGGTGGAATTTTGATAAAAGGAGTTGTGAATTATTATTAATGAAATTGTTGGTGAAACTGCTCAAACAGAGTTGCTGGAACAGGACAGTTTTGAGTAGTAAGTTGTGTGGCTTGAAAATGAACCTTAGGAATGTGCAAATGAGCTGATATTTTGACATGATGATATTTTGATGTGTATATAACATCTGTGAGTTGGAATTTTGGTAAAAGGAGTTGTGGTTTGGGCACAATTCAATTCGTGATATAACTGCTCATTCCAGGTTCTGCATGTACCCATTTTGGGAAAAGTAATTAGATGACCCCCTTAAACTTATTTGATTGCCTTGGAATTTTTATGGTAATCACCTAAGGCATAGATGTACGTGTTCATATAAAGAAACCAGTATGCAACTACCATTTTGATGGTTAACAACTGAGTTGAAATTAGTGTATAAAACTGGAAAACAGGACAGTTTATTGTCATAAGTTGTAAGGCTTTGACCTTGCTCATTTAAGCTTAAATGTGATATTTAGCCTTATGAATATTGTTCCTTGGTGTGTTAGAAATGTTTTCTAGGTGATGGACCAAAATGAATAAGATTTTATGACCCACGAAACTGTGGCAAGACGGTATTGCCCTGCTGATTTCAGTAGTACCTTTGATGCTAGTATGATGTTTTGAGGTCCTTAGACATTTCGGAATGTTACAAAATTTTTATAGCATGTGTCTAAGTCTTCATTATGCATATGTATGGCATGGATTTATGAATATGAGCACAAATGGATGAGCACGAGGCTGTATGAACAGAATGTAATTGCTGGACAGTTTTTTTAGTTTAAAAGACAAGTCCGTGCATGCATGTTATGATGCATTTGTTCATGAGTCGCATAATGCATGTCATACATTGCATCATCGTCACTTACATGATTTATGACTTTGGTTTTATGCGAAAGAAAGATGAAAAGCGTTTTCAAAATATGATTTTGTTTTGAAAGAACGATTCCCCACCGGTACCGTGTGTGAGTATGAACTTGGCCAGTAAGAACCCGCCAGATCCGGTTTAAGTGATCTGACAAAAGACCGTCCAGGCCCGGAGATGATAGACCTGTGAAAGTAAGACCGTTTTCAGATCCAGATATGATAGATCTGAAGGAAAGACCGTCCAGGCCCGGAGATGATAGACCTGTGAAAGTAAGACCGTTTTCAGATCCGGATATGATAGATCTGAAGGAAAGACCGTCCGGAGATGATAGACCTGTGAAAGTAAGACCGTTTTCAGATCCGGATATGATAGATCTGAAGGAAAGACCGTCCAGGCCCGGAGATGATAGACCTGTGAAAGTAAGGCCGTTTTCAGATCAAGATATGATAGATCTGAAGGAAAGACCGTCCAGGCCCGGAGATGATAGACCTGTGAAAGTAAGACCGTTTTCAGATCCGGATATGATAGATCTGAAGGAAAGACCGTCCAGGCCCGGAGATGATAGACCTGTGAAAGTAAGACCGTTTTCAGATCCGGATATGATAGATCTGAAGGCTCTCTACTCCTTGTTTTATGACGAATACGATTTGGAAGAATGAATGAAAGAAAAGATTTTCATTTTTTCATTATGCACTGCATTTGCATAATCATACGCATTGCATATGGTTATGAGCATGATGTCGAGTCTATATGCACTAAGTTGTGTCTTTACGTGCTTCGTGACTAAGTTATGATTTTGTTGTATTAGTGGCTATTGACGGAAGGGTGAGATGCTAGCTAAATGCTAGATGTAATGTTACTTAGGTTATGACCTTGTTATCTTTCGTTACCTAAGTTACGATCTTATTGTTGTTGTTGTGTAAGCTATGATCTTATTCCCTTTATGATTAAGTGATGATTCTATTCCTTTGGTGGCACTTGAATGGAAAGACAGGTATGATGGTAAGAGACCAAATTTTTGGGGATTTGGTTCTTGGGTGTACTTTCCATTTAATGCATGATTGTTTATGGTGTACTTGCTGGTGACTTTGTCACTTAGCCCCATATTTTTCCTCCCAGAGGATGCAGGGAATAAAGTAGAGTGAATGGAGGATGAGCCTAGGGTTCCCCTACCCATGAGCGCAGCGAGGAGTGGACGAATTTAGGAGACATGACTGGTCAGCTATGACTGATGACTGATGACGTATTTGAGATGGAAAACATTTGTCTTGTGACTCTCAATACATTTGATTTGAGATGTAAACTATGAATGATCGTGTGGATGATTTTAATTTGAAGTTTTAAATTATGCCACGGTTTCGCTTACTTATTTGCACGTAAGCGCGAAAATCCATGCGTGATATCATGGATCATGATATGTATGGGATGACGCCTAGTACTCTCCTTAGTGAAGTACGGTGGGTGCACCGACTCCGGCGCGGCCGGGGTGCGGGGCGCCACAGGTGGTATCAGAGCTAAGGCTCCAGATCCGGGCAGAATGTAGAACTAAGTTATGATTATAGTCAACTAAGTTTGATCTTAGACCTAAGTTCTGATCTTAGATAAGAGTTGACCTTAGACCAGGATGATTTAGACTGAAAATTAGGGTTTTGACCATATGATAAAGCCCTAGTCGATGGCCATCTATGGAATGTAATCATGACTGTTTGCATGACCATAAGATCGTATAGGGATTACGAATTAAATGGTGTCGCTTATTCTGAATATTTATACCTTAATTAAGACTCCGACACTTCGTGGTGCGGATGGCACCACAATTCAGTAAGATGACATCATCACTGTCACCCCAGGAGGCAGTAAACATTACTAACAATAGTTAGTAAGAACACGTATTCCAAGGTTTGGCAGGGAATTTAGTTCATAGTAGGCAGAAAGATGGTTAAGTAAAGTTGAAAGTAACTCCATGCTGATACTGGTACTGGATAAGATAAGGGCAAGGTTCTAAGAGGAGTTTTGTGAGTTATTCCTCTCAGAACTTAGTCACGAGAAGGGTTGAGGAATTTGACTCACTAAGACAGGGGTCAAGCATCTCCGTACTCATTCATTACTTTGGGACAGTATGTTCCTTTGATTATGAGAGATGAAAAGTTTAAGGTGATCAGGTTTGTGCGCGGTCTAGACCCTCAAATCAAATTTGGCTAAGTTAAGTCGTATTCAAGGACCTTTGGTGAATTACTGGAGGACCGCTACGGAGCGGAATGCGATAGTAAGGGAACGAAAGAATGAAAGAAACGATTTAACAAGAAAACGAAGTAGAAGGTGGAAACCACATCCATATAAGGCTAGTTTATGTGGATGACAAAGAAACAACCAAGGTATGCCTAATAAGTGTGAAGTACCTATGTCCTCTGCTCTACTTCCTATTAACCAAGTATGAGTGATTATGATAGTTTTCTTTAAGCTATGATGAGTAGACCACAAGTAAGCAAGTGAGATTATTAGTGATAACATGGCTAAGTATGACACTGTGTATGGGACTTGGGGTCCTCGTCATGATGCGTCACTATTAGCACTTGTACACATTTTATTGCATTATACGGGGAATAGGTCATGATTATGAAAACCATGTTTTAAGAGAACGGGCCACCTTAGGACGAATTGAAATGTCATAAAGGGAACATAAGTTTCAAAAGAGAACCCACAACCTCTGGTTCGATTTTATGAAATAATCGCAAAAAGGGGTAAAAGTTATTATGTAATAAGGCGATCAGCAAGACGGGTGAATGTGGCACATACCTTATGAAGAGCTTTGTATGTGTACCTTATGGGAATTATTCCGGGTGCCTTTAGAAGCTATTTCGTACGTAGAATAACCGTTACATGATCACTGAAAGGATGTTTACAAGAAAAGGGCTGATGGACTATATCCCAGAGTTAATGATCTTTGCCAAGTTTTTCATATTTTATGAAAAAGGAAATTATAATCCTACCATGATCATGATTACACGGAATGGATTTCGTTATCAAGTACATAGTATCAAGGTTGCAAGTGCTTGATATGAGATAAGTTACAATAACACCCCTAGAGAATTAGAATGAGACCTCTAAGATGAATGGAACAAAGCATTTCGGAGGGAACTAAATAGACTTCTTATGCGATCTTATTTACCAAAAAGAACAAACCACATGGGAAACGGAAGACAACATGAGGAGTAGACGCCCCATTGTGTTGACTAGCCTGAAGTTTCGAGGACGAAACTTATATTAAGGGGGGGAGAATGTTGTACCCCGCGAAAATCGTTATATACTGAGAATCGTATAAAGCAGTTTAAGGAGGGAATAATGTTATACCCCACGAGAATTCGTCTATACCGCCGACTCTTATGAAATGAGTCACTAAGAATTAGTCAACCGGTTACATTATTTAAATGTAACTACATTAATTTGACATTCTCCGATAGAATTTCCTTAAAGTAAATATTATAGGAAATTTAATATAATTATATAAGTGTGTCACACGACACAAGTGAAATGACAAAACTACCCTTCCAACATTATGTAAAATTCGGCCATAAGGGCCTTGGAGGAGTCTAGAATTTTTCTTATTATCACAATTATGTAATTCGTAAGACTACAATAAAATAGGTTGTCTTGGAACAAAAAATGAGAAAAGAAAGAATAAAATAAAATAAGAAAAGAAAACTAGGCATGGGAGACACCACGGTTTCCTATGTATACTTGGGAACTCTCCTTGTCCCCTTGACCTTCTATATGCCGGCCCCCCTCCCCTCTTCTTTCCCTTGGAGATTCTTCAAGTTATTCATGGAGTTTTACCTTCATCTTCAAGTTCATACTAAGAAGCTCCATCTCCAAGTCTTCAACACCCTTAAGAACTATCATAAGCAAAGCATTGAGAACTCATTGAACAATTAGACAACTCCTTCATCCTCACCAAAGAATTCGGCCATAAGGAAGATAAGAGTGTAAGATCATCTTCATCTTCAAGCTTCAAGAACTCCTCTAGGTAAGTGTATGTTAAACCTTCTAAGTATGTTCTATATTTCAAAGGATGAAACTCACATGGTACCTCCCTTATTCATGCCAAAAACGTGACCTCCAAAGTGGTCACTAGGTGAAGTTCCTTCAAGCTACTTAGGAGAAGCTAACATCTTGGTGGTTAGAATCCATCTCAAGCTCCATTCAAGCTTCATTTTGGTAAGATGAATCTAACCTCAATCTAGCTCCGTTCTTCATTTAAGATAGTAGCTAATGTTCATCCTTTTCTTCCTTCCAAAAAAAAAACGTGTGGAATGATGAAGTTGGAGGAAACTTCAATCCATAGCAAACAAGGCTCAAGCTAATGAAAAGCTCTAAGGTTCAAAGAGGCAAGTATACTCTAGCCAATCTTGCCTTATTTGTGAAGTGCATGCTTGAATGACTAGCCATTTTTAAGTTATGAATCTTAGTTGAAGATTCTAAGAACAAGACATGAACTTAGTTGATGTAAAGAAAAGTGTTGGTATGAAAAGTGACATGTTCTAAGCGTAAATGGCAAGACTGTTGGTATGAGTTATGTGTAGCCTAAAATGAGTTATGAGACTTGAAATAACTATGTTTAAATGTGTATTTGATGTATAGTAAGTCATCTTAATAAATGAAGGTTGTTGAAGAATGCTTGAACAATAAAAAGGTGAAGAAGTGCTGAAACTACTGGAGCTGGCAGATTTGTGTTGCTGATTGTGTGACTTGAGAACGAACTTTAGAAGCGTTCAATTAAGCTAAATTTTGACATGACACTATCTCTGTGTGTGTAGAACAAGTGAGGGTTGGAATTGCAGTAAAATGAATTATGGCTTATTTTTAATAAATCTTTTGGTAAAACTGCTCAAGAAGAAATTACAGGAACTGGGCATAACAGTGTGACGTTTTGCATGACCTGAAAATGAATCTTAGGAGTATTCAAATTGGCTAATTTTTGGTGTGATGTTAACTTCATATGTATATGAAATGTGTGAGATGGAATTTCAATAAAAGGAGTTGTGGTTTGTCCTTAATGAAGTTTTTAGTAAGAAGTGGTCAAACAGAAGTACTGGAACTGGACAGATTTATGTGTTATATTAAACGACCTGAACATGAATCTTAGGAGCGTTCAAATTGGCTAATTTTTGGTATGGTGATAGCCTTGTGTGTATATGAAATGTGAGAGGTGGAATTTTGATAAAAGGAGTTGTGAATTATTATTAATGAAATTGTTGGTAAAACTGCTCAAACAGAGTTGCTGGAACAGGACAGTTTTGAGTAGTAAGTTGTGTGGCTTGAAAATGAACCTTAGGAATGTGCAAATGAGCTGATTTTTTGACATGATGATATTTTAATGTGTGTATGACATCTGTGAGTTGGAATTTCGGTAAAAGGAGTTGTGGTTTGGGCACAATTCAATTCGTGATATAACTGCTCATTCCAGGTTCTGCATGTACCCATTTTGGGAAAAGTAATTAGATGACCCCCTTAAACTTATTGGATTGCCTTGGAATTTTTATGGTAATCACCTAAGGCATAGATGTACGTGTTCATGTAAAGAAACCAGTATGAAACTACCTTTTTGATGGTTAACAACTGAGTTGAAGTTAGTGTATAAAACTGGAAAGCAGGACAGTTTATTGTCATAAGTTGTGAGGCTTTGACCTTGCTCATTTAAGCTTAAATGTGATGTTTAGCCTTATGAATATTGTTCCTTGGTGTGTTAGATATGTTTTATAGGTGATGGACCAAAATGAATAAGATTTTATGACCCACGAAACTGTGGCAAGACGGTACTGCCCTGTTGATTTCAGTAGTACCTTTGATGATAGTATGATGTTTTGAGGTCCTTAGACATTTCGGAATGTTACAAAATTTTTATAGCATGTGTCTAAGTCTTCATTATGCATATGTATGGCATGGATTTATGAATATGAGCACGAATGGATGAGCACGAGGCTGTATGAACAGAATGTGATTGCTGGACAGTTTTTTTAGTTTAAAAGACAAGTCCGTGCATGCATGTTATGATGCATTTGTTCATGAGTCGCATAATGCATGTCATACATTGCATCATCGTCACTTACATGATTTATGGCTTTGGTTTTATGCGAAAGAAAGGTGAAAAGCGTTTTCAAAAGATGATTTTGTTTTGAAAGAACGATTCCCCACCGGTACCATGTGTGAGTATGAACTTGGCCAATAAGAACCCGCCAGATCTGGGTTAAGTGATCTGACAGAAGACCGTTCAGGCTCGGAGATGATGGACCTGTGAAAGTAAGACCGTTTTCAGATCCGGATATGATAGATCTGAAGGAAAGACCGTCCAGGCCCGGAGATGATAGACCTATGAAAGTAAGACCGTTTTCAGATCCGGATAAGATAGGTCTGAAAGAAAGACCGTCCGGAGATGATAGACCTGTGAAAGTAAGACCGTTTTCAGATCCGGATATGATAGATCTGAAGGAAAGACCGTCCAGGCCTGAAGATGATAGACCTGTGAAAGTAAGACCGTTTTCAGATCCGGATATGATAGATCTGAAGGAAAGACCGTCCAGGCCCGGAGATGATAGACCTGTGAAAGTAAGACCGTTTTCAGATCCGGATATGATAGATCTGAAGGAAAGACCGTCCAGGCCCAGAGATGATAGACCTGTGAAAGTAAGACCGTTTTCAGATCCGGATATGATAGATCTGAAGGCTCTCTACTCCTTGTTTTATGACGAATACTATTTGGAAGAATGAATGAAAGAAAAGATTTTCATGTTTTCATTATGCACTACATTTGCATAATCATACGCATTGCATATGGTCATGAGCATGATGTCGAGTCTATATGCACTGAGTTGTGTCTTTACGTGCTTCATGACTAAGTTATGATTTTGTTGCCTTAGTGGCTATTGACGGAAGGGTGAGATGCTAGCTAAATGCTAGATGTAATGTTACTTAGGTTATGACCTTGTTATCGTTCGTTACCTAAGTTACGATCTTATTGTTGTTGTTGTGTAAGCTATGATCTTATTCCCTTTATGATTAAGTGATGATTCTATTCCTTTGGTGGCACTTGAATGGAAAGACATGTATGATGGTAAGAGACCAAATTTTTGGGGATTTGGTTATTGGGTGTACTTTCCATTTAATGCATGATTGTTTATGGTGTACTTGCTGGTGACTTTGTCACTTACCCCCCTATTTTTCCTCCCAGAGGCTGTAGGGAATAAAGTAGAGTGGATGGAGGATGAGCCTAGGGTTCCCCTACCCATGAGCGCAGCGAGGAGTGGACGAATTTAGGAGACATGACTGGTCAGCTATGATTGATGACTGATGACGTATTTGAGATGGAAAACATTTGTCTTGTGACTCTCAATACATTTGATTTGAGATGTAAACTATGAATGATCGTGTGGATGATTTTAATTTGAAGTTTTAAATTCTCCCACGGTTTCGCTTACATATTTGCACGTAAGCGCGAAAATCCATGCGTTATATCATGGATCATGATACGTATGGGACGACGCCTAGTACTCTCCTTAGTGAAGTACTGCGGGTGCACCGACTCCGGCGGGGCCAGGGTGCGGGGCGCCACACTTTATCTGCTAAAATCCAAATCAGAAGCAAGACATATAATGCAAAGATTTTAACAATTTGTTTCTGTACAGTTTGATGCTAAGATAAAAATCATCCGAACTGACAATAGCCAGGAGTTTAACATGCCATTATTCTATTCCACTCATGGCATTGTACATCAAACAAGTTGCGTAAATACTCTTTAACAAAATGGCCTGGTAGAGAGAAAGCACCAGCATCTTTTATCAGTTGCAAGAGCCCTCAGGTTTCAGTCCAACCTTCCTTCTTCATACTGGAGGTTCTGTGTCCAACATTCAGCCTATCTTATCAATATTACTCCAACTCCAATCCTTAACAATTCAACTCCCTACCAGCTGCTTTACAAGTCAGTTCCATGTTACAACAACCTTATAGTTTTTGGGTGCCTAGGCTTTGGAAGTAATACTCAGGGACATATTGAAAAATTTGCTCCCAGGGCCAAAAAATGTGTTCTTAGGATTATCATATACTAATAAGGGTTACATCTTTCAAAATCTTGAAACTAAACATGTTTATGTGTCAAGGGATGTTATGTTTCATGAGCAAGTCTTTTCCTTTTCTTCTGGTGCTACAGCGTCTTTTCCTTATTTTCCTTGTGCTGATACATCTATTCCCATCTTGTCAACTTCTACTTGTGATGTCTTAGCACCTCCTCATTCTTCTCCTTCCTTTACTTCATCTAGTCCTTTACATCATGAGGAGCCTGCAACCCCATGCACATCTTCATCTTCTTCCTCTTCAAAACCTCAATCTTCTTCTCCTTCAACCTCTAGTCCATCTTCTCCAGCTTCTATTTCTCCCTTGGCATCTGAGTTTCCTCCCTATGAGTTGGTCATTGACTTGCCCATGACATCTGCTCCATCACAGCCTGAGCATTCAGTGCCAAACAGATCCAAACGTACTAAAGTTGTGCCAGCATACTTACAAGATTATTACTGTAATCAAGTCTGTACTTCTCCCTATTCTTTGTATCATTTTTTGTCTTATGATCATTTAACTCCAGAGTACAAATCTTATGCTTTAAGTCTTGTTGCACATAGAGAGCCTAACAGTTATGCAGAAGCATCTAGTTTTCCTGAGTTGCAGGAGGCTATGAGTTTGAACTTGCAGCTTTGGATGCCAACCAGACATGAAGATCCCCAGGCAAGATACCTATTGGATGTAGGTTGGTGTGCGATGTTAAGCTGAAGCCTGATAGACAAGTAGAGAGGTACAAGGCTAGGCTGGTAGCAAAGGGGTATACTCAGCAATATGGTGTTGATTATCAGGATCCTTTGGAAAAGATGACCACAGTCAGGTTGATCTTGGCATTAGCAGCACAACATCATTGGCACATCCACCATCTTGACATCAACAATGCTTTCCTTCATGTAGACATTCATGAGGATATTTATATGACACCACCTCCTGGGGCTGTTTTGCCCAAGCCTGGCTTGGTACGTAAACTTCAAAAATCCTTATATGGCCTGAAACAGGCTACCAAATTCTTGCTTGCTCATGACTTCCAGCACTCTAGATCTGATTACATATTATTCTTCAAGTTTGTTGGTTCTTCCCTTTTGTGTTTTTAAGTATATGTTGATGATACATTGTCACTTGTAACAATGAGGGGGTCATTGCAGATGTAAAGAAGTCTTTACATGATGAGTTTAGGATCAAAGACTTGGGAAGGCTTAAATATTTTCTTAGCATTGAGGTGGCTCAAGCAGAAGGAGGGATACACATTAATCAAAGGAAATACACTATTGAGTTGCTTGAACAGACAGGTTTTTTGGATGCTAAACCATCAAAAAGTCCTATGGAGAATCATGCCAACTTGGCCAAGAATGATTCAGCCCTCCTTCCAGAAATGTCACAGTACAGGAAATTGGTAGGAAAGCTAATTTACCTTACTATAACTAGGCCATACATATCCTTCTCTGTTCAACAGCTAAGTCAGTTCTTAGATTACCCCACAAAGACAATTTAAAGGCAGCTCATAGGGTCTTGAGGTATGTAAAAGGGACTGTTGGCAAAGGCCTGTTATTTCATAAGAGTGGAGATCTTAGTCTTAAAGCTTTTGTTGATGCGGATTCGGGAGGTTGCAGTGACACCAGTAGATCAGTCACATGGTATGCTGTGTTTCTTGGAGATCCATTGGTGTCTTGAAACGCTAACAAGCAGACTATGGTTTCTGGATCTTCAGCTGAAGATGAACATAGGGCTATGGCAATGGTGACTTGTGAGATCGTGTGGTTGTTAGCTTTGTTGAAGGATTTGAAGGTGAAAGATCAGATTCCTGTAGAGGTATTCTGTGATTGAAAAGTGCCATATACATAGCTGAAAATCATGTTTTTCATGAGCGTACTAAGCACATAGAGATTGATTGCTATGTTTTTAGAGATAAGGTGCAAGAATGAGTGTTGAAGCTGATGCCCATAAGAACAGAATTACAGGTGGCTTATGTGTTCACCAAGGCTCTTGACATTAGAAAGTTTAATTAGCTAGTGTCTACTCTTGGGTTGTATAATATTTACACCAAGGCTAGCTTGTGGGGGGTTATTGAAGACAGTTCACAATGGTGAGCATGATTGCGTGCACAGTGGTGAGCATGGTAGTGTAGCTGAAGGTGGTTGAATCATTAGCCTTGATCTGTGTCAGGTTGTTGGATGAGCATTGGATCAATACATAAATCAACAATTGAGATGTTTACAAGCTGTATTTGTTTGTTGGATGGGAAGACACAATGGGGCATATGGTTCAGCAAGGAAAATGATGGAGGTGATGCACAAGTGCGCAAGTAGCAAGAGAAGGAAGAAGTAGTTAGGCAGGAAGGCGGTTATGTTTTGAATTTAGTTAGTAGAAGGATATTCTTGTAATTATCTTGGTGTTCTCCTTCTATATAGCGCAAGATTGCAATGGGTGTAACCGCATTCTGGAATTCTGATTTTTCCAGCTTGTTAGTGTAATCCTTCAGTTCCCTTCTCTCTATTGCTTACTTTTTCGTTTTCATTTGATGCTTTAGCTTGTTAATTCTTCTTGTTGATTGTTAATTCGGTTGTGAATTGGGAATTTTCACATGTACATGGAAGGATTCAAAAATCGTACCCTAACATTTCTCCCAGAGGACAGAATGAGTTGGTTGCAATCGTGGATCTTTCATTTGAGCATCTTCTATGATTTAACCGCCGATTGTGTTAAAAGTGCTTTAGAAGCTGAATCTAAATATCATAACAATACAATCAAAAAGCACAACAAACAAAACTGAAAAGCAAACTTTTGAATTTTTGCAGAAATGGCGCATGAGCACAAGTCGAAGAACAAAGACAATAACGAAGATATTTTCTGTTTCTTTCTCACACTCCGATATTTACAACATCGTTAAGTATTTATACTAGCTATAGAAACAACTAGAAGCTAATTGGCACATGGTAATTCATTTCTGCCCGATGCAACTTTTGCGCGCCAACTTCACCTCACTCACCAGTGTGCCAAGCGTTGTGCCAGTGAGCCAACTTGTTCATCACTTTTAATCCAGCGTGGTACCCTTAGTTAGACATCAATTACTCCTTTATATGACTGCTGAGCTATTCACTCATTGCACCAGATCACCTCTATACTTTGATCCAACTGTTGAATGTGTGATCACAGTAGATCACACCTGTAATCTCCTATGCCATCACCTATGCCAAGCTAAGGCACCTTTTCTTTTCTTTCTTTTGAGCTGTCAACCTAACATCTTCAACACCCCCTCAATTATGACTCTTATAAATATTGCACACTCCCAAAGCTAAAGTCAAAAATTGCAGTCTCTGTGAACCTAATGCTTTGGTGAAAATTTTGTTTGATCACTCTTTCTTGAAAGTTATCCCTGACCACATGGCGATCCACTTCTATATGCTTAGTCCTTTCATGAAACACCAGATTTTCCATTATATAGGTTGCACTATTATTGTCACAGAACAATTCCACAGGCTGATTTTGTTCCAGTCCCAGATCTTTTAACAGATAAAGTAACCATTGTATTTCACAAGTTGCTATAGCAAATGATCTATATTCTGCTTCTGAGGAGAACCTAGACACAATAGTCTACTTTTTAGCTTTCTAGGGTACCAATGCATTGCCAAAGAACATACAATACCCTGTGACAGACCTTCTGGTCTCATTGCAACCACCACGTCTGAGTCTGCATAAGCTTTGAGCAATTTTGACCCTGTACTAGGAAACATAAAACCCTGACCAGGATTCCCTTTCAAGTATCTCTGCAATCGTAAATAGCTTTCATCTATAATTCTGTAGGAGTGTCTAAACATTGACTCAACTGTTGAACACTATATGAGATGTCAGGCCTAAAGATAGTGAGGCACAACAGTTTTCTAATAATTCCTCTGTAACAAGACACATCTGATATCAATGGTGAGTCATTATGTTCTAATTTTAGATTTTGTTCCATAGGAGTCAATGAAGGCTTAGCAGCCAGGAATCCTGTTTCTTCTAATAATTTCATTGTGTACTTCCTTTGACAAATCATAATCCTCCCTTAAGACCTTGCCACCTCAAGGCCCAAAAAGTACCATAGCATTCCTAGATCTTTTATCTGAAATGTAGAATGTAAATGATTCTTAAGATGTTGTATCTAGGACAAAGAATCACTTGCAACTATGATATCATCAACATAAATGAGTAAAACTATAAAAGAATCTGGGGACCTCTTTGTGGACATGGTGTAATCATTCTTAGACTGTTGGAACCCTTAAGACAACAGATAAAGGGTAAGCTTTTCATTCCACTGTCTGCTTGCTTGTTTAAGGCCATAAAAGGATTTTTGCTTACATATAGCATTAGGAATAGATGACTAAACTCCTGGTGGTAAATCCATGTAAATCTCCTGATATAAGTCACCATGTAGAAAGACATTATTGATATCCAATTGATGTACATGCCAATTATTCACAGAAGCTAAAGCAAGAAGGAGACGCACAGAAGTCATCTTTGCCACAAGAAAAAAGGTATCAACATAGTCTATACCTGGCCGTTGAGTGTAACCTTTAGCCATAATCCTTGTCTTATATTTTTCTACTGAATCATCAACCCTTTTTTTTTACTTTATAGACCCATTTACAGCCAATGGGTCGTTTTTCAGGTGGCAAGGGAACAATAGTCCAGGTATTAGTGGCTTGTAATGCGGCCAATTCTACTTACATGGCCTGTTGCCAGGATGCTGATGAAGATGCCTGTTGATATGCGACAAGTTCCTGCTCAATACTTATATTAAGAATGTAGGTGTAGGATCTGCAAGGCACCACTAGAAGGGGGGGAGAGGGTTGAATAGTGGGTGCGGAAAATGTGGTTTTTAAAATTGTATAAAACCAAAAACCCAACTTCTGAAAACAGTTTCTGTTTTCAGGACCAGTTTTAAAACGTTTTGAAAACTAGGTTTCAGGTCTTTAAAAATTCTGAAATTTGGAGATAACTTAGTCTCAGATGTTATGAGTGTCTCCTAAAAATTTCAGATTTAAATTCAACCTCTAACCCCTTGAAAATTTGTTGGTGGTCAGATTGCGCAAATCTACCAGAAACGGTACACTAATTTGAAAAATTAATTCCTATTTTTACACAACTCCAAATGATCTGAAAACTTAAATGCTAACCCCTTATAAGTTGTATTTAAATGAGTTGAAACAGTTTTGAGAAATTCTTTTGGGAAGTTAGTCAAATATGATCAAAGTCTCAACCTTTGCAAGCCTGAAAATCAGACTGTACTAGTCTCAGATCGTTGGACGTTTGGATGACTTATACTTGTCCAAAACGGTTGAAACTTGCGCTAAAAGAACCTTAGAACGTGTTTCTATGTTTCCTGAAAGTTTCGTGATTTTTGAAATTCGTTTACTATTTTTACGGACGTGATTAAAAACAGTAAACAGTGCTGAAACAGAAAATCAGTGCTGAAAGTAAATGACACCAAGAATTTTATACTAGTTCGGTTATCAACAACCTACTCCAGTCTTGGAGAAACACCTTCCTCGGTTCACACTAATCACACAATACAAAAACACCTTACCACAGGGTTGATGGAGTTACACACCAACTCCAACCCTTTACAAACCTTGTACGATGAATACAATTCGCACGAACACCACCACCTAGCAAGATTGAAGATTGATCACACCTTGATCAATCTTTTACAAAGATATGGAATATGTGGTGGTCTATATCAAGCCTATTCAAGATTGAAAAATATGAATACAATAGGCTTTCAAGAAGAAAGAAAGAAAGAGAATGTAGAAGAAGAAGAGGCTAGCGTTTGATCACTTTGATTTGCAATGCTTGTGCTTGTCTTGTTTTTGCTCATCTTCTTTCCTTTTAATCTTGTTGCAGCCATCCCCCCTTGGGTCCTCCCCCTCTTGAAAATTATCTTCTAAGTCCTTGGGAGAATGTAAGACATCATTGTGACATGGTCTTGCTTACTTGTCACCTTCTCATTGGATGATCATTTAAGCTTTGCTTACTTGGCACTTCATGATAGGTTGAATGTTGTCATCATTGATGACTTGGAAAAATCTGAATATATCACTCAAATATGTGCCAATATCAATCACAAAATAATTTCCATAAAGCTCAAGATTGTCACATAAATGTTGCAAGACAAAATGTTTTCCTTACCAAGCCAAAAAATCGGCCATAATGAGTATATACCATGCTGAATTTTCAGCATGTGACACATGGAGATAAAGTTCAAAATATTACCATTTTTCTTTGATTTTTCTTTTTAAAATAAATCACCAATTGATGGTAAATATCCTTATCACATTGGAAATGAATTTGGACACTTTTATGCCCTCACATTCGGCCATGACACATCTCACACATGCTGAAAAATTTTCAGCATGTGTGATATATAAAATATCACAATTTTTTAATTTAAAGAATATTCAAGTTACTTCCATTTCTTCTCCCAATCAATCACATAATTCAAGATGATAACATATAGCCTTTTAATGTGAGAATTTCGGCCACCATACTTAAACATGCTGAAATTTTCAGCATGTGTTATAAGTGAGACAAAGTTTGAAATCTTACCATTTGTAGCTTCTCTCTTTAATTCACCAACATTGCATGGTTGATTCTTGACCAATCAATATGTCAACAAGGCTCCAAATAAGCTCCATCTCAGCTGTAGGGGCGTTAGATAGTGTATGTGCATGTGTTGAAATTTATTTTTGCTAACTTTGTAAAATAGTGCACATTTAATAATACACACATGTTATATTCCAATCAGCCCTTAATTTAATTTTCTAGAACACTTTAAGATGTATAACATATGTAAAAAGTGTCTAGATACGTGTCATATGATGTACCAAAAACGTTCCATGTGTTGTGTGCGTAGAAAACCGAATTTTCGATATTTATCGATTACCCGATTTTTCTCTAATTAAATTCCAACTTTTGCACATGTTATATATATTATGTTACACATAATATATATAATATATACTTTAAATCTCAGCACTTGGCTGGTCTAAAGTGGCGCCATTAACATGTGTCAAAATTAAAATTGGAATCTTCACATTTTGGCCTTAATGTGGGGTGATTTGTGTGTGCCAACATGGAAAGTATTTTTGGCTGAAAATATTCTCAAACACACGAAATTTTTGATGATTTTTGAGATGTAGGGGCTGGCCATCTATTTATGGCAAGTACGTGACACGTTGGCGAAGTTTCGGTATTCGTCCGATACGACAATTTTCGGTTTAGAACCTTTTAACGTGTCGTATTTAATTTGTCATCACCATGTCTTACATCAT
This sequence comes from Eustoma russellianum, assembly GCA_036186865.1. Classification (NCBI taxonomy): domain Eukaryota; kingdom Viridiplantae; phylum Streptophyta; class Magnoliopsida; order Gentianales; family Gentianaceae; genus Eustoma; species Eustoma russellianum. Next base: position 18,007,072 of record AP025053.1, read on the forward strand.
ATGATATAAGACCTGAATATACTCATAAATATGAGTTAAGTATAGTTGTGTGACGTTAACGTACGTACGTAAAATATATAACGTGTCGGTAGTACGTTGGAATACATGTATATGTGCCTTTTTCAAAAAATCTCAAAATATATGTATTTATATGTGTATATTGCGTGTATATTGAATGAGGGGAGGAGGAGAAGACTTTCCTTCCTTAGCCTTGTTGCCTTTGTGCCTTTTCCAAATGTAGCTTCCTTTAATGAACTACTTAGTTTAATTAACTAAGTACTTCACTTAATGAACTAGTTTAGTTCATTAATGGTGGCACATGAAAATAGTGTAAACACAACAAATGTTTGTCATATGATGTAAGCTTTAACGCTTCATGGCTCGTTAGTGCGGCAACATTATATATGAGCTAAATAAGGAAAGTAATAAGAAATATCATGCACACGTTTGTTTATATCATGCACGTTTTTGTGCACATTTAAATCATGTATTTGAAAATCACTCAAACCCCTTTTTCTCTACAGTAGGACCTCTATTCAGAAGCCAAAGCATCAAGGGAGTGATAAGACTGAATAGGGTAAGGGAAAGAAGCTGAAGGAGAAGGTTGACAAAAAGAGGAAAGTGAAAGAGTAAGATTACAACAGTAATCCTATAAATGAGATGGAGCATGTCTTGGTCTAGTAGACCAGTGATCAGTGGGCTCATATGATGGCAAAGCAGAAGATGTTACTGGAGGTAAATGGACCTGTAGTTGTGTAATTGGTATCTGACTAGGAGAGAAAAAATCATAATTATCATGTGATGAAGGAGATGAAGGTGAGGATACTGGTGATACAGGAGACGACACAATGTTATCTGAATATGTAGGATCAGGTGTAGAAGGTAGGATATGTAAAGGATGTAATTTTGAAGGAGTTTGAGATGAGGATTATGGATTATCAGTTAAGTCGGGAGCTACTGGCATTGATGTTGCTGGCAAAGAAGTAGCATCAGAAAAAGGGAAGGAATTCTCATGAAACAATACATCTCTAGATATAATAACAGATTTATCATCTATCTTTAGAAGAATATATCCCTTCGTATTTATAGGTACCCCGAGGAAAATGCAAGGTATAGATATGGGTGCAAACTTTGCCTTGTGTGGAGTGTTATCATAGGAAAAGATCAAGCATCCAAATACTTTGAGATGATTATAGGTAGGCTGTGCCTGATGCCGTATTTCATAAGGAGTTTTATGCTGAAGAATATGTGAAGGTATTAAATTTATCAAATGTGTGGCATGTTGGAGGCAGAATCCCTAATAAGTAATGGGTAAAGAAACATGAAACCTGAGTGCTCTAGCCACAACAAGAAGATGTTGATGTTTTCTTTCTGCTACCCCATTCTGCTGTGGAGTGTAGTTACATGTAGTCTGATGAATGACACCATGTTGCATATAGAACTCATGCATTGCAAACTCAAGCCTATTATCACTTCTAATAACCTTGACATGGGCATTAAACTGAGAAGAAGCATAATGAAAGAAACTTTGTAGAATTTGCCTAGCTTCAGATTTGTTTTTGAGAAAGTATATCCAAGTATATCTGGAACAATTATCCACTATTGTCAGAAAATATTTTTTATTGTACATAGTGGATGTCTATAAGGACCCCATATGTCTACATGTATGATATCAAAAGGGAGTTTGTAAGCCGTAACAGACACAGGGAAAGGAGCTCTTTTCAATTTTGCCAAAGGGCAAACTATACAATTATTGTCTGAACTATTTGATGGTACATCTAGATGAAATCTATGTATTTCTTAAATTCTGGCTGATGAAGCATGTCCAAGCCTGGCATGCCACAAGTATAAATTGGAATCTAAGCTTGTTGAAGAAAGAACAGAAGGCAGTATAAAAGGATTTAAGACTTAAGATTGTATGGGTAGGCTGGAATCCTATAACTAGTAGAGTCTATGATGCTTCCTAGCTAAACCAATCATCCTCCTGGACAAGTGATCCTGGATAAAGCAGCAAGAATCATGGAATGAAACAAGAAAATGAGGGGAGTTAGTAAGTTTACTCAAAGAGACAAGATTGAAAGAAAATGAAGGCACATGTAATACATCCTACAAGAAAAGCCCACTGTGTAGCTTAACCACTCCTTTATGAGTTGCATCAACTGTGATGTTATTTAGAAGCTTAATGGTGACATGATCAATGGGATAATAAGAGTGAAACAAGGTCAAAGGTCAAGAGATATGGTCAGTGCACCTGAATCAAGAATCTATACACAATCAATTCTTGTAGAACATTTACCTGAGGACACATCAATCTGTAGAGTCATGACAGCATCCTGAGATTCCTTGCTCACACCTATCCTTGAAACAACATCATCAACATCTAACAACTTTAAAACTTTAGTAAACTGCTTTGGTGTGAGATAATGTGTTGACTGTGGTGGTAAGCAAGGAGAAATCTAAAATGTCTGGTCACCATCATTGTGCTGAGGCTTCTCTTCCATTGCCTCTGCTGCATTTACTTGGTTTCTGAATTTGAATCGAGGACGAAATCTGTATTTTCTATAACATTTGTCACTTGTATGCCCTATCATACCACAATGATTACATTGTAAACGTTTGTTTCCTTCCTGATAGAATCTCCCATTTCCTCTCCTGTAGGCTGCGCATTGTCTTTTGTTTGCATACGTCTTGGCTACAAAACTTTCTTGCCAATCACAGTTACTCATTAAAGCTGTAGGAGCATTAGTGAAGTTAGCTGGTGCATTGTTAATAGAAATCTTCATTTCCAACTTCAGAGCCATTGCAAACACAGTTTTAATATCTGGCAACGGTGTCATCACAAATACTTGTGATTTAATTGGATCAAATTCTACGTTGAATCCTTTGACAAATTTTATAACATAGTCATTGTTGAGAAAAAGGGTTTGAGTGATTTAAAAATGCATGATTTAAATACTACGTGCTTACGAAATGCATGAACAAATTATTACTTGACACATTTATATGATAAACATGCTTTATGCTTATATATATTGTTGTCGTACTAACAAGCCATGAAGCGTTAAATCTTACATCATATGGCAAACATTTGTTGTCTTTGTATTAATATCAGGTGCCACAATTAATGAACTAAACTAGTTCATTAAGTGGAGTGCTTAAGTTAATGAACTAACTAGTTCATTAAATGGAGACATATTTGATGGAAGCTATATGGCAACAAATTTGAAAATGGAAAGTCCTTTCCTCATCTCATCTCACACGCGTAATATATATTTAATACATATATTCATATTTTTTAAAAGGCACTATACACATATATTCTGACACACCACCGACACGTCACATATATTATAAACGTATGTCGACATCAAACCTCTATATACAACTCATATTTATTAGTATATTCAGGTATTATATCATATGATATAATTCATGGTGATGTCAAAATTATAACGACATGTTACAAGGTCATAAACCGAAAAATGTCGTATCAGGTGACTACCGAAACTTCACCGACATGTCACGTACTTGCCATATAAAGATGGGCAGCCCATATACTTCATAAACGGCTAAAAATTTCGTGGCTCACATGTTACAAACAACACTAAGTCATACAATGTCGACACACACAAATCACCACAATTTAGGCTAGATTTGTGGAGAATTCAAATTCAATCTTATCTTCTACACATGTGACATTTTTCTTAGGCCATTAGAGCTGAATATAAACTTCATTTTATGTATATTATATGTGACATAATATATATTACATATGTAAGAAGTTTGAAATTAACAAGAGAAAAATCGCGTATCGACGAAAGTCGAAAATTCGGTAATCTACGAACATACACACATGGAACGTTTTTGGCTAGATGTAACTTGTATCTAGACACATTTTACACATTCACTACATGTTAAATTTGTCTATAAAATTTAAAATAGGGCTGATTATTATTTACCATATATGTGTAAATATTGTGCATTATTTGACAAAGCTTGCCAAAATAAAATTTCAGCATGTGCATCCAAATCACACGCCTATTACATCCATGTTGGAGCCAAGGTGGAGCTTATTTGGCACTTCAATTGGCGGAGGATATGCCACACAAGATTGGTGACATTGAAGAGGACACCACATAAGGAAAGAATTCAAAAGAGACATATGCTGAAAATTTCATCACATGTCTACATAGTGGGCGATTTGTTTCCTCTAGTTGTCTTCAATTTGTCTTCCAAAATTGAAGGGGGATTAATTTGTGATTGTATGATAATGATTTGATTACAATTTGAGCACATATTTTCAGTTTTTTTAGAATTTACAGCTCTCTACAAGGGTGCCAAGGTGGACCAATCAACAAGTGACATCTAAGCAAGGTCAAGTCATCCTTCCAATCGTATTGCACCAAGTGAGCAAGATTGTGTCATCTTCTACACAAGGAAATATTTCAAGGACATTAAAGACAATTCTCAAGAAAGAATAAAGTCCTAAGGGGGCGGCCAAGAACAAATAAAAAGGGGGGATAGTGCAAGACAAGGCCAAGATACAATTCATAGTCTCTCAAGTGCAAAAAGCTAGACTACTCTCTTCTTCTTCCTTTCTTTCTTCTTCTTCTTAGTCTCAAGCCTATTGTTCATGTATTCTACATATTGTATAGGCTTTGAATGTATCACCCATAAAACTTCAATTTGTTAAATGTTGATCTAGTGTGACCAAACCTTCATTCGATCGGTGGTGGTGCTCGTGATTGACTTGCTTGTTTGTTTTGATTGTAAAACGGTGGAGTTAGTGTTTAACTCCAGTCACCCTCGTGGTAAGATGTTTTTGGTATTCAGTGATAACTGAGAAAGGTGCCCTCGAAGATTGGAGTAGGTTTTTTTAACCAAACCACTATAGAATTCTTGGCGTTCTTGCTTTTCAGCACTTTGCTTTCACTTTCAAGTTTTCTGATTGATTTTGTTGCAACGGTAAAAATAGTAAAAGATGTTCAAAAATCATAAAATTTTGCAGAAACATAGCCACATGTCCTAGTTTTCATTTTCCTCAATTTGGATAAGTATAAGTCAATTAAGCATTAATAGTTCTGAGACTAGTGCAATTTGATGTTCAGGTTTGCAAAGGTTGGGAACATCAACGTGATTGACATACTTCCCAAAGGAATTTTCAAAAACTGTTTCAACCCACTAAAATACACATCTTGAGGGTCTTATCATAAATTTTTTAGACCATTTAAAGTTACCATTTAATAGGAATAAAATTTTCAAATTGGAGTACAGTCTGGCAGATTTGCACAATATGACGAAAAAGTATTTTCAAGGGGTTAGAAGTGGAGCTTGTAGGATCTGCAAGGCACCACTAGAAGGGAGAGTTGAATAGTGGGTGCGGAAAATTTGTTTTTAAAATTGTTTTAGACCAAAAATCCAACTTGTAAAAATAGTTTCTGTTTTCAGGACCTAGTTTGAAACGTTTTGAAAACTGGGTTACAGGTCTTCAAAAATTATGAAATTTGGAGAGATCTTAGTCTCAGATGTTCTGAGTATCTCCTAAAAATTTCTCAAGCCTTTAGCCAATAGAATTAAGTCATCGTTGTCTAATTCAGAATCACTATCATCTACGTGATCGGAAGAAGTAGAGACATATTCATTTGATTTAAAGACAATAGTCTTACCTTGTTTTGATGATGATTCCAATTTCCTTATAGTGATTTTGTTCTCATATACCTTAAGTGATCCAATTAGTTCTTCAATTTTAATTGATTTGGTTTCTTTGCTCTCCTCTATAGCCGTCACTGTAGGGTCCCATTCGGATAGTAGGCTTCGTAATACCTTTTGGACCTTTTCCTGCATAGAGAGGGCTTTGCCAAGAGACTCAAGAGAATTGTAAATGTTAGTCAAGCGTAGAACAATATCAACAATAGACTCATTTGGCAATAATTTAAATGACTCAAGTGGGGACATAAGCATGTTAATTTTGGACTCTTTTACTTGACTAGTAAGAATTCTCCATATTTCTTGAGCATTAGAGCAATTTGACACATAGCTAGATTCACTTTTACTTAGCCCATTTAGAAGTAATTGGATGTCTCTAGCGTTCATACTCAGTCTCTTTTTATCATCACTAGTATACTCTTGTTTAGGCTTAACAACCTCTAGTGTGACTCCATCTACAGTGGATAATTTTGATGGAACAAATGGACCATCTTCTATAATGGACCATAGATCAATATCAATAGCCATAAGGAAAAGTTTCATTCTTAACTTCCATTGAATAAAAGACTCACCGTCAAAGAGAGGAGGCCTTTGACTGGACATACCTTCTTGCTCGGTTTTGAAGTTTGTGGTTGCCATCTCACTTAGATCGCTGGATCCTTTTGTTGTTAGTGTTCCTGCGCTTTGATACCACTTGTAGGATCTGCAAGGCACCACTAGAAGGGGAGAGGGGTTGAATAGTGGGTGCGGAAAATTTGGTTTTTAAAATTGTTTTAGACCAAAAACCCAACTTCTGAAAACAGAAACAGTTTTCAGAACCTGTTTTAAACGTTTTGAAAACTAGGTTACAGGTCTTCAAAAATTCTGAAATTTGGAGAGATCTTATTCTCAGATGTTTTGAGTATCTCATAAAACTTTCAGATTAAAATTCAACCTTTAACCCCTTTAAAAATCGTTGGTGGTCAGATTGCGCAAATCTGCCAGAAACGGTAGTATGATTTGAAAAATTAATTCCAATTAAACTGTGACTCCAAATGCTCTGAAAATTTAATGACACACCCCTTATTATGTGTACTTAATTGGGTTGAAACAGTTTTGAAAATTTCTTTTGGAAAGTTAGTCAAATACGTTCAAAGTCTCAACCTTTGCAAGCCTGAAAATCAGATTGCACTTGTCTCAGAACTTTTGACGTTTGGATGATTTATACTTGTCCAAAAGGGTTGAAACGTGAGCCAAATGAACCTTGAGACGTGTGGCTATGCTTTCTGAAAGTTTCGTGATTTTTGAAGTTCGTTTACTATTTTTAAGAACGTGATAAAAATGATGCACTGTGCTGAAAACTGAAAGTAAATGCTAAAAAGTAAAGAACACAAGGAATTTTATACTGGTTTGGTTAAACCAACCTACTTCAGTCTTCGAGGACACCTTCCTCGGTTATCACTAATCACAAAAAAACAAACAACACCTTACCACACAGGGTTGATTGAGTTACAGACCAACTCCAACCCTTTACAAACCTTGTAAGTGATTACAACGATCACGAACACCACCACCTAGCGGTTGCAAGATTGATCACACCTTGATCAATCTTTTACAAAAATATAGAGTGTATGGTAGCATAGATGAAGCCTATTCAAGATGTATGAATATGAATACAATAAGCTTTAAGAAAGAAAGAAGTGTAGAAGGAGAAGGAGATGAATGCTTTTTTTTTGCTCTTGGAATTGTAAGCCTTGTCTTGTATTTTGTTTGCTCTCCTTCTTCTCTTTTTCTCAACATGTGGCCGCCCCCCTATGCCGTTTCTTCCTCTTGAAAATTATCTCTTAATTCCTTGGAAGAATATCTTGCATCATTGTGATATTCACTTGCTTACTTGGCAACTCCTCATTGGATGATCATTAAGTCTTTGCTTACTTGGCACTCATTGATTGGATGAAAGTTGACTAGATAAATCTGAAAAATATCACTTAAAACATGTGTCAATTAGTCATAAAACATTGCCAATTATCTCACAATCAATTCCACATTATTTCCAAGACAAATTATCTCCAATTTCCTTCCGAAAAATCGGCCACCTTGTTTCTCCACATGCTGAAATTTTCAGCATGTGCAATATCCAAGACAAGTTCAAATTATTGCCATGTAGGTAGTAGATTTATCCCTTGAAAATAAAGAATCAATTATGTTGAATTCAAGACCAAAATTTCGGCCACATACATTCCACACATGCTGAAATTTTCAGCATGTGTGATATTTAAAAATATCACCACATTATTACCATAACATCTTTAGAACATTACCATTTTATCTTCCATTTAATCCATTTAATTCAAAGAAGTAAATATGGCACAATGAAGATGTAAATTTCGGCAAACTCAATGCAAACATGCTGAAATTTTCAACATGTGTTACAAATGTGACATAGTTTGAAATGTTACCTTGTGTAGCTCCTTTCTTTATATCACCAACCTTGTATACTTCATTCTTGGGCAATCAAGATGCTAACAAAGCTCCACATATGCTCCAACAAGGCTGAAGTAGGCGTGTGATGTAGATTGTACATGTGCTAAATTTTATTTTTGCAAACTTTGTAAAATTAGTGCACAATAATTATACATATATGGTATATTCCAATCAGCCCTTAATTGATTTTTCTAGAACACTCTAGAATGTATAGAATAGGTAAAAAATGTCTAGATACATGTTATATGTCATGCCAAAAATGTTCCATGTGTCGTGTTCGTAGAAAACCGAATTTTCGACTTTTGTCGATTACGCGATTTTTCTCCGATTGAATTCAAACTTTTTGCACATGTTATATATATTATGTCACACATAATATACATAGAATAACTTGAATATTCTGCTCTAATGGCTGAAGTAAGTGGCGCCCCATGTGCATAAAAAGTTGAATTTGAAATCTCCACAATTTGACCTTAATTGGGGGTGATTTGTGTGTGCCAACATGGAATGATTTTATGGATGAATATAACACATAGAACACAAAATTTCTGGTCATTTTGGAAGTGTAGGGGTTTGCCAACTATATATGGCAAGTACGTGACATGTTGGCGAAGTTTCGGTATTCACCCGATATGACAATTTTTAGTTTAGAACCTTGTAACGTGTTGTAATAATTTTGTTATCACCATGACTTATATCATATGAAATAAGACCTGAATATACTCATAAATATGAGGTAAATATAGTGGTGTGACGTTAACGTACGTTCGTAAAATATATAACGTGTCGGTAGTACGTTAGAATATATGTGTATAGTGCGTTTTAAAAAATCTAAATATATATATATATATATATGTATATATATATATATGTATATATATATATATTTATATATATATATGTTCAAAGGCGTGTATAAAGGAGAGGAGAAAACTTTCCATTCTTCAATTTGTTGCCTTTGTGCCTTCTCCAAATATATCACCATTTAATGAACTACTTAGTTTATTTAACTAAGTATTTCACTTAGTGAACTAGTTTAGTTCATTAATAGTGGCACCTGAAAATAGTTCAAACACAACAAATGTTCGCCATTTGATGTAAGCTTTAAAGCTTCATGGCTCGTTAGTACGACAACATTATATATGAACTCTATAAGGCAGGTTTCATGCAAAAACGTGTTAAGTCATAAAACGTGTCATGCGTTTCTTTGGTACATGTTATTTAAATCATGTATTTTATAATCACTCAAACCCTTTTTTCTCTACAATCTCCCCCTTTTGATGATTTACAAAATAACCTAAGTTCATGATTTAAATTTTGTCGCTCCCCCTCCAATCATGCACAAATTCAAATTTTGAATTTCAAATTTCGAATTCTCTCCCCCTTGATTTGTGCAATCAATCTCTCCCCCCCCCTTAAATCAAGCATTCTCTTCCCTTTTATTTTGGAAAGACAATCGAAAATGCATGTAAATATGGAAAGAGATATCAAATCAAATCAGCAGAAATCATGTCTAATTTAGAACGAAGATTTTCATACGTGGCCCAATTTAGTACCGTAGTGAAAATATCTGCTACTTGTGCCTCTGTGCGTATGTGATCTATGATAATATCACCATTATTTACGTGATCATGAAGGAAATGATATCGTACTTCTATATGCTTTGCCTTAGAATGTAGAATGGGGTTCTTAGATAAGTTGATGGCGCTCATACTATCACAATATATAAGAATCTGATTTACCGTAATCCCAAAGTCAGAGAGTTGTTTTTTTAGCCATAGTAATTGTGTGCAATAAAGACTAAGTGCCATGTATTCAGCTTCAGTGGTGGATAAGGCTACGCTTGCTTGCTTTTTGGAAAACCATGAAATAAGTGAATTTCCTATAAATTGACAAGTGCACTCATGCTTTTTCTATCTATTTTACATCCACCATAATCTGCATCAGTATAGGCATGCAAGGTAAATTTACAATCTTTATCATACCAAATGCCTAAGGTGGGTGTGTGCTTAATATATCGAAATATTCTGTTCACGGCATTGTAATGAGACACTTTAGGTTGACTTTGAAAATGTGCACACATACATACACTGAACATGATATCAGGTCTACTAGCAGTTAAATAGACCAAAGAGCCAATCATAGACCTATATAAAGCATTATCAAAGTCCTTTTCATGTTCATCTTTATCTAGTTTAGTGGTGACGCTCATAGGGGTGGGGGACGGTTATAAATTCTCAAAATTGAACTTTTTAATCATATCATTTACATATTGAACTTGGCTTATATGTATACCTTTACTTGTTTGTTTAATTTGTAATCCAAGAAAGTAATTCAATTCACCAACCATAGACATTTCAAATTCGGATTTCATGCAAGTTTCGAAATCTTCAACAAGTTTATGAGAGGTGGAGCCAAAAATGATGTCATCAACATAAATTTGAATGATTAGGAAATCCGATTTATCTTGTTTTAAAAAGAGAGTACTATCTATAAGTGCCTCTTTTAAAACCATTTTCTAAAAGGAAAGTAGCAAAACTATCATAACATGCTCTAGGTGCTTGCTTTAAACCGTATAGTGCCTTCTTTAGTTTGTACACGCGATCGGGATGTTTCAAATCTTCAAAACTGGGTGGTTGTTTCACGTATACTTCTTCTTGTATAAATCCATTTAAAAATGCACTTTCCACGTCCATTTGATAAAGTTTAAAACCTTTCATGCAAGCAATAGCAAGTAAAAGTCGTATGGCTTCTAAACGCGCTACGGGTGCAAATGTTTCATCATAATCTATTCCTTCTTCTTGATTATATCCTTGTGCTACAAGTCTAGCTTTGTTTCTAACAACTTTTCCTTCTTCATTCATTTTATTTCTAAACACCCACTTTGTGCCTATTATAGTCTTATCTTGTGGTCGTGGCACTAAATTCCATACATCATTTCTTACAAATTGATTAAGTTCGTCATGCATAGCATCAATCCAAGAAGAATCACTCAAAGCATCAAACACATTTTCAGGTTCAATTTCAGATATCATGGCATGAAATTGATTTATTTCATCCGGATTTATTCTTCTACATGGTCGCACACCGTGAGCGATGTCGCCTATAATGCGATTATGTGGGTGATCTCTATGCCATCTTGGTTGATTATTTTCTACGTTCTCATGCATTTCTAGGTGATCATGCATTTCTAGTGTGTCATCATCATGCGTCCCATTATCATCATCTAACACAGGTTTTAATTCAAAATCATCTTCATATTCTTTATCTTTTTCAACCTCACCAAATTCATTGAACTTCACATGAATGGATTCTAAGATTTGTCTAGTGATGGGATCATAACATCTATATGCTTTTGAATTTACAGAATATCCAACAAAGATGCATTCAATTGATTTAGATTCAAATTTATCTAAATTATATTTCGTATTTAAAACAAAGCATTTTCAGCCAAACACACGAAAGTAATCAAATTTAGGCATGCAATCATTTAATATCTCATAAGGCATTTTATTTATTTTCTTTCTAATAGACAAATGGTTAACTATATAGCATGCACAATTTACATCTTTCGCCCACAAAAATCTAGGCAATTTATTTTCACATAACATGGTTCTAGCTATTTCTTGTAGCGTCCTATTTTTTCTTTCTACTACTCCATTTAATTGTGGAGTTCTAGGTGGTGAAAACACGTGTTTGATTCCTTTGTCTTCGCAAAATGCAATCATGTCGTTTTTTAAATTCACTACCTCTATCGCTCCTAATCTTTTTCACATTTAAACCATATTGATTTTCAAGTTGTTTTATTAGTTTTGCAATCTCAATGGCACTATCATCTTTATGTGCAAGAAATAAATTCCAAGTATAACGAGAAAAATCATCAACAATCACACACGCATAATGACGTCCACCGAGACTCGTAGTGCGACTAGGACCAAACAAATCAATGTCTAATAATTCTAACACTCTAGACGTGCTTATTTCATTTTTAGGTTTAAGTGACTCGTGTTTTTGTTTGCCTTTAATGCAAGATTCACACAATTGAAAGTTGTCTAAATCATGTTTAGGAAATCCTCGTATTAGGTTCTTTCGTTGGAGTTTTTGTAGTTTAGAAATGCCGATGTGTCCTATGCATCTATGCCACAAATTAACGTTAGGTTCATTTGATGTAAAACACTTAACCTTAGTGTCTAACATGTCATCCATAGAAAGTGTAAAGATGTTTCGTTCCCGTTTTCATTTTAAAACTGGTTTCTCCATTTTTATTTATTATATTGCAATATGGATGAGTAAAACACACATCAAAACCATTGTCAATAAATTGTGAGATGCCAAGAAGATTATATGATAAGTCACTTACCAAAAAGACGTTGGAGATTTGAAGGGTGCATGGGCTTTCGATTATAACTTTTCTGATGATTCATCCTTCATTGTTGTCTCCAAAGGTCACGGATCCGCCTTTTGTGACCTTTTTCAACTTTTTGAACAAGATCGGTCACCCGTCATGTGCCTCGAGCAACCACTGTCAAGGAACCACTTGATTGATGTGTCTTTTAATGTATGGGTTCCAAGCAATGTACAAGAATAATTTAGGTACCCTTTTAATTTTGGGTCCTTGCGAGTTAGTTATTCACCTCTTAGTAAAAGTACCTTTCGGTACCCATACTTGGGTGATCCTTCTCGGTCTAGAAAATGGTAAAAATGTAGATGAAGAAGCGATGTAGTAGACATGTGGTGAGTGGACTTTAGGCCTTTGGCCGAGTACTCCTCTTTGCGCATCATATGGTGTTTGTTTTTGATATGTCCTCGTGTTGGTGTGCATAGTGCTGACCTAGATGGATTGAATGAATGTCGTGTATGCATCACTTGTTTCTTCTCATATATATATGGCACATAATTATATTTTGCATGATATGAAGAAGGAGTATGACGAGATGAGGGGAGAGGGGGTCTTTGCATCATCTTAGACGCCGTGTTTGCTTTCGGTGTGTCTACTTTCTTAGACAAGACAAATTTGGTTAGTTTAATGGATACTTCATTTGTCTCAATGTATCCTTATCCGGTTTTATCACTATCATGTTTTTGTGATAAAATAATGCGATCTAGCATGTTGGATCCTGCATCAAACTGTTTCATCATTTTTTCTAAGTCCGTATTCCTTGATTTCAAATTTGAAATCTCGGATTTCATTTCATTGTTATGTGTTGTCAATGATGTGATCTCTGATTTTAATGCATTTATGATGCATGACAACTCTTCTTTTGAATCGTTTAATTGAGCAACAAGATTCGTGTTAGAAGATTCTAACAACTTCTTGTCTTCAATTAATCGCTTCTTTTCTTTCGCGAGAGTCTTAGTAAATTTATGCAATTCTAAATACTGACTAAAGAGATCATCATATGAAGGCTCAAAGTCAGAATCAGAGTCAGAAGATACGTCGTTTGATGCTTTGGATACAAAGCATACTTGTGCAATCTCCTCTTCTGTATCAGTCTCAGAATCAGATGTGTCACTCCAAGTGGAGGCCTTGAGAGCTCTTTCCTTTGCTTAGGTTCTGAGACGAGTCTATTTTTGGTCCGATCCTTGTCAAGGTGTTTGTTTGTTTGCTTGTCCTTGTTAGGACAGTCATATGATAAATGTCCAAGTTTACCTCATTCGTACCATTTAACGTCCTTGTCATTTGTTTTATTCTTATTTATTTTAGTAGAAGTAGCCTTAGGTTTTTTCTTAAATGACTTTCTCATGAATTTTCTCAAGCCTTTAGCCAATAGAATTAAGTCATCATTGTCTGATTCAGAATCATTATCATCTACGTGATCGGAAGAAGTAGAGACGTATTCATTTGATTTAAAGGCAATAGTCTTACCTTGTTTTGATGATGATTTCTATTTCCTTATATTGAGTTTGTTCTCATAAGTGATTCAATTAGTTCTTGAATTTTAATTGATTTGGTTTCTTTGCTCTCCTCTATAGCCGTCATTTTAGGGTACCATTTGTTAGGAAATCAACCGAGATCACTGCAAAAATGCGCAGCGGAAAACAAAAACTTGATCTCCGATTTCCTACCAAGGATCCATGTTGTTTGTTTAATTCGATGAAAGAAACTCGAAAATTACCTCCGTAGATTCGAAATCTGCAGATGGAAGAGGTGCAAAAATACGATCACCCTCTGTCGGTATCCACACGAACGCTTCCGCCCGGAGTGCTAGCTCTTCAAACGACGCGGCTGAAGAATTCGGTTTTCACAAAAACGATTCTTGCCCTTTCGTTTTCTACTGGTTGTGTGGTGTTCGAGATACACCATGCTCCGTACATATATATAGATATCAAAATCCGATTCCTGATCGGATTGGTTAACACCTATCATAATCCGCATCAAATACGGATTCTGTTAGGATTAGATAACACCAATCAAAATCCATATCAGAATGGATTCTCTGTCATTATCCGATGATATAAATATATACATAAAAAAAACGAAATTAATAATAATAATAATTAATATCCAATATTAATATTATTAATATTAAAAAAACGATAATAATAATAATAATATCCAATATTAATATTATTAATATTATTAATCTCAGCCATACGCATTCTTGTGTGTGACCCGATAGGCCCATATTAATTGACAGTTGATTAAATCTCTATTAAACCAACAAGTCGTAATTGGCCTCTAGCAAGGCATTACAACTACCCAATTAATACGAGTAAAGTCCAACTAGCCTAATAATAGTACATGCATTAATCCTTTTGTCACACGATATCTAGTTTGAACATAAGTCGTGGTCAGCGTCATACTTATATAGTTCAAACATATGATTACTCGATCTCTAAGTAGACTGATTAAACAAATGATATTGATCACACTATCAATTCATTTGAGCATGGCCATGTATTTCACAGTCTCACTAATCGAGGGGCCCAAAGATATCTCTCTCAAAAGAGAGGGACAAATTCTATCTTGATTGTTCAATATCCTCTATATAATTTCTATCACATTCAATCATGACCTTTATTATTATCCAGTTACGGATAACGTTTGATCATGTCAAAATATAATAGTCCTTATGTTGGAAACTATGACAATCTCAAGTCAAAGGATTAAAACATGACTATCATGAGATTTACTTATGACGCTAACCCATGTAGTAATCTCATGATGGGTCTATCCAATACACTGTTCTCTAACAAGTATCTATGAGATTGATTCGTATCACCATACACATAATCATCTCATGATTATCAAATCAATACTTATACTGATTATAAATTATTTTATCTCCATAACAATAATGAATCAGGGACATATATCAAAATTGTGTAACATACTAACCAACAATAATGATAATAAAACCTCTTTTATTAATAATAAATACATAACATAAATATCCAAATCATGGCCTAGGGCACATACACTAACAATCTCCCACTTGCACTAGGCCTACAAATATCTGAGACCCATAGATCTAGTGTGCTGATCATGCTTGACCCGTGAGAGAGGCTTAGTCAATGGATCCGCTATGTTATCGTTTGTGTCAACTTTGCATATCTTGACATCTCTTCTATCAAGATGTCTCGAATGAGATGGTAGCGTCTGAGTATATGTTTAGATCTCTGATGAGACCTAGGCTCTTTTGCTTGTGCTATGGCACCATTGTTGTCACAATAAATGTCCACAGGATTTGCAATGCTAGGTACCACTCCTAGCTCAATAATGAACTTCTTCAACCAAACTACTTCTTTAGCTGCATCTGATGTTGCTATATACTCAGCCTCTGTTGTAGAATCAGCCACAGTGCTTTGTTTTGAACTCTTCCAACTAACAGCTCCACCATTCAATGTGAATACAAAACCGGACTGCGATCTGAAATCATCCATGTCGGTTTGGAAGCTAGCATCTGTGTAACCATTTACAACTAACTCGTCATCCAAACCTCCATAAACCAAGAATACATCTTTAGTCCTTCTGAGGTACTTAAGAATATTCTTACCAGCTGTCCAGTGACCTTCACCAGGGTCAGCTTGATATCTACTTATTGTGCTCAATGGATATGAGACATCTGGTCTAGTACATAACATGGCATACATGATCGATCCTATAGCAGAAGCATAAGGAATTTTATTCATTCGATCTCGCTCATCAGATGTCTGAGGACATTGATTCTTGCTAAGATGAATGCCATGAGACATAGGCAGGAATCCTTTCTTGGACTCTTGCATGTTGAACCTCTTCAACATTTTATCTATGTATGTACTCTGACTCAAGCCTATTATCCTTTTAGATCTATCTCTATAGATCTTGATACTAAGGATATAGGTAGCCTCGCCCAAGTCCTTCATTGAAAATGAATTCCCTAACCAAGCCTTAACCTTTTGCAAGGTAGGGATATCATTCCCAATAAGCAATATGTCATCCACATATAAGACCAGAAACACTACTGCACTCCCACTAACCATCTTGTAAACACAAGGTTCATCTTCATTCTTGATGAAACCAAAGTTCTTAACTGTTTCATCAAAACGAAGATTCCAGCTTCGAGATGCTTGCTTCAATCCATAGATGGACCTTTGAAGCTTGCAAACCTTCTTTGAATTCTCAGGATTTACAAAACCCTCAGGTTGTGTCATGTACACATCCTCGAGTAAATTTCCATTAAGGAAAGCAGTTTTGACATCCATTTGCCATATCTCATAATCATAGTATGATGCAATGGCAAGGAGAATTCGAATAGACATAAGCATAGCTACTGGTGAAAAGGTTTCATCATAGTCTATACCATGAGTTTGCTTGAAACCTTTAGCCACAAGCCTTGCTTTGTAGGTTTGCACATTTCCATCCATGTTAGTTTTCTTCTTGAAAACCCATTTGCAACCAATAGTCTTAATACCCTCTGAAGGATCAATTAAAGACCAAACTTGGTTATCAAACATGGATTGCATCTCAGAATTCATGGCTCCAAGCCATTTATCTGAATCTGGACCTGACACAGCTTCCTGATATGTAGTAGGCTCATCTTGATCTATGAGAATAACTTCACTATCATCAGTCACAAGAAATCCGTATCTCTCTGGCTGACGATGTATCCTATCAAATCTGCGTTGGACTTGTGTTACATTTTCAGGCTCCACAACTGTTTGTGGTTCTGAAATCGTCTCTAAAGACGGTTCAACGATATCTTGTGGAACTTGAGTTTCTTCAAGTTGTACTATACTCCCACTAGTTCTCTTTGAGAGAAACTCCTTTTCCAAAAAGACTCTATTTCGAGCAACAAACACTTTGTTCTCTGAGGGAATATAGAAATAGTACCCTTTAGTTTCTTTAGGATACCCCACAAAAATACATTTGATAGATTTTGGAGCTAGCTTATCTGTCATTAATCTTTTCACATAAGCTTCACAACCCCAAACCTTAAGAAAAGACAAACTGGGTCTCTTACCAGTCCACATCTCATATGGTGTCCTTTTAACCGCTTTAGACGGTACACGGTTCAAAATGAATGCAGTTGTCTCCAAGGCATAACCCCAAAAGGATAAAGGAAGATCTACTTGACCCATCATAGATCGAACCATATCCAATAAAGTCCGATTTCTCCTTTCAGAAACACCATTCCATTGTGGAGTTCCTGGAGGAGTCAACTGTGAAACGATTCCACAATTTCTTAGATGTTGGTCAAATTGTTGGCTCAAATATTCACCACCTCGATCTGATCGAAGCGTTTTAATTGTCTTACCAAGTTGATTTTGTACTTCATTTTGAAAAGTTCTAAACATTTCAAAAGACTCATGCTTATGTTTCATTAGGTAGACATAGCCATACCTACTGAAATCATCAGTAAAAGTAATGAAATACTGAAATCCTCCCCTGGCACTAATGCTGATTGGGCCGCATACATCTGTATGTACCAAGCCCAATAAGTCATTAGCCCTTTCACTATGTCCAGTGAAAGGAGTCTTTGTCATCTTTCCAAGCAAACAAGACTCGCAATTTTCAAATGATTCAAAATCAAGTGAATCTAATAATCCATCTTGATGGAGTTTAGATACGCGCTTCTCATTTATATGGCTATGGCGACAATGCCATAAATATGCAGGGTTTAATTCATTTGGCTTAGTTCTCTTTGAAGATATGTTATAAATATTACCGTCATTGGAATCGTCAAGGTTAAGGACATAAATGCCATTATAACTACTTGCAATACAATAAAGCAAGTCATTTTTATCAAAAATAGAACACTTCTTATTTTTAATTAAAAATGAATAACCTTCATCATCCAAAACAGACACTGAAATAAGATTCCTACTCATAGTAGGAACATAAAAGCAATTGTTTAAAACTAACAAAAGCCCATTGGGCAAGACAAGCTCATAGGTCCCTACAGCTATAGCAGCAACTCTTGCTCTATTGCCAACACGTAGGTCCACCTCGCCCTTCTTCAGCATCCTACTCCTTTTGAGCCCCTGCATATTTGTACAAATATGGGATCCACATCCAGTATCTAATACCTAGGAAGAAGAAGTAGATAAATTAATTTCTATAACATAAATACCTGAAGATGTAGTCGTACTACCCTTCAGCTTCTTCAACTCCTCCAAATAAACATCACAATTTCTTTTCCAATGCCCAGGCTTGTTGCAATGGAAACAAGTTCCTTCCTTAGGAACCTTTGCCTTGGGACCAGGTTTCGGTTTAGCTTGACCCTTTGCCCCTTTTGCACCCTTTGCACTTTTAGCCTTACCCTTGCCTTTAGCTTTCTTTTCATTAGCTTGGTATTGACACTCAATACATGGGTAGGCTTCTTGATATTCCCCTCAGCAGTTTTGAGCATACCATGTAGCTCAGGAATGGACTTTTCCATATTATTCATATTGTAGTTCATGACGAACTGAGAAAAACTGCTAGGCAAAGAGTGTAGGATCAAATCCGTGGCGAGTTCCAAACTCAGGGGATATCCAAGTCTTGCAAGGTGATCTATATAGCCTTTCATCTTCAGAACATGAGCGCTAACAGATTCACCTTCAGACATCTTACAGTCAAAAAGTGCAACAGCGGTGTCGAACCTATCCTGCCTAGCCTGTTGTTGGAAAGCTTGTTTGAGATGCACACTCATCTCATAAGCTTCTAAGTGTTCCAGGTCTTTCTGAAGTCCTGGACACATAGTTGCCAACATTAGACATCCTATGTCATTGGAATCTTCAACATGCTTCTTATACTTGTTCTTAACAGCAACAGAAGCATCAGCAGCAGGGGGTTCAGGGACAGGGTCATCGAGCACGTAGGACTTCTTTTCTTGCTTGAGAACAATTCTCAAGTTTCGAAACCAGTCAACAAAATTAGTCCCACATTCTTTTAGCTTTTCCTTCTCAAGGATAGATCGCAGCGATAAGGTGGAATTGTTATTAGCAGCCATTTATGATCTACAAAACATGCAAAGTAACACTTTATTAATAATGAGGTTAAAATTTATAAAACTCCCACTAAAACATAACCCTCAAAAGAAATATTTTAGTGAGCTAAGATCCATATTTGACTTAATTCTAAACTCAGCTTTGGCATGACGTTTAAAATTAAGTTATTTAGGTAGGTAACTTCTTTACCAATTACATCTCATGTAACTCTTAGAATTTATGGAATAATGACATCATATATCATTGTATGTTAGATTTCATCTAATGCCTTGGGCCCAAAACCGTTTTGATAGCCAATTAAGTCTAACCAATTTTAAACATATGAGTAGCACTATTACTCATCCTACGTAGCTAGGAATGTTTAAAGCACATTGCTTTGGCAATACCTACTTTAATACAATCCCAGTTTTAATAGGTGTTTAAGACATGGATGGCATCAAGACTTAAATTATTAATGAGGGTTCAACTTAGTTTATGTCTTGCATTGCATATCATTATATCGTAGCATCCTATATGCATATATAATATATCATCCACGCATCTCATACAAAATGATAAATATGTAAACGTGACATAGCATGGCCAAACTAAATATAATCTTCATGAGACCAGATGAAGATCATAAAGGAAACCCTATGTGAAAGACTTCCTATTACAACATTTGCAATGATACATATCTTCCTGTCTTGAGCCCGTGCCTCCATCTCTATGGAATCCACTCGTCCTTGGTGTGTGTCGCCATCACCATTTTGTAGCTTGATTCTTCATTTATTACAATAACAAAGGAAAACCTAACTACTTGTATAATAAAATACAACAAAAACTACAGTGGCACGTAGGCCATAATAACCCAAAACAAAAATATGACTAAGTCAATCACATAGGTCCTGAGGCCATGCTATGCACCACGCAAAGACATCAACAACTATAATATATCTTACATAAACATATTATAAATATATATTGACATTCAGATTAAAAATTTTCTTTTCGGATCCCTAACACAGACGCGTCAATCATATTAACGATCTTACTGTTTTGAATACGTGTAAGCCCTTATAGAAGCACCGATCGAACCGAGAGTTATCATTCAAAACCCAAAACAGAATCATCAATCGAATTGATAATCTGTTGTTCGAAATCCGAAACAGAATCAATCTGCCATTCGAAATCCGAAAACCGAATCATCAATCGAATTGATAATCTGTCTGTTTTGAATATGCATAACTCTTACAGAATCATTATCGGTTGTTCATATCGATATAAACATAATCGTTTTTGATCATCACATGAAAAACGAAAACTTTATATTACATATAACAATCTCGAATCATAAGGTCTCATGAAAACAAATTGAAAACATCAATCCGCTCTCACCAGATGAGATTCGAATAGGGTTTTACACATAGCGTATGTTTATATCTAATATAAACAAAATCGGTTTTGATCATCACATGACAAACGAAAACCGCTGTATACAAATCATCTCATGAAAACGAATTGAAAAACACCATTCTTTTCTCATCATATGAAATCCGAATTACTGTTTTATACATATCATGCCATACGAAAAACAGTAAACACATAAGCATCGATTTAAACGAGACAACAAGTGGCTCTGATGCCACTGTTAGGAAATCAACCGAGATCACTGCAAAAACGCGCAGCGGAAAACAAAAACTTGATCTCCGATTTCCTACCAAGGATCCATGTTGTTCGTTTAATTCGATGAAAGAAACTCAAAAATTACCTCTGTAGATTCGAAATCTGCAGATGGAAGAGGTGCGAAAATACGATCACCCTCTGTCGGTATCCACACGAACGCTTCCGCCCGGAGTGCTAGCCCTTCAAACGGCACGGCTGAAGAATTCGGTTTTCACAAAAACGATTCTTGCCCTTTCGTTTTCTACTGGTTGTGTGGTGTTCGAGATACACCATGCTCCGTACATATATATAGATATCAAAATCCGATTCCTGATCGGATTGGTTAATACCTATTATAATCCGCATCAAATACGGATTCTGTTAGGATTAGATAACACCAATCAAAATCCATATCAGATATGGATTCTCTGTCATTATCCGATGATATAAATATATACATAAAAAAACGAAATTAATAATAATAATAACTAATATAATATTAATATTAAAAAACGATAATAATAATAATAATTAATATCCAATATTAATATTATTAATATTATTAATCTCAGCCATACGCATTCTTGTGTGTGACCCGATAGGCCCATATTAATTGACAGTTGATTAAATCTCTATTAAACCAACAAGTCGTAATTGGCCTCTAGCAAGGCATTACAACTACCCAATTAATACGAGTAAAGTCCAACTAGCCTAATAACAGTACATGCATTAATCCCTTTGTCACACGATATCTAGTTTGAACATAAGTCATGGTCAGCGTCATACTTATATAGTTCAAACATATGATTACTCGATCTCTAAGTAGACTGATAAAACAAATGATATTGATCACACTATCAATTCATTTGAGCATGGCCATGCATTTCACAGTCTCACTAATCGAGGGGCCCAAAGATATCTCTCTCAAAAGAGAGGGACAAATTCTATCTTGATTGGTCAATATCCTCTACATAATTTCTATCACATTCAATCATGACCTTTATTATTATCCAGTTACGGATAACGTTTGATCATGTCAAAATATAATAGTCCTTATGTTGGAAACTATGACAATCTCAAGTCAAAGGATTAAAACATGACTATCATGAGATTTACTTATGACGCTAACCCATGTAGCAATCTCATGATGGGTCTATCCAATACACTGTTCTCTAACAAGTATCTATGAGATTGATTCGTATCACCATACACATAATCATCTCATGATTATCAAATCAATACTCATACTGATTATAAATTATTTTATCTCCATAACAATAATGAATGAGGGACATATATCAAAATTGTGTAACATACTAACCAACAATAATGATAATAAAACCTCTTTTATTAATAATAAATACATAACATAAATATCCAAATCATGGCCTAGGGCACATACACTAACACCATTCGGATAGTAGGCTTTGTAATACCTTTTGGACCTTTTCTTGCATAGAGAGGGCTTTGCTAAGAGACTCAAGAGAATTGTAAATGTTAGTCAATCGTAGATCCATATCAACAATAGACTCATTTGGAAATAATTTAAATGACTCAAGTGTGGACATAAGCATGTTAATTTTGGACTCTTTTACTTGACTACTTCCTTCGTGTTTTATCTCAAGAATTCTCCATATTTCTTGAGCACTAGAGCAATTTGACACATAGCTAGATTCACTTTTACTTAGCCCATTTAGAAGTAATTGGATGTCTCTAGCGTTCATACTCAGTCTCTTTTTATCATCACTAGTATACTCTTGTTTAGGCTTAACAACCTCTAGTGTGACTCCATCTACAGTGGATAATTTTGACGGAACAAATGGACCATCTTCTATAATGGACCATAGATCAATATCAATAGCCATCAGGAAAAGTTTCATTCTTAACTTCCATTGAATAAAAGACTCACCGTCAAAGAGAGGAGGCCTTTGACTGGACATACCTTCTTGCTCGGTTTTGAAGTTTGTGGTTGCCATCTCACTTAGATCGCTGGATCCTTTTGTTGTGAGTGCTTCTGCACTTTGATACCAATTGTAGGATATGCAAGGAACCACTAGAAGGGGAGGGGGATTGAATAATGGGTACGGAAAATTTGGTTTTTAAAATTTTTTTAGACCAAAAACCCAACTTTTGAAAACAGTTTCTGTTTTCAGGACCTGTTTTGAAACGTTTTGAAAACTAGGTTACAGGTCTTCAAAAATTCTGAAATTTGGAGAGATCTTAGTCTCAGATTTTCTGAGTATCTCATAAAAATTTCACATTAAAATTCAACCTTTAACCCCTTTAAAAATTGTTGGTGGTCAGATTGTGCAAATCTGCCAGAAACGGTAATCTGATTTAAAAAATTAACTCCAATTAAACCATGACTCCAAATGCTCTGAAAATCTAATGACACCTCTTATTATGTGTATTTAATTGGGTTGAAACAGTTTTTAAAAATTCTTTTGGGAAGTTAGTCAAATACGTTCAAAGTCTCAACCTTTGCAAGCCTGAAAATCAGACTGCATTAGTCTCAGATTTTTTGACGTTTGGATGACTTATACTTGTCCAAAAGGGTTGCAACTTGCGCCACATGAACCTTAAGACGTGTGGCTATGTTTCCTGAAAGTTTTGTAGTTTTTGAAGCTTGTTTACTATTTTTAAGAACGTGATAAAAATGATGCATTGTGCTGAAAACTGAAAGTAAGTGCCGAAAAGTAAAGAACACAAGGAATTTTATACTGGTTTGGTTAAATCAACCTACTCTAGTCTTCGAGGACAGCTTCTTCGGTTATCACTAATCACAAAACAAAAAAAAAACCTTACCACACAGGGTTGATGGAGTTATACACCAACTCCAACCCTTTACAAACCTTGTAAGTGATTACAACGATCACGAACACCACCACCTAGCGGATGCAAGATTGATCACACTTTGATTAATCTTGTACAAGATGAAGCCTATTCAAGATGTATGAATATAAATACAATAGGCTTTAAGAAAGAAAGAAGTGTAGATGGAGAAGGAGATGAATGCGTTTTTTTTGCTCTTGGAATTGTAAGCCTTGTCTTGTATTTTGTTTGCTCTCCTTTTTCTCTTTTTGTCAACATGTGGACGCCCTCCTATGCCTTTTCTTCCTCTTGAAAATTATCTCTTAAGTACTTGGAAGAATATCTTGCATCATTGTGACATTCACTTGCTTACTTGGCAACTCCTCATTGGATGATCATTAAGCCTTTGCTTACTTGACACTCATTGATTGGATGAAAGTTGTCATTAATTGATGACTAGATAAATCTGAAATCACTTAAAACATGTGCCAATTAGTCATAAAACATTGCCAATTATCTAACAATCAATTCCACATTATTTGCAAGACAAATTATCTCCAATTTCCTTCCAAAAAATCGGCCATCTTGTTTCTCCACATGCTGAAATTTTCAACATGTGCAATATCCAAGACAAGTTCAAATTATTGCCATGTAGGTAGTACATTTATCCCTTGAAAATAAAGAATCAAATATGTTGAATTCAAAACCAAACTTTCGGCCACATACATTCCACACATGCTGAAATTTTCAGCATGTGTGATATTTAAAAATATCACCACATTATTTCCATAACATCTTTAGAAAATTGCCATTTTATCTTCCATTTAATCCATTTAATTTAAAGAAGTAAATATGGCACAATCAAGAGGTAAATTTCGGCCAACTCAATGCACATATGCTGAAATTTTCAGCATGTGTTACAAATGTGACATAGTTTGAAATGTTACCTTGTGTAGCTCCATTCTTTATGTCACCAACCTTGTATACTTCATTCATGGCCAATCAAGATGCCAACAAAGCTCCACATATGCTCCAACAAGGCTGAAGTAGGCGTGTGATGTAGATTGTACATGTGCTGAATTTTATTTTTGCAAACTTTGTAAAATATTGCACAATAATTATACACATAGGGTATATTCCAATCAGCCCTTAATTGATTTTTTTAGAACACTTTAGAATGTATAGAATATGTAAAAAGTGTCTAGATACATGTTATACGTCATGCCAAAAATTTTCCATGTGTCGTGTTCGTAGAAAACCGAATTTTCGACTTTTGTCGATTACGCGATTTTTCTCCGATTGAATTCAAACTTTTTGCACATGTTATATATATTATGTCACACATAATATACATATAATAACTTGAATATTCAGCTCTAATAGCTGAAATAAGTGGCGCCCAATGTGCATATAAAGTTGAATTTGAAATCTCCACAATTTAGCCTTAATTGGGGGTGATTTGTGTATGCCAACATGGAATGATTTTATGGATAAATATAACACATAGACCACAAAATTTCTGGTCATTTTTGAAGTGTAGGGGCTTGCCATCTATATATGAAAAGTACGTGACACGTTGGCAAAGTTTCAGTATTCAGACGATACGACAATTTTTGGTTTAGAACCTTGTAACGTGTCGTAATAATTTTGTCATCACCATGACTTATATCATATGATATAAGACCTGAATATACTCATAAATATGAGGTAAATATAGTGGTGTGACGTTAATGTACGTTCGTAAAATATATAACGTGTCGGTAGTATGTTGGAATATATGTGTATAGTGCGTTTTAAAAAATCTGAATATATATATATATATATATATATATATATATATGTATGTGTGTGTGTGTGTGCGTGTGTGTGTGTGTGTTTGTGTGTGTGTGTTAAAATGTGTGTATAAAGGAGAGGAGAAAACTTTTCATTCTTCAGTTTGTTACCATTGTGCCTTCTCCAAATATATCACCATTTAATGAACTACTTAGTTCATTTAACTAAGTACTTCACTTAGTGAACTAGTTTAGTTCATTAATGGTGGCACCTGAAAATTGTTCAAACACAACAAATGTTCGCCATTTGATGTAAGCTTTAAAGCTTCATGGCTCGTTAGTACGACAACATTATATATGAACTATATAAGGCAGGTTTCATGTAAAAACGTATTAAGTCATAAAACGTGTCATGCATTTCTTTGGTAGACGTTATTTAAATCATGTATTTTGTAATCACTAAAACCCCTTTTTCTCTACAGAGCTTTAATTTGAAATATTCATGAGTGACTCACAACATATGAGATTACATTCACACCAAATTTCTGAATTTTTGGAGGTCTACAACTAGGTCATTTAAATAATTCGAATCAGGATCTGAAAACAGAAACTATTTTCAGAAATGAGTAATTTGGGTCAAAATCTTCTAAAAACCAAATTTTCCACACTCACTATTCAACCCCCCCCCTTCTAGTGGTGCAATACAGGTTCTACAAGTGGTATCAGAGCATAGGAACACTCAGTACAAGAGGATCCAACGATCTTTGTGAGATGGCATCTACTAGTTACAAAACCGAGCCAGAAGGAATGTCAAGTGTAAGACCTCCTCTTTTTGATGGACAATCGTTTATACAATGGAAACTTAGGATGAAACTTTTCTTTATGGTTATTGATATAGAGTTGTGGTCCATTATACAAGATGGTCCTTTTATTCCTTCTAAGTTATCCACGGTTGATGGTGTCACACTAGAATTCATAAAACCGAAACAAGAATATACTAGTGATGACAAAAAGAGATTAAGCATGAATGCTAAGGCTATGCAACTCCTTCTAAATGGTTTAAGTAAAAGCGAATCAAGTTATGTGTCAAATTGCTCTAGTGCCCAAGAGATGTGGAGAATACTTGAAATGAAACATGAAGGTACTAGTCAAGTTAAAGAATCCAAAATAAACATGCTTATGTTTACTCTTGAATCTTTCAAGTTATTACCAAACGAATCTATTATTGATATGGATTTACGTTTGACTAACATTTACAATTCCCTTGAGCCTCTTGGAAAAGAATTTTCTACACAGGAAAAGGTACAAAAGGTGCTAAGGAGCCGCACATCCGAATGGGATCTTAAAGTCACGACGACCGAAGAGAGCAAAGAAACAAGATCAATAAAAATGGAAGAATTAATCGTATCATTAAAGGTATATGAAAACAAACTTATTCTAAGAAATTCTGAATCTATTTCTAAACTAGATAATGTTATAGCGTTTAAATCAAATGAATACGTCTCTACTTCTTATGATCGCATAGATGATAGTAACACGGATTCCGATAATGAAAATCTAATCACGTTCGCTAAAAGATTAAGAAAGATCATGAGAAAATCGCTTAAAGACAAACATACGCCTACTTCATCTAAGAATCAAAGAAATAAAAATAAAGATATAAAGTGCCATGAATGTGGAAAACTTGGACGCCTATCATATGACTGCCCGAACAAGGACAAACAGACAAACTATGATAATGATTGGACCAAAAATAGACCCGTCTTAGAACCTAAACAAAGGAGAACAAGAAGAGCCTTCAAAGACTCCACATGGAGTGACTCATCTGATTCTGAGACTGAGGGAACCGAAGAAGAAACGGCACAAGTATGCTTTACATATAACGCATCAAATGAGGTATCTTCTGACTCTGATTAAGATTCCGAGCCTTCTTATGATGATTTATTTTGTCAATATCTTGAGTTGCATAAGTTTTCTAAGGCTATTGTAAAAGAGAAGAAATGTTTAATTGAAGACAAGAAATGGTTAGAATCTTCTAACTCAAATCTTGTATCTCAATTAAGCGATTCAAAAGAATAGTCGTCTTGCATGATCAATTCATTAAAATCTGAGATTTCCTCCATAAAATCTGAGAACAGGGAGATCAAAGTCGAGATTACAAATTTGAAATCTTGAAACACGGATTTAGAAAAGACAGTAAAACAATTAGATTCGGGTACGAGCATGCTAGATCGTTTCATTTCCACCCAAAAGCATGAAAGAGATAAAACCGGATTAGGATACGTTGAAAATAATAAAGTAGAAAACAAGTCAAAAAATTGTATTTTATCTTCATCTAAGAAGCTGCATGCAACTACGCAGCCTAAGAAGGTGTCTAGTGCAAAACCTATCTCATCTTACTTCTTAGACCAAACGGATTTGCACCTAACATCCATTATATTGCTTCTTCATCTCTTTTCTCACCTTTTGTAAGACCGAGGAAGGTAACCTAAGTTTGGGTACCGAAAGATACATTTGCAAATGGTTGAATAAATAACACATAAGGACGCGCTAAAAATGCATGATTTCCACTGATATGTTATAAACTGCTATTTCCTTCCATTTTTACTTGTACTTTTGATGACACTTACAAAACAAAGGGGGAGAGAAAAGCATGATATAAGGAAGAGAGAAGCGTGATTTAAGGGGGAGCACACGACGATATAAAATTCAAAATTCAAAATTGTGCATAATTGGAGGGGGAGCGATCACATTTAAATCATGAACCAATGTTATTTTGTAAATCATCAAAACGGAGATATTTTTGAGAAAAAGCGTTTGAGTGATTTAAAAATGCATGATTTAAATGCTACGTGCTTACGAAATGCATGAATGAATTATTACTTGACATGTTTATGTGATAAACATGCTTTATATGCTTGTACATATTATTTCCGTACTAACAAGCCATGAAGCGTTAAAGGTTACATCATATGGCAAACATTTGTTGTCTTTGTACTAATTTCAGGCGCCACAATTGATGAACTAAACTATTTCATTAAGTGGAGTGCTTAAGTTAATGAACTAACTAGCTCATTAAATGGAGACATATTTGGTGGAAGCTATATGACAACAAATTTGAAAATGAAAAGTCCTCTCCTAATCTCATCTCACACGCCTAATATATATTTAATATATTTATATTCATATATTCCGACGCACCACCGGCCCGTCACATATATTATAAATGTACGTCGACGTCACATCACAATATACAACTCATATTTATGAGTATATTCAGGTCTTATATCAAATGATATAAGTCATGGTTCAAAATTATAACGACATGTTACAATGTCTTAAACCGAAAATTGTCGTATCGGGTGACTACTGAAACTTCACCGACATGTCACGTACTTGCCATATAAAGATGGACATCCCATATACTTCAAAAATCGCTTAAAATTTCATGGCTCACATGTTACAAACAGCCACTAAGTCATACTATGTTGGCACACACAAATCACCGATAATTTAGGCTAGATTTGTGGAGAATTCAAATTCAATCTTATCTTCTACACGTGATATTTTTATTTGGCCATTAGATCTGAACATACACTTTATTTTATGTATATTATGTGTGGCATAATATATATTACATGTGTAAGAAGTTTGAAATTAATCGGAGAAAAATCGCGTAATCGACAAAAGTCGGAAATTCGGTTTTCTGCGAACATACATACATGGAACGTTTTTGGCTAGATGTAATATGTATCTAGACACATTTCACACATTCAAGACATGTTAAAGTTGTCTATAAAATTCAAAATAGGGCTGATTATTATTTACCGTATATGTGTAAATATTGTGTATTATTTGACAAAGATTGCCAAAATAAAATTTCAGCACATGTGCAACCAATTCACACGCATACTACATCCATGTTGGAGCCAAGGTGGAGCTTATTTGGAACTTCAATTGATGGAGGATATGCCACACAAGATTGGTGACATTGAAGAGGGCATCACACAAGGAAAGAATTAAAAAGAGACACATGCTGAAAATTTTATCACATGTCTACATAGTGGGTGATTTTTTCATTCTAATTGTCTTCTATTTGTCTTCCAAAATTGAAGAGGGATTAATGTGTGATTATATGGTAATGATTTGACTACAATTTAAGCACATGTTTTCAGTTTGTTTTAGAATTTACAGCTCACTACAAGGGTGCCAAGGTGGACCAATCAACAAGTGACAACGAAGCAAGATCAAGTCATCCTTCCATACATATTGCACCAAGTGAGCAAGATTGGATTATCTTCTACACAAGGCAATCTTTCAAGGACATTAAAGACAGTTCTCAAGCAGGAAGAAAGCCCAAAGGGGGGCGGCCAAGAAGAAATATAAAGGGGAGATATTGCAAGATAAGGCCAAGCTACAATTCATATTCTCTCAAGTACAAAAAGCTAGACTACTGTCTTCTTCTTTCTTTCTTTCTTCTTCTTCTTAGTCTCAAGCCTATTCTTCATATATTCTACATATTGTATAGGCTTTGAATATACTACCCATACATGTTCATTGTTGTAAAAAGTTGATCAAGGTGTGATAAAACCTTCATTCGATCAGTGATGGTGTTCGTGATTGATTTGCTTGTTCGTTTCGATTGTAAAAGGGTGGAGTTAGTGTTTATCTCCAGTCACCCTTGTGGTAAGGTGTTTTTGGTGTTTATTGATAATCGAGGAAGGTGTCCTCGAAGATTGGAGTATGTTGTTTTAACCGAAGAAGTATAAAATTCTTACTTTTCAGCACTTTACTTTAAGTTTTCAGTTTTCTGTATCAATTTCATTGCAACAGTAAAATTAATAAACGATTTTCAAAAATCATAATGTTTTGCATAAATATAGCCACATATCCTAGTTTTTATTTGGCACAAGTTTCACCTCATTTGGATAAGTATAAGTCAATCAAACATTAATAGTTCTGAGACTAGTGCAATCTGATTTTCAGATTTGCAAAGGTTGAGAACATCAACGTGGTTGACATACTTCCCAAAGGAGTTTTCAAAAATTGTTTCAAACCACTAAAATAAACATCTTCAGGGTCTTATCATAAAATTTTCAGACCATTTAAAGTTACCATTTAATAAGAATAAAATTTTCAAATCAGAGTACAGTTTCTGGCAGATTTCCGCAATCTGACCAAAAACATATTTTCAAGGGGTTAGAAGTGGAGCTTTAATTTGAAATTTTTGTGAGTCACTCAGCACATCTAAGAGTACATTAACATCAAATTTTATTATTTTTGAAGGTCTACAACTAAGTCATTTAAATAATTCAAATCAGGATCTGAAAATAGAAACTATTTTCAGAAGTGAGTAATTTAGGTCAAAATCTTTTAAAAACCAAAATTTCTGCACTCACAATTCAACCCCTCTCCCCTTCTTGTGGTGCTATACGGGTCCCACAGTCATTTTCAATGAACTCACTCACTTTCTTATTAATATCACAAACACATCTGAGACAGTCACACTTCAGTATGGACCTTAAGGCCATCAAGTCTTCCCATAAAACTTTCAGTTTTGTAAAGTAATTGTTTACAGTGAGACTCTCTTGTTTTACAACATAGAATTCAGAAAGAAAATCAGACAATCTAAATAGATCACCATTGCTATATCTCATGGTCAAGTCATTCCAGACATCCAAGGCGCAATCATACCACATTATACTTTGTGCAATAGAAGGAGAAACACAACTCATGATCCAGGATTTGATCATAGTGTTTACTTGCCGTCAGACTTGAAACTGAGGATCATTTGGTACAGGTTTAGGCATAGGTCCATCAATGAAACAAGTCTTATTCTTCACCAGTAACGCCATCTGAAAAGTTCTGCTCTATGAGTGAAAATTATGTGGAGTGAGTGGTGGCTGCACCAATACAATTGCTGGACTATCGTTTAGATGTAAATATTATGGATTGTTGGCTGGATTATCGTTGAGTGTGTGGTTGTTACGAGAATTAGAGGATGCTACACTTGCATTTGCCATGATCAAAACTTCAGCTGTGATCTAACGTTTACGAAGAGGAATTTGAAAGAAACAAAGTCAAATTGAGAAGAACAGCGAATCGATGGTGAATCACAAGAGCTCTGATACCATGTTAAAATTGCTTTAGAAGCTGAATCTAAACATCATAACAATACAATCACAAAGCACAACGAACAAAAATGCAAAGCGAACTTTTGAATTTTAGCAGAAATGGCTCCAAGAGCGCAAGTCGAAGAACAAAGACAATAATGAAAATATTTTCTGTTTCTTATCTCACACTCCAATATTTACAACATCACTAAGTATTTATACTAGCTATAGAAACAACTAGAAGCTAATTGATACGTGGTAATTCATTTCTGCTCGCTGCAACTTTTGGGCGCCAACTTCACCTCAGTCACCAGCGTGCCAAGCGTGCCAAGCGTGCCAACACCCTCTGCCAGCGAGCCAACTTGTTCATCACTCTTAATCCAGCGTGGCATCCTTAGTTAGACATTAATTACTCTTTTATATGACTGCTGAGCTACACAGTCATTGCACTAGATTACCTCCACACTTTGATCTAACTGTTTAAGGTGTGATCACAGCAGACCACATTTCTGATTTCCTATGCCATCAGCTATGCCAAGCTAAGGCACCTTTTCTTTTCTTTATTTTGAGTTGTCAACCCAACATCTTCAACAGATTGCAACCCAGCATTATACCTCAATCCTTATCCTTCCCATAATACATTACTAGTGAGATAATAAAAGCCAATTAGAATATTAAATTAACAGGTTATATATCAACGATCGCGATTATTATCTGTTTCTTTGTGGGATAGGTTGCTGCATGTGACGAAGAAATATCCATTCCTGTGCCGCGCACATTGTTGTTTGTCGGTGACCTTTACGAAGATGTAGAGGAGTTTATGGTCAGGGAAGAGAAGCATTGAAAATGTGGCATATGACATCATGTAGGAGTCAGAAATTATTTTTCTTATTCACATAAATTGGAAGGAGAGGAAGCTGGAGGGATCACTTAAGGATTCAGTTACCCTGAACCCCTGTTCACAAACACTATGCAAGTTAGTATCTTTTCCAATGAAAAAAAAATGGCATATTTGTTAGATTAAGATATCGTGAATGAAAATCTTATTTCATTGACTATAACTATAGATGGTCCTCTATACTACCGGTCGTAAAATTTAAAATGTAATCAATTACATTAAAATACATTAAGTACACGAATATTCGTTTTCCGTAACTCGTATGATTTGTTCATGATTTGATTCTTGATTGTCAACACTCCTCCTCAAGTTAGACAGTAAGCTCACCAATGACAGCTTGCAAAGCACTGAATCAAATATCATTCCAAAGAAAATCAAGAAAGAGCTCATAGTCAAGTCGGGTTAGAGAGAGAAACTCTTTAACTTCTCTCTAAAATCTCACACTCGTCCAAAGGTTGATTGATTAGATCCATCATTCTTCTTCCCAGATCTGTTACATACAATTCCTCCCCTTTCATTTCTTCACGAAGATTCTCCCATCTTCTTGGTTCAAAATGGAAAAATCTAGAGCTGCAAAGGCAGCAATAAAACGAAAAAGGGCCGCTAGAATTGGAAGTTTGAAACTTCTAGTAATAGCTTGACTGAGCTTCCTCCAAAGCTTACGGGGAAGAAAGAGCAAAAAGCCCCCGTATGGGAAGGGTCCAAAAAAGTGAACTTGGAACGAGATGGTTCATGTGAGAATCGTCCTTCTCTTTTCATGAAAGCATTGAAAGTGAGGCTACAGCTAGGAAGGCCTCTAAGGAACTGGAGCATAAGATGATGAGCGCATGAGCTCATCCTCAGAGGAACCATTTCTACCCACATGCAACGTTGGTGTTGGAGTTGTTGCTTCCAGCAGCGCTACACCCATGAAAATCCTGGTGGAACCCTCTTCCTGCTAAGACTATTGCCGGGCGAGTAAAGACCGCCCAGACATGATGCGACCTGTCAGCTTGCCAAGCTCTAACCTGGCAGCACTTGCAAAAATGGCGTTGGTTGGCACGCCATGCACCAAGTTTCCTGATTGCACGCCATCTCTACTAGTTCATGTGACAGGCAGACCAGGCAGCCTGCATGCCAAGTCTCTTACACTGTAGCGCTCTGGCCCGATACTGGTATCGGAACCAGTGCACCCGCCGTAGTCTACTACGAGAACTACGAAGCGTCAAAGCAGATCAAGCGTACATCATTCATGACGTAAGATAAATCAGCGGAAACGTCGTAAAATTTAAAACTTCACCATCATTAATGTAACCTGAAAATACAACGGAAATAAAAGGGGTTCGATCAGCTGTCTAACATATCTTCCAGTACAGCATAATAAACATCAAGTTTTCCAACTTAAAGAAAATAATCAAACATCTATCTACTTCCATGTCCATCATCCCATTGAGCCCACTCGCCATCGTCCTCGACGAATATCAGTTCATATTCTGGCTCACCTGAAAAGGAAATAGAGTATCTGTTCTTAGCGAAAATATCGCTAGCAAGTAACCCGTCTATACACCTTACGGGATCACACACGACTAGTCACCAGTGTATAAGTCATTGCCCAAAATAAGGTGTTCGGGTTAGCAAATAGCATCTTTATAAGAATTCTTCAAAACAGATAAATCACATAAATGATACGCGGATACGAGAACAAACATGTACTAAAACAACGTGTCACATAAACAAGACATAAACTAGTCACATTTTTTGCATGTCAAATCTTATGCTTCGTGTATCATGATGCATGTACTTCTTTAAAACCATACACAACACCCATGCATATGTCTTCTTTCATAAACATGTCATGCGTGTCATTTCACGAAACATTTCATAACTCTTCTTATCATATTCTTCGCGTAGCAGAAGTTTATATCCTGTGGGTGATCAGTCCACAGCAAACAGAACTTTATACCCCGTGCTGAAAGGTCCACGGCCTCATAACATATAACTTTATACCCCGTGCTGAAAGGTCCACGGCCCCGTTACATATATCATATATCCGTGCTGATAGGTCCACGGCCCCATAAAATATTTTATACCCTGCTGTTGATTCACAGGTCACGCTTTTATACCCTGCTTCCGCAGGCATGACTTTTTTACCCTGCGATCAACCAGCAGCCATAGTTTGCCTTTCGAAAACTTTAATCTTTTCTTGTAAACACATGTTCTTTCGCAAAGCTATCCTCAAGTCAAATGCAAGTGCTCATGTCATGATGCAGGATGCTCATGTAACTTCGTATCAAACATGTAACACACACACACACATCTTACATATCAAGTATACGGTCTAGCACCTCAAACACTCCATGTTCGTATCTTTCCAAGTCCGTTCGTCTCACTAATTCACTTGGGATTCAATCTTATTCTTACTTAGTCAAACTTACCATTTATTCCTCAATTACACCTCAAATACCCTTTCATTTTATGTTCAAAAGAAGTGTATAGAGTTACTACACATATATAGGGCGCCTAAAGGGTCAAAAAGACTTCCAGTATACTTGGAACGCCATATGAGGCGCCTAAAGGGGACATGAGGCGCCTATTCTAGGCGTTCGAAGTGTTCGAGAATGTGCCGTATACATCGAACGCCTACATGAAGCGCCTTATGTGACATGAAGCGCCTAATGTAGGTGTTCGAAGTGTACGGGGATGCACTGGGACACATTGAACGCCTACATTAGGCGCCTAATGTGACTCGAAGCGCCTAATGTAGGTGTTCGAAGTGTTCTGACGGTTCAGAACTATAGTTTTTTCTGCAGTAACTTCCTCCCAACACCTTTCTTCTTCAACCCTTTCATGTTTACACTTTAAGATCCATCTTAGCACCTAGATTCATCATACTTAACACACAACTAGCAAGAGTTGATTCCTAAACATGTAAAGTAGTGTCCATCCTAAGCCTTCTATCACCCACAACCTTCAATGTATCTCTTCAACTTTCCAACACAACAAGTCTACACCAATGACATCTTTAATCCTTCAACCTTCTGCAAATACACTCAAAACACCTAGAATGTACTTAATGAACTCAAGATTTTATACCAAAACAATGATCACATTACGGATAATACTTTTATGGGCAAATTATCAACAAAGATCATAACATAACCAATTTCAGGAATTGGTCCAAAGAACATGACTATACACCATCAACAACAACAACAATTACATATAGTAAAGCATTTTACAAACACAAGCCAAAGCTACTAATGTGTGATCCAAGTTTTCTCTTTGTAAGAACATAGGGCCTAAGGTAACAAAATTTACGTAAAACATATAGAAAGATTACTTGCCTTTATTTCTAGTTAGGCTTACCTATCTACTGTAGAATTTCGGTAAAGATTGCACCTAGGTTGACTGCAAGTTCTCCTTCCTCTTCTTCTTCCTTTTTCCCTTTCTCTTTTCTCTCTTTTTCCTCAGACGTTTCCTTCTCTTTTCTCTCATGTGGTTTCCTCCTTTTTCCCTGTTTTAACCGACCCCTTAGGCTGATGCGGAGTTATACTAAGTGTTGTGTAACTCCCCTATCATTTAGGTGGGGGTATTTTGGTAATTTCGCTTAATTTTCCTTAATTCTCACTTTTAATCCTTTCTCTTATTTTCCCATATTCTATTTTCCTAAGCTTCTTAACCTATACTATTACTTAAGTTGTGTTTAAGGTTGACTTCTAAATATTGAGAGTCGTACTTAAAAGTCACGGGGTATGACATTCCACCCCCTTACAAAAAGTTTCGTCCTCGAAACTTACGTACCTTAGTCAAAGAGTTGAGGATGCATCTGTTCTTCGAGTTCCCAAGTGGCCTCGCGTTCTGTGTGGTTGCTCCACTGAACTTTCACATAAGGTATCACTCGTTTCCTCAAAACTTGGTCCTTCTGGTCTACTATCTTCACCGGTATCTCTTCATAAGTAATATCATCATTGAGTTCCAAAGGTTGTGCCTCGAGTACATGACTTGGATCCATCACGTACTTACTTAGTTGTGATACGTGGAAGACATTGTGAACTTGCGCTAACACCGGAGGTAATGCCAGCCTATATGCTAAAGCTCCCACTTTCTACAGTATTTCATAGGGACCAATAAAACGGGGACTTAGCTTGCCCTTGACTCCAAACCTCATAATGCCCTTCGTAGGTGATACCCTCAAATAGACTTTTTCACCCACATTAAATTCCAATGGTCGTCGTTTGGAATCTGCCTAGCTCTTGTTGCGATACTGAGCCGCCTTGAGTCTTTCCCGGATGACTTTCACCTTTTCTAGCGTTTTCTTCAATAGCTCAAGTCCGGTGATGGTCCTCACACCTACTTCGTCCCAATAAACCGGGGACCTACATTTCCTTCCATACAAAGCTTCAAAAGGAGCCATGTCAATTGCGCTGTGATAACTATTGTTATAAGAAAACTCCATTAGCTTTACCATTCCATCCCAAATCCCTTTAAAATCCAACACGCAAGCCCTTAGCATATCTTCCAAGGTCTGAATAGTCCGCTCGGACTGTCCATCGGTTTGGGGATGATACGCGGTACTCAACCTTAATTCTGTACTCATGGCTTTCTGAAATGTTGTCCAAAACTTAGACATAAACCGTGAATCTCGGTCGGATACTATGCTTACTGGGACTCCATGCAAGCTAACAATACTATCCATATATAGATTCACCAACTTGTCAAGAGACGCTGCACTTGTAACGGGTAGGAAATGTGCAGACTTTGTTAAACGATCCACAATGACCCAAATCATGTCATATCCACTTCTTGTCTTCGGTAAACCTGCTATAAAATCCATCGTGGCATGTTTCCATTTCCATTCTGGAATTTCCAATGGCATCAACAATCCACCATGCCGTTGGTGTTCCGTCTTAACTTGTTGACAAACTAAGCACCTTTCTATAAATTCAGCAACATGTCGTTTCATTCCGGACCACCAATAATATTGCTTGAGATCTCTATACATCTTGGTGCTACCAGGGTGTATTGATAACCTCGAACTATGAGCTTCTTGCAAAATTTCCTTTCTAAGTTCGTCAACATCAGGTACACATAATCTTTCCCTAAACCATAAGCTCCCATCCTCTTTGGTCCGAAATCCTTCAACTTAACTATGTTTCACCTTTTTCGTTATTTCACTGAGGGTCTTATCATTCTTCTGAGCCTCTTTTATTCGATCAATCAAATTCGGTGTGATGGTCAATGCTGTCAGAACGTTCACCGTGGATTCCACCAAATCCAAACCAAATTCCTCTATCTCTCTTTCCAATGGTGATTGTCACGCATGGCTGGACTTCCTGCTTAACGCATCCGCCACTTTATTAGCCTTTCCTGGATGGTAATAAATTGTCAAATCGTAGTCTTTTAGCAAT
This sequence comes from Eustoma russellianum, assembly GCA_036186865.1. Lineage (NCBI taxonomy): Eukaryota > Viridiplantae > Streptophyta > Magnoliopsida > Gentianales > Gentianaceae > Eustoma > Eustoma russellianum. The sequence continues at coordinate 18,045,278 of AP025053.1, forward strand.
TCCAACCATCTTTGTTGCCTCATGTTTAATTCTTTCTGAGAGATTAAATACTTTAAACTCTTGTGGTCCATGAATACCGCGCACTTTTCTCCATACAAATAGTGCCGCCAAATCTTTAAGGCGAATACAACTGCGGCGAGTTCAAGATCGTGTGTTGGGTAGTTTTGCTCATAAGGCTTTAGCTGTCTTGAGGCAATGCGATGACTCGGTCATTTTGCATCAAAACACAACCTACAAACAAGGTATTAGTCTAAACTTAATTGGTATACAAGATCATAACCTTATACTACAGTTTACGTACCTAAACCGTTTTTCGACGCATCGTTATAAATTACAAACCCGTCAGTTTCAGAGGGTTGAGCCAATACTGGAGCTGTCGTTAATCTCTTCTTAAGCTCCGTGAAACTTTGCTCACATTCCGCTGTCCACTCAAACTTGGACTTCTTTTGAGTAAGGCGACTGAGAGGCACTGCTATGCTTGAGAATCCCTCGACAAACGTCCTATAATACCCTGCTAGACCCAAGAAGCTTCTAACTTCGGTGACATTAGTAGGTCTAGTCCATTCTGTGATAGCTTCCACCTTCTTCGGATCCACAACAATTCCCTCCTCTGATATCACGTGACCCAGAAAAGCCACACTTCTTAACCAAAACTCACACTTGCTAAACTTAGCGTACAGTTGTTTCTGCCTTAAGATGCCTAGAACAATTCTCAAATGCTTAGCGTGAGTTTGCTCGTCGGCAGAATACACTAGAATATCATCTATGAATACCACTACAAACTTGTCTAATTGTTCCCGAAAGACGGTATTCATAAGATCCATAAAAGCTGCGGGGGCATTTGTTAATCCAAAGGGCATCACCAAAAATTCATAGTGGCCATATCTTGTGCGGAAGGCTGTCTTTGCGATGTCCTCGGCCTTCACTCGAAACTGATGATACCCTGATCGGAGATCAATTTTAGAGAAGATTTTGGCACCCTTGAGCTAGTCAAACAAATCCTCAATTCGTGGAAGTGGATACTTATTCTTGATGGTAACCTTATTCAACTCTCTATAATCGATACAAAGTCTCATGCTACCATCTTTCTTCTTCACAAACAAAACAGGTGCTCACCAGGGCGGATAAACTTCTTGTCTAATAACTTCTGCAATTGTTCCTTCAACTCTCTCAACTCTGCTGGAGCCATTCTATAAGGGGCTTTAGAAATAGGTTCAGTTCCTAGAATCAAGTTTATCTCGAACTCGACTTCCCTCGGGGGTGGTACTCCTGGTAGATCTTCCAGAAACACATCAAGAAATTCATTGACCACTGGAATTTGCTCGATAGACGGTACCTCCTGAGTAACATCCATGGCATACACTAGGAATCCCTCAGCACCTTTCCTTAAGGCTTTGCACGCTTGTGCAACCGACACGTACACCTTCTTGGGTACTTCCTTTCGTTCCGGTTCCCCTTGAAACGTTACATATTCCATCTTAGCATTCTTGATTGTCACTTGTTTCAATCGACAATCAATATTAGCGTGATGCTTGGCCAACCAGTTCATTCCTAATATAACGTCAAAGTCGTACATCTGAATAGGGATCAGTGTGACGGAAAATGTTTGTCCTTCAAACTCTAACTCGCAACCCCGGTACTGCTGGTACGAAATCATAATTTGATCTCCGGCTGCTTGAACACGATAGGGAGTTTCTAACCATTCAGGCAAACTACCAAGGTGCTTAGTGAATCTCTTTGCTACAAAGGAGTGGCTTGCGCCGCTATCGAAAAGCACGTTGGCAGGTATCTTATTTACTAAAACCGCACCTAAGGCCATATCAAGTTTTACACAAAAAGTTAAACACATAAATACTTAATTCAATAAGAATTGAAACTTAATTTAAATGGTACCTGCTACCACATCGGTAGCCTCCTGCACCTCAGTGTCTGTCATGAGATGTACACGGGCATTTGCTCGTGGCTTTGCTCTCGGCTGCTGAGCCGCTTCTCCTGGACTATTTTTCTTCATCTCCGGACAGTCCCTAATCATATGACCCACTTGACCGCATCGGAAGCATGCTTCAGCCACCTTTCTACACTCTCCAACGTGATTCTTGTTGCAGTGTGGACAAACTCCTATAGCCTGCTGAACTACTGGATTCTGGGGTGGGAGTCTCTGAAAATTTCTAATTGGACCTGTTTTCGGAATCTTGACCCAACGTCCGGGTCTTCCACCAACTCTCACATCATCTCTTGGCCTTTTGCCTCTGTCAGACGCTCCTGCACTAGCTGCTCTTGTCGCTACTCTGCGGAAGTCACTCTCAACCCGAAAACATGCATCCAACATGTCCTTGTAAGTTTTCATTCCTGCGTTCACTATTGCCGACTGTATCCTTGAGTCCAAACTCCTCTCGAACTTCGTCATATTAACGCGATTATCAGACATAATCGCAAGGGCGAACTTACCCAAAGCATGGAAACGATCCGTATACTCCGACACCGTCATACTTCCTTGCTCCAATTTGTCAAACGCTCTTATCTTTTCCAGTATCGCAATCTCCGGTACGTAATACTTTAAAAAAATGTCACAAAACTATGCCCATGAGATTGGTGGGGTCATTCTCAACACCATTCCATTCCATCATTCACCAGCTTTGCCACATAGAAGGGGTGTGGCCACATCTACCTTTATCTCTTTAGGCACTTGTACCAATCGAAAACATTTCTCTACCTCAGCCAGCCAGTGTTGAGCCTCCTCAGGATTGGTACATCCTCCAAACTCCGGCACGCTCATCTTTCTCATCTCTCTATGAAAGAACCGGATGTTATGCTGGGGCAGTGGAGGAGGCGGAGGCTAATGCTGTTGAGCAAACCCTTGTGCAATCACCGATAGCGCATCAGTGAGCACCTGGGGTAAAACAACTTTTGGTGGCTGGTTCTCCTGTTCGTTGTTGGAGTTCCCTGCGTTATCCCTTCTTGGAGGCATTTTCTCTGAAAGATCAACATTGCATTAGCATTCAGTAAATGCAAGATGTTACTGAAAGCTTGAACGCGTAAGAATGGTGAGGTATGTAGTAAAACTATTAATACGAAATTAGATGATAAACGCGCTCACACACACCCAACCCAGATCATACTTAAACTCTAGAGAGATCAGTACTTATAACTAAGGATCAACCTTACGGAAGAATCATAGCTTAAATGTCTAAAAGATCATAAACCTAAGTTTCCAAGATAAATCTGAAACCTAGTCTCTGATACCACCTGTAGCGCCCTGGCCCGATACTGGTATCGGAACCAGTGCACCCGCCGTAGTCTACTACGAGAACTACGAAGCGTCAAAGCAGATCAAGCGTACATCATTCATGACGTAAGATAAATCAGCGGAAACGTCGTAAAATTTAAAACTTCACCATCATTAATGTAACCAGAAAATACAACGGAAATAAAAGGGGTTCGATCAGCTGTCTAACATATCTTCCAGTACAGCATAATAAACATCAAGTTTTCCAACTTAAAGAAAGTAATCAAACATCTATCTACTTCCATGTCCATCATCCCATTGAGCCCACTCGCCATCGTCCTCGACGAATATCAGTTCATATTCTGGCTCACCTGAAAAGGAAATAGAGTATCTGTTCTTAGCGAAAATATCGCCAGCAAGTAACCCGTCTATACACCTTACGGGATCACACACGACGAATCACCAGTGTATAAGTCATTGCCCAAAATAAGGTGCTCGGGTTAGCAAATAGCATCTTTATAAGAATTCTTCAAAACAGATAAATCACATAAATGATACGCGGATACGAGAACAAACATGTACTAAAACAACGTGTCACATAAACAAGACATAAACTAGTCACATTTCTTGCATGTCAAATCTTAGGCTTCGTGTATCATGATGCATGTACTTCTTTAAAACCACACACAACACCCATGCATATGTCTTCTTTCATAAACATGTCATGCGTGTCATTTCACAACACATTTCATAACTCTTCTTATCATATTCTTCACGTAGCAGAACTTTATACCCTGTGGGTGATCAGTCCACAGCAAACAGAACTTTATACCCTGTGCAGAAAGGTCCACGGCCCCATAACATATAAATTTATACCCCGTGCTGAAAGGTCCACGGCCCCATAAAATATTTTATACCCTGCTGTTGATTCACAAGTCACGCTTTTATGTCCTGCTTCCGCAGGCGTGACTTTTATACCCTGCGATCAACCAGCAGCCATAGTTTGCCTTTCGAAAACTTTAATCTTTTCTTGTAAACACATGTTCTTTCGCAAAGCTATCCTCAAGTCAAATGCAAGTGCTCATGTCATGATGCAGGATGCTCATGTAACTTCGTATCAAACATGTAACACACACACACATCTTACATATCAAGTATACGGTCTAGCACCTCAAACACTCCATGTTCGTATCTTTCCAAGTCTGTTCGTCTCACTAATTCACTTGGGATTTAATCTTATTCTTACTTAGTCAAACTTACCATCTATTCCTCAATTACACCTCAAATACCCTTGCATTTTATGTTCAAAAGAAATGTATAGAGTTACTACACATACATAGGGCGCCTAAAGGGTCAAAAAGACTTCCAGTATACTTGGAACGCCACATGAGGCGCCTAAAGGGGACATGAGGCGCCTATTCTAGGCGTTCGAAGTGTTCGGGAATGTGCCGTATACATCGAACGCCTACATGAAGCGTCTTATGTGACATGAAGCGCCTAATGTAGGTGTTCAAAGTGTACGGGGATGCACTGGGACACATTGCAAGCCTACATTAGGCGCCTAATGTGACTTGAAGCGCCTAATGTAGGTGTTCGAAGTGTTCTGACGGTTCAGAACTGTACTTTTTTCTGCAGTAACTTCCTCCGAACACCTTTCTTCTTTCAACCCTTTCATGTTTACACTTCAAGATCCATCTTAGCACCTAGGTTCATCGTACTTAACACACAACTAGCAAGAGTTTATTCCTAAACATGTAAAGTAGTGTCCATCCTAAGCCTTCTATCACCCACAGCCTCCAATGTATCTCTTCAACTTTCTAACACAACAAGTCTACACCAATGACATCTTTAATCCTTCAACCTTCTGCAAATACACTCAAAACACCTAGAATGTGCTTAATAAACTCAAGATCTTATACCAAAACAATGATCACATTACGGATTATACTTTTATGGGCAAATTATCAACAAAGATCACAACATAACCATTTTCAGGAATTGGCCCAAAGAACATGACTATACACCATCAACAACAACAACAATTACATATAGTAAAGCATTTTACAAACACAAGCCAAAGCTACTAATGTGTGATCCAAGTTTTCTCTTTGTAAGAAGATAGGGCCTAAGGTAACAAAATTTACGTAAAGCGTATAGAAAGATTACTTGCCTTTGTTTCTAGTTAGGCTTACCTATCTACTGCAGAATTTCGGTAAGGATTGCACCTAGGTTGACTGCAAGTTCTCCTTCCTCTTCTTCTTCCTTTTTCCCTTTCTCTTTTCTCTCCTTTTCCTCAAACGTTTCCTTCTCTTTTCTCTCTGGCGGTTTCCTCCTTTTTCCCTGTTTTAACCGACCCCTCAGGCTGATTGGGAGTTATACTAAGTGTTGTGTAACTCCCCTATCATTTAGGTGGGGGTATTTTGGTAATTTCACTTAATTTTCCTTAATTCTCACTTTTAATCCTTTCTCTTATTTTCCTATATTCTATTTTCCTAAGCTTCTTAACCTATACTATTACTTAAGTTGTGTTTAAGGTTGACTTCTAAATATTGAGAGTCGTACTTAAAAGTCACGGGGTATGACATACACCCAGCGTTCTTGGCACTTGCACCTCACATGGAGCTGTGCCTACCTCTGCCTCAACTCACCGTGCTACAAAAAATTGGTGTTGAATGTAAACCATGGGCTCATTGCTTTCAAACAATAGGAAACAAGAGCATTGTATGAATTTGAGAAAGACCAAATTAATGTAAACTGGGAAGGTGTTTGTTAATATGGACACCCTGAAACACGATGATGAAAATGTATTTAGTAGGATGTTTTGTCGGGAAGTTCTTTGGGATATATGTGGTGTATAGCCTTCCAAAATCATGGAAGCCTAAGCACCGTATAGACTTCCATGACTCTAGATGGATTATATCAAGTTTGACACAATACAAGACCTGCACACAGTTTATTTAGGTTTGGAGCTGCGGAAGTGGCCAATGTCCCGTATGGGTCAATTTCGTGCAGTTCCCATATGGAGGAGCAAGTGTAGTCTGAGTTGTGTTCCTAAATTGGTAACCGCCTATTGGCAGGCAGCTCACTTCTCCCAGAGGGACATGAAACTTTGCTAGAGAGCAGGTAGAGATTTACTTGAGTTGATAGCTCGTGACTGAAATTTAATTTGAGCTCTCTAACCAGGAGAACCTCATCTAGAAAGTTGAATATGAAAAATTGTTATTAGATGATCCAAAATGTAAAAAGCTTTGGGTTGGCATTGGGATGCACAAGGTGGAGGAAGAGAAATATCAAAGAAGCCTATGAAGGAATAGGAGGCATGGCATGACATGAATGAGAAGGTGATAATCATCACCCCTAGTCCACCAAACAAAAGGAGCAGCTAGAGGAAAAGGAAGGCAGGTCTGGCCAATGCCCAACATGCTAAAGATGACCACCCAGCCTCCCCTATGGAGGGTCCAAGTCAAGACACTCAACATGCCTTAGTTATGGCTATGGCACAACCAGGCAATGCCCAAATAATGGAGCAATCACAAATGGAAGCAAGATCACTTGATTTCTATCAAGTTTCTGTGTTGCCAAATCACCAAGTGTTTAATGAGGTCATGTATAAAGAACACCATTTTGTCAGAATCAAGGAACTTGGTCAACCAGACGGCTTCAATGAGGTACTAACTATAGCAAAAGCCCTTGGCTTGAAAAAGGCCGAAAAGCTATTGAACACCAAGAGAATGGTAGAGGGTAGTGGCACCCTACATCTGAAAAGATAATTGGCTATTGGAACATAAGGGGCTACAACAGGCCCCTTAAGCAAAATGGTTTTCTTGTTTTTGTTTACAAAAACATGATTTACATATTTTTGGTATTTTGGCGAACAAACTGAATAGTTCAACGTTGACTCAAGTTGTGCAAAACAAATTTAGGCATGGGAGCACGTGCATGATTTTGACTCCCATGTTGGTCAAAGGATCCATATATTATGTAATCCTTTGTTGCCTTGAGTGTAATTTGTATCAATGCCTGTGCTATTTTTTGTCAAGCTAAATGCATGTTATGTAGTCAATTACTTTATATTACCTTTATATGTGTTATAACAAACTAGTTGATAGAAGATACTTGTGCGAGGCACTTGAATGCCAAGGCCAAGAATTGTTGGCTCCTTGATTAGTCCTAAGTGACTTCAACTTTGTCTTAAATGAATGTGAAAGACTTGGTGGTAGGCCAGTTTCTTATTATAAACGTAAAGACCAGCTCAATTGTTTCCTTCAATACGGTTTGATTGAAGTTCCTTATAGAGGTTGTACTCTTACATGTGATGATGGCAACGGTAAATCTAGACCTGATAGGGTTATGGCAAAAAACCAATTTGTGGATGCTTTCCATATGGCAAGGGCAAATTACAAGGTTATAGACTGTCTATCTTATCACTTTCCATGTATTCTCAACTTGCAAGGAGTTGGCCCCTAAGCAAGACCCCTTTTAAGTTCTACAACATGTAGACTGATCATGACTCCTTCCTAAAGTTAGTTAGCCAATGTCGAGGCACACAAATTAAGGGCACTGCAATGTTTCCTCTATGCAACAAGCTGAAGGCTCTTAAAGCACCTCTTAAGGAACTGAACAAAAAGGATCTCTCACTCTCTTCGAGAGTTGATAGGGCATTAGAGGACCTAGGGTTGCTACAATGAACAAGCAGCCTCCCAATGTGGTTCAAGTGATCTAAAAGATAGACTTCAGGCCCAAAGGCAGCTAGCATACAACCTCAAAGAGGCTGGGAGGAAGTATTTGCTCAACTGGCTAAATGAAACTATATTCACGTAAGTGATAGAAGCACAATGTTCTATCATGCTGTACTTAGAAAGAACGAGGCAAGGAATTCTATTCCAAGTGTTCAACTTGATGAGAGGACTATGTCCACCTCTCTTGATAAGGTTAGCAAATAGTTTGTCAATTTCTATACCAAATTGTTGGGTAGTCACCTTGTAGTCTAGCAAACTGAGGATGAGATCATTGCTCTTGGGCATAAAAATATCTCCTGTGAAGGTTGAAACTCTAGCACAATCTATCCTTGATGATGAGATAAAAGCACCTATCTTTAGTATTGGCAAGGATAAGGCCCTTGGCCCTAGTTGTTACACCTCCCAATTATTTATAAAGGCTTGGGATGTGGTTGGCAAGGACACTACTGATGCCATCTAGGATTTTTTACACATGGGGAACAGTCAAAGCAACTGAATGCCATGATTGCTCTTGTCCCAAGCAAGCAACGCCATAAGAGTGGAAGAATACATGCCTATTTCTTGTTCGTAACATGATATACAAGGCCATTTCTAAAGTCTTGGTGAACAGGCTGATTCCAATAATGTATAATTTCATAGATCACGCCCATGTTGATTTTTTAGAGGGCAGATCAATGATGCATAATGTGTTCTTAGTTTGAGAGCTGGTAAGGGAACATAACAAAAATCATACAGTGCCAAAATATATGCTAAAGGTTGACATAAGGAAGGTTTTTGATTCTATAAGATGAGATTTCTTGCATACTATGCTCAGCGGCCTAGGTTTCCCTTGAAATTTACCGGATGGATCATGAAATATGTTAGATTGCCTCATATTATGTCTCAGTCAGTGGAATCCCTCAAGGGTTCATTAAAGGAAAAAGAAGGCCTAGGCTAGTTGGCCCTCTATCAGCTTTCCTAACTGTCATTGGTGTGGTGTACTTGTTCAAACTTCTCAGGAGGTTTCATAATGACAGCTTCAAATTTCACCCCAAGTGTGAAGAGTAAAGGATCACTCACCTTTGTTTTGCTGATGACCTTATACTTTTGCAAGAGGAGACACTACCTCTCTGCAAAAAAATCATGCTGGCTTGGTGGAGGATGGTGACAACCTTCAAGCTATCATTAACTCCCCTATTGGCTCAATGTCTTTAGGTACATGGGGATTCCTATTGCTAGGCATAGGTTGCAAGGTACCCACTATGCTACTTACCTTGGAAAGTTTACAGAAAAAGTAGGGATCTAGAAATATACTTCACTGTCTTATGCTGGCAGGCTTGAGCTAATAAAATCAGTCCTACAAGAGGGGGAACTGTTTTCGGTTTATAGAGAAAATTAACACAATACACGTAGAAGAAGCTCACAATTTGTGAGAAACACACTTGTATATTCAATAGAGAGAATGGGGTCAATATATACAATAAGAGCCAACGGCTCGTTGGTTGTTACCCGAGATAGCTTCAGCGGCTAGTTTTTCGGACAAAAACCATCGTGTAAAAGCTTATATTACCACTAACCTGATGATTAATCTCTAGATTAATAATAGAACAATGCAACTACATAATTACATGCAGGGATCAGGGAGAAATTGCTGAGAATAAAGGTGTTCGACGTAATTAGTAATCTATTCGATAAAATGCCATAGTGAAGTACCAGACTTTGCCAATAACGCTGTCTTCCTTATCTGCACCATCCTTTTATTTTTGGGTTGTATCTTCACTATAATCACCATTTATTCCAACACGGCTGAGTGCTCTTCCCTTGCTTCCTCAGTAAAGGCACATGTGGATAGGATATGTATGCACTTCCTTTGGGATGAGGAAGGCCTGGGTTGTTTGGATCTAGGTGTATAAGCATAAGTCCGAAGGAGGACCAGGAGTCTTGGACTTAAAAGCCTAGAACTCGGCGCTCCTACAAAAATATCTACGGGACATTCATCTTAAGAAAGATACTCTAGGTACAATGGATGAACCATTGTTATAAATTATATGCCAACTTGTGGTATAAACCTAAAAGAAAAGCTTATTCACCTTGCTGAAAAAGATATTGGACATTAGGGACTTCATTAGCCTTAAGGAAGGCTCCTTGGAAGCTGCCCAGGCTTCCTTGACACGATGGGCTCCTGAAGGAGAATCGAGCCCAAGTCTTGCCTATGATTATTTACGAGATAAGGGCACCCTCATGCCATGGCGCAAATTGGTTTGGGATTCAGCACTCACTCCCAAACATGCTTTTTCTCTTTGGTTGGGAGCCTAGGGAAAGTTACCTATGTAGGATAGACTACCATACTTGGATAGCAACATTTTGCTCCCTGTATTTAGCAAATGTAGAAACTGGTCACCGTATACGATTTAGTGTCATGTGGTGAAAGAAGTCTTGTTGGACATCGCTCCTTGGCTTGCCATGCCCACTAACCTCGGCACACTGAAATAGGTCATGTTATACGGCAAAAGGCATCTCAAGGGAAAACCATTGTGGGCCAAGGCATCCAAGATGGTACTAGCTGCCGTAGCTTATTTTTTTGGCAAGGCACAAATAAGAATATTTTTGAAGGTGTATCTTTGACATCCAGAGATGTAATTCATAGAGTACGTGTCCATGTGTATATGGTTATATTTAGATCATACCCACCTTGGTAACTTTCAACTAAGGTATTCTGTTGACTTGTTTTTATTATTTTGTTGTCTAATATTGATTGATCGGCAATAAGGCAGCCTTTTGTCTTAATGTCCTTAAGGTCATTTGTATGGGTTACATCATCCAGATGTCTTGATTCCTTGGTTAATTCATTATTTTCTTGTAACTAAAAGAAAACATCATTCTAGTTACCGTCTCTGTGAGGATAATGGCTAGTTGATCTTCAAATTTATAAAGGGGAGCACAACAACACCTTCTTCAAGTTTCTCTTTAATGAAATATCTATCCATCTCTACAAATTTGGTGCAATCGTACTGCACATGATTCTCGGAAATACTTATCTCCATGTTGTTACCATGCATTGATTTAGTAGGCATCCTCGAAGAGAAACGAATCTCGTGCAATAACTTTTCAGCTAAAGAACCTCTATAACACCCTGCGTAATTCCCCTGGACTTCACTTCTGCACTAGACAATGCTACTACCTTCTGTTTCTTGTGTCTCTATGTGATTAGATTTCCCCCAAGCATAGCAAAATAGCCCGAAGTGGACCTCCTATCATTAGGATTGCCTGGCCAATTAGTGTAGCTATATACTTTCATGTCTAAATGTTTATACTTTTGAAAAAATATTCCCATACTTGGTGTTCTTTTCAAATATCGTGTAGGATCTGCAAGGCACCACTAGAAGGGGGGTTGAATAGTGGGTGCGGAAAATATGGTTTTTAAAATTGTTTTAAACCAAAAACCCAACTTCTGAAAACAGTTTCTGTTTTTAGGACCAGTTTTGAAATGCTTTGAAAACTAGGTTGTAGGTCTTCAAAAATTCTGAACTTTGGAGAGAGCTTAGTCTTAGATGTTCTGAATATCTACTAAAAATTTCAGATTAAAGTTCAACCTCTAACCTTTTGAAAAATCGTTGGTGGTCAGATTGTGCAAATCTGCCAGAAACAGTAGTCTGATTTGAAAAATTAATTCCTATTTAACCGTGACGCCAAATGCTCTGAAAATTTAATGACTAACCCCTTATTAGTTTTATTTAATTGGGTTGAAACAGTTTTGAAAAAATCTTTTGGAAAGTTAGTCAAATACGTTCAAAGTCTCAACCTTTGCAAGCCTGAAAATCAAACTGCACTAGTCTTAGAACTTTTGATGTTTGAATGACTTATACATGTCCAAAAGGGTTGAAACTAGTACCAAAAGAACCTTAAGACGTGTGGCTATGTTTATTGAAAGTTTTGTGATTTTTGAAATTCGTTTACTATTTTTACGGACGTGATAAATACGATGCACTGTGCTAAAAACTGAAAGTAAGTGCTGAAAGTAAAGAACACAAGGAATTTTATACTGGTTCGGTTCAAACAACCTACTCCAGTCTTCGAGGACACCTTCCTCGGTTAGCACTAATCACAAAACACAAATAACACCTTACCACACAGGGTTGATGGAGTTACATACCAACTCCAACCCTTTACAAACCTTGTAAATGAATACAACGATCACGAACACCACCACCTTGCGAGTGCAAGATTGATCACACCTTGATCAATCTTTTACAACAATAAAGAGAATATGTGGTGGTATATATGAAGCCTATCAAATGTATGAATATGAATACAATAGGCTTTTTGAGAGAAGAAAGAAAGAAGTATAGAAGAAGATGATCAAGACCATGTTTTTGGCACTTTGAATTTGCAAGTCTTGTCTTGTTTTTGTCTTGCTCTCTTCTTTCCTTTTATCAATGATGGCCACCCCCTATAGCCCTTTCTTCCTCTTGAAAATTATCTTCTAAGTCCTTGGAAGAATGTATTGCATCATTGTGACATTTTCTTGCTTATTTGGCAACTCCTCATTGGATGATCATTAAGCTCTTGCTTACTTGGCACTCATTGATTGGATGGAAGTTGCCATCATTTGATGACCAGATAAATCTGAAAATAAACCTTAAATAGCATGTCCCAATTAGCCATAAAAGTGTTGCCATAAGTCACATAATCATCCCACATAATTAGCAAGACAAATAATTCCATTCTTCCATCAAAAATTCGGCCATTATGTCTCTTCACATGCTGAAAGTTTAGCATGTGTAACATTCACACTTTATTCAAATAGTTGCCAAGTTTGTATTTGATTAATTCTTTTAAAATAAAGAATAAATCAATCATCATTTAGTACATAACATTTCTAACAATTTTGGAATAAAAATTAATCACCAAGGAGCCATAAAATCGGCCAACACATTACACACATGCAGAAATTTTTGGCATGTGTGATATTTGAAAATATTAATTTCCATAAAATATTCAAAACATTGCCATAACATCTTTCAATTAATCCACATGATTCAAGATAGTAAAAAATGGCTCATTAAGTTGAAAATTTTGGCCAGCCTAAGACAACACATGTTGAATTTTCAGCATATGTCACAAATGTGACAAAATTTGAAATGTTACCTTTTGTAGTTCCTTTCTTTATGTCACCAACATTGTATGCTTCATTCTTGGCCAATCAAGATACCAACAAAGCTCCACATATGCTCCAACATGGCTGAGCTAGGCGTGTATGATGAATATACATGTGCTGAATTTTATTTTTGCAAACTTTGTAAAATAGTACACATATAATTATACACATATGGTATATTTCAATCAGCCCTTAATTGATTTTTCTAGAACACTTTAGAATGTATGAAGTATGTAAAAAGTGTCTAGATACATGTTATATTCCATGCCAAAAATGTTCCATGTGTCGTGTTCGTAGAAAACCGAATTTTCGACGTTTGACGATTACCCGATTTTTCTTCGATTAAATTCCAAATTTCTGCACATGTTATATATATTATGTTACACATAATATACATAAATTAAACTTTAATATTCAGCACTTAGGCTGATCTAAAGTGGCACCCAACATGTGACAAAATTGAATTTGGAATCTCTACAATTTGTCCTTAATTTGGGGTGATTTGTGTGTGCCAACATGGAATGATTTTATGGCTGCACATACCATGTAAGCCACGAAATTTGTGGCCATTTTTGAAGTGTAGTGGCTGGCCATCTATATATGGCAAGTACGTGACACGTTGGCGAAGTTTCGATATTCACCCGATACGACAATTTTTGGTTTAGAACCTTTTAACGTGTCGTAATAAATTTGTCATCACCATGACTTATATCATATGATATAAGAGCTGAATATACTCATAAATATGAGTTAATTATAGTGGTGTAACGTTAACGTACGTACGTAAAATATATAACGTGTCGGTAGTGCGTCAGAATATATGTGTACGTGCCTTTTATAAAAAAATCTGAATATATATATATATATATGGTAAATGGCATGTAGGAGGGAGTGGAAGACTTTCTTTTCTTCAACTTGTTGCCTTTGTGACTTTTCCAAATATAGCTTCCTTTAATGAACTACTTAGTTTATTTAACTAAGTACTTCACTTAATGAACAAGTTTAGTTCATTAATGATGGCACCTGAAAATAGTTCAAACACAACAAATGCTTGCCATTTGATGTAAGCTTTAAAGCTTCATGGCTCGTTAGTACGACAACATTATATATGAACTATATAAGGCAAGTTTTATGCAACAACGTGTCCATGCATTTCTTTAATACACGTTATTTAAATCATGCATTTTGTAATCACTCAACCCCTTTTTCTCAACATATCGTACTATCCTCATTGTAGTCTCCATGTGTTCACTTGTGGCTGATGCATAAAATGGCTCACGACTCCAACGACATTCAGTATATCTGATCTGATGTGGGAGAGGTAGATGAATTTCCCTGCAAGTCTTTGATACTGTTCCCGATTTTCCCCATGTGCCTCTTTCATTATATGTAGTTTATGATTCAAACACATTCGTGTATCACTTGGCTAGTAATCCATCTTCTCAATCTCATTCAGTAAATGAAGAATATATTTTTGTTGAGATATGAAGATGTTAAGCCCCCTGAAACTTGTGCATGATAATATATATGTAAAATGCATGAAACACCATGCACATACGTTAGCAACTATAATATATAAAATATACACATGTATACACTACACGTACACAATACATCATCAAAAGAAAAAGAAAACAACAATAAAATATGTATACACATTACATTAAAGACATACACACGGCAGAAAAAAATTAAAAACAAAAGAAAATAAACAGATAAGTGTAAAACTTAAAATCCTAATATGATTATGAAGTAGATAGATGAAGTTTGAATTTAAACTAATCCTAATCACATTAGAATAAGATAACCTAAACCCTAGCCTATAACTATACATACCTTCATCAAAAACAAAACAAAAAAAGGTAGCCATCAGGAATACCAAACAATCGGCAGCCCTATTTTCTTCCAAAGAAACTTACCTTCTCCATTCTTTACAGTCAAAACAAACGGCAGCCAATTTCCCCCATACATTCAAACTTTCTGCCGATACTTTATGCTTCCAACATTCAATTTCCCTAATCCTCATATTACAAGAAAATGGCCAAGATATTTTCTCCAAGAATTGCAACTTTGGCCGTCAGTCCTAGAAGCAATTAAAAAGTGATTTTCAATCCGTTCAACCCCGATTCTTCGTATATCACGTATAAACGAGACACGAGGCAAGTATCCTTGCTATATTTACTATGATTTTCCAATGTTATTATGTTAGTTTCATATCAAATTGGATTATACATACGTAATTTGATTTGAATAGATTGTTGTTTATACGTATCTAATCATTGTATTTATGTATCGATTATGTGTATATGTACAAAGATGGAATAATCTTGAGGATGATTATGCATATGGACCTTTGGTAGAAAGATGAATATATATAAATGTTCTACGTTGATGTCACTGGTCGAAAAAAAATAAAATAAAAAAATAAAATTGATGATGGCTTATTAATATATTCATAAGTGAATCCTATTTGTTTTTGTTGCTGCCATGTGTGTTTTAAAGTGTATGTGAAATTTCGTTTTCTGTGATGATGGCATATTGTTATAGACATATAAATGAATCCTAATTGCTTGTCTTTGCCGCCATATATTAGTACAAGTGTATATGTGGGATTTTGGCCATCCCAGTGAATAGGTGATTTTTGAGGGGAAAAAATATATGTGATGTAGTTAATATATGTGGAAAAAATATATGTGAGGTGCTGCATAAGTTATTATTGATATAGTTAATTATATGTGCTGTGAGTGGAAATATGTATATGGCAACAAATTTTGTGTGGAGTGGGGCTTCGGCCAACAAAAAAAAGGAAAGAAAATAAGATGGTTGCGTCAGTGTAAAATATGTGACATTTTGATTTGTAAGCTATATTGACTGAATTTTTTTTTTTAAAGGAGGCCATAAGTGTTGAGGTCAAAAGCCTCTGGCAATGGCTGAAGTTTTGTAAAATGGTATTTGTAAGGCCAAAAATTTGAAGGGTATACTATTTGGTATTTTGGACTTTGTGATTACTTAGCTTATTTGGTTTGAAAATTATTTGTTTTTGGAAAATATTTGGAATATTGACATTTGAAAATTATTTTGAAAAATCATCGAACATTTGAAAATTGTTTTGGAAATATATTGTATAGTTGGGTTTGGTTTCAAACAAACATGGCAGAGACTGGCTGCTATTGCAGCACAAGGTGGCTGAGCCGTGGCGGTTATAAGCAATATACAGGGCTTGTGGTCAGGTAAGTGGTCTATCTATGCTCGTTATATTGTCATGCATCAAAGGTAAGTGGTCTCCATGTGCTTGTTATGCTTATCATGCATCAATGTGTTATTTGTTGCATAACTGTAATTAGATTTTCTTTATATGCGAGTTGGGTATATATGTGAGATATGTATGCACACATGAACCGAGTATATATATGAGTATGAATATATCGTAATAAAAAAAATGGAGGTATACATATAAGTATATATGCACGTGTATGGGCACGAGTATATATATGAGTATGGATACATCAGATTACGTATGATATGCATTTGCATTCATGGCACGAGCATTGCATTGCATTTGACAGGTTGTGCCTAACATGGGCACGGTTATTGATGGATAGTCAGGACGACAGGCTGCGTCTAAATGGGCGCAGGTGTCAGGGACGGCAGGCCGGGTGTAAATGGGCACGGGTGTCGGACGGTAGGCCGGGTCTAGATGGGCACGGGTACCGAGTGTAAGGTCCGAAATACACTCTAGAGGGGGGGGGTGAATAGAGTGTTTGGCTCTTTTGCGGAATTTTCTTGTTTTTCTCAACTCAGAAAGATATTCAAAATCAGAGCAAGAATTGGAGATGAGAGACAATGAAAGAGTACACCGGATATAGAGTGGTTCGAATCGTAAATGATTCTACTCCACTACCACTTTGTTTCCAAAGTGGATTTTCAACAACTACTCTTCTTATTATGAACAATAAGAACAACCACAGCAACACTTACACTAACACTTTAGTGTAAGCAACAACAACAGCAACTTTTTGCACAACACACTTGTGCAACTACAACAACTACAGCTCTTAGCAAGAACAACTTCTTGCTTCCTTACAGTTTCAACAAAAGTTCTCTCAAGAACTTCTCACAATGGGTTGAAGATATATAGTAAGGTTCACACTTTCTCACAAGTCTAAGCACAAGCTAGAGATCAAATATTTATGGTTCCTCTTGTGCTTGACTCTCTTTCTCTCAAAATACAAACAATGAAGATCAAAGAAAGCTAGACAAGCTTTAAACAAATTTACAAGTATGAGAGAAATATACAACAATGTAAAATGAAGCTAGATGATGTTGAAAGTGTGTAATTGCTTCATCCAAGCCTTCTCTATTTATAGAAGAAGTTCACCACGTTTTTGAGGCCTTCCATCAAGTCTTCATCTTCAAAAATGTCAAGACAATGCCAAAATAGTCTTTAGCCACCCTATGGAGTGATTTGATCTTGGATAGCCACCCTAGAGAATCTTAGACAAGCTTACAATAGTCAAGGAAGCATGTAACAAGTTGGGTTAAAGTCCACAAGAAGTTTGAAGAAGATTGGAAAGAGAAAACCTTGAAAATCAACCTTGGATTTTATTCTAACGTTCAAAAAATTTGAATTCTGCAGCACATCGATCGATCTATGTCACCAGTTTTAGAGACTGAAGTACTCAGTCAGACATCGATCGATCGATGTCAGGGGCTGAAGTGACATCGATCGATCGATGTCCCTTGTTTGAGAGATCGATGTCAACCAGTGACTTCCAATCTCAACCATCTTTGGACATAATATGTTTTGCCTATCTTGCATCGAATATTAAACATAGTTTTAACTTATACAAAACATCTTTTCATCATCAAAACGTTTTACAACTTAACATTCTCCTCCTTTTTGATGATTTCAAAACAACAATCCAAAAGATGTTTTTCTACAACTCCCCCTTAGTTCATGCTTTCTCATCAATCTACCCAACATGCTCCCCCTCAAATTTTGCATCAAGTTTTGTATTTTCACCATTTCAATATGTAAAGCATATCAATAGACTTTTTGTCATGTTATGCACAATTTCAACTTTTTAAGCCAAAATGACAGACAGTAACCTTTCTTAGTTTAGCCATTTGAATACCTATCATGCCAACATGTTCAACACAAAATGACAGAAAGTAACCATTCTTAGTTTAGCCATTTGAATCCCTATCACGCCAACATGTTCAACACAAAATGACAGAAAGTAACCATTCTTAGTTTAGCCATTTGAATCCCTATCACGCCAACATATCATTAGCAAGCATCCAAAGCTCCATCACGTTAAGGTAAAAAACAATTCATGAAATGAAACCAACAAAACATGCTAACAATGTAAAAACATGATAATGATGCCAAAGCCAAAGCATGCATGGAACTTCTCCCCCTTTTTGAAAACATCAAAAAAAAAATTTACCAAGGTGAAAATATAAATGTCATGAGGAAAATATCAAGTTTTGAGATACAAACTCAAACTATCATAAAAACGAGGGAATGGGAAATCATCAAGAATTACTCCTCATCAGAGGAGAAACAAAGTCCGGAAAGAGCGGCTTTGAGCTTCGTCTTCAATTTCTGGTACTTGGTCTTTTGCATGGTTAGCTCATGGTGGAGTGACTTGACTTCAGTATCCACTCTTGTTTCTAGCGTTTTTAAACGAGTCTGGAAAGTCATATAGCCTTTTTCCAAATCGTCTATACGAATAGCTTCCTTGGTCAAGTCTTCACCCCATTGACCAAGAGTGCGTTGGATGTCATTTATCTCGTATTCAATATCGAAATCATCCCCGGATTCACTCTCTTTCTCCATTGGGGCTTTGCCTTTGTCTATGCGAGATGTAGGACTTGGAGGGTTGGGTTGGGGTTCTACAGTAGGCTCAGTGGGGTGTGGTGGTATTTCCGGCTCATTTTCAGCTTCCTCTTCCTCCAGCTCCTGAGCACCACCCCTTCGTTGCGCTTCCTTTCTAGACTTGAGAATTTGCTGGATGTTGAATTTTGTGTAATAGTCCTTATTCGTAATCCCTTCTTCGTATTCAACATCCAGTACGAGATTTGGACTTTTCAGTAATCTGTATATCAGATTACTGTAAGGAAGTGCCTTCGATTTCTTCGTAACCGCCTCCAACACATTTTCAAAGAAAAATTCTCCAAAATTAACCTGCTCTCTCCTGGCTATGCGGTATGTGATGTAAAAGTCTAGGTTGCTGGGAAGTTTGGCTGATTTTCCATTTACACAAAAGGTAACTATCGCAAGTAAGACTCTATATATCAAAGGCATATCGTTTGTGTTCTTTGTCGGGTGAAAGCCAAGAAAGGTTTTGACTTCATTTTCAGTGACTTGGTACTTGTGAAAATCCCACTTCCAAGGATCGAAATCCTTGAATCCCTCATTAGGTGTACCAAGAATAGCATTGATTTGTGCAGTGTGAAAAGAGACTATTTGACCATCAATAACTGAATTCAGAGAAAATGGATTTCCATTCAGATAGTCAATCCAAAAATTGGCATAAAACAGTCGGGTATAACGGGTAGACATAGCTCCCATCTCAGATGAATCCCATAAAAACTTCCAGTTTTGAGCATACAACAAGTCAATTATAGGTCTCAATTCTGCATTGCTCAAAATGTCCTCAATTTTGAGCACCTTTGATGGAATGGTAGACCTATTGCTATTTTCCCATTCAGTGAATAGTAATTGTGCTCTCTGAGATATATGAGTATGTATGCCTAATCCCAGAGGTGTAGCCAATGCATTCTCATATTCACCAGTTTTAAGCCAGGGAAAATTTCTAATGTGAAGACTTTCTCTTACCTCACGAATGAGATGTTCTTGAGATGGCTCTGGTTGCTTCCGTAATCCTGTTGTTCTTGGACCCGTTGGAGTTTGTTGTTGTGAAGTTTTCTGTCTCTTGGGATGATTTTTGGTTCTTGGAGCCATTTGAGAGAATTAGGGCAAGAAAATGCTAAATGATTTTGGTTAGAGATTGAAGATGTAGATTTGAGTAGGATTGATAAAAAGAATAGCCTTGAGAGAAGGATTGAAAATTTTGTTGAATAAGAGATGTATTTCGCAGAGGGGAAACTAGGGTTCGTAGTGGTGAAAATGAAAAATGAGACGTTTTTGCAGGTTTTATAAGCTTCTGTCCCGCTGACATCGATCGATCGATGTCAGGGACTTCGATCGATCGATGTCCTGTACATCGATCGATCGATGTCTTTATAGACATCATTCTCTAAAATTTTCACATAGATCGATCTATGTATGCAGAATTCTGTAATTTTAACAGTTTTTAACCCTTTAACCAATGTTTAGCATTCCCAATCTTGTCCTAATTGATTCGAACGTCTCGGTGGGAAGGGATTTGGTAAAGATATCCGCCAGTTGGTCATTTGTTGGAACGAACTCAACGCATACCAATCCTTTTTGGATGCAATCTCTTATGAAGTGATGTCTCACCTCAATGTGTTTTCTTCTACTATGATGAACCGGGTTTTGTGCTATACTTATGGCTGAGGTATTATCACATAGGATGGGAACTTTTTCAAACTTAACATTGTAATCGTTCAAGGTGTTGATCATCCAAAGTAGTTGTGCACAACACGAAGCGGCCGATACATATTCGGATTCCGCCGTGGAAAGTGACACACTATTTTGTTTCTTGGAAAACCAAGAAACTAAGCAATCTCCAAGAAATTGACATGTCCCGGAGGTGCTTTTCCTATCAACAAGATTTCCAGCATAGTCGGAGTCACTATATCCTCTTAGATCAAAACAACCATTTTTGGGATAAAACAAACCGAAGTTTAAAGTTCCTTTCAAATACCTAAAGATACGTTTAATGGCAACTAAATGCGATTCCTTATGCATACTTTGAAATCTAGCACACAAGCACACAGCATGCAAAATATCTGGTCTACTTGCGGTTAAATAAAGTAAGCTTCCAATCATACCCCTATATTTCGTTACCTCAACTGGCTTTCCTTTTTCGTCCTTGTCAAGCTTTGTACTCGTGCTCATCGGAGTGCTCACACTTCTTCCATCCTCGAATTTGTACTTCTTGAGCAAATCCTTCGTATACTTTGTTTGAGATATGTACACTCCATCTTGAGTTTGCTTGATTTGTAGACCAAGAAAGTAGTTGAGTTCACCCATCATGCTCATTTCAAATTCTCCTTCCATCAATTTAGCAAAATGCTTACAAAGAGAATCATTAGTAGCACCAAATATGATATCATCCACATAAATTTGAACAAGCAATTGATGGTTTCCTTGTTCTTTAATAAAAAGAGTAGTGTCGACTTTTCCTCTTGAAAACTCGTTTTCAAGTAGGAAGTTACTTAATCTATCATACCAAGCCCTAGGAGCTTGTTTAAGTCCATAAAGGGCCTTTTTGAGTCTAAAAACATGATTTGGATAATCATGATTTTCAAACCCCGGAGGTTGAGCTACATAGACCTCTTCTTGAATTATTCCATTCAAGAATGCGGATTTCACATCCATTTGATATAGTTTGAAATCCTTATAGCATGCATATGCTAATAACATCCTAATAGCTTCTAACCTAGCCACGGGGGCAAAAGTCTCATCGTAGTCTATGCCTTCCTCTTGCCTATAGCCTTGGGCTACTAACCTAGCTTTGTTTCTAGTGATGTTTCCTTTATCATCCATTTTGTTCCTAAATACCCATTTGGTGCCAATTACAGGATGATCACTAGGTTTAGCAACTAATTCCCAAACATCACTTCTTTCAAATTGATTTAATTCTTCTTGCATAGCTAATACCCAATCTTCATCATTTATTGCTTCTTTTATATTTTTAGGCTCAACTTGTGAAATGAAGGCATTTTCATTGAATTTTCTTCTTGTCATTACACCTTGGCTAGTTTCACCTAGTATCAACTCTTTAGGGTGATCTTTCCTATATTTGTATGAATCCGGCAAATTTGAGGTATCTCCTCCTACTTCTTCATCTTCAACATTAGGTTCAAGTGGATCAATCCTAAGGTCGATGACAATATTACCTTTTGGATTCTCAAATTTTTCTATATGACTTACTTCGATTATTTCATCTTCATCGTCATCATTATTGTTGTTTGACTTATCATCAATGAATTCACTAAACTTGACATGAAATGATTCTTCAACTTTCATACTTCTCTTATTATATACTCTAAATGCTTTGCTATTTTGAGCATAGCCCATAAAAATTCCTTCATCCGCTTTGAAGTCGAGTTTATCCAAGTTGTCTTTGGTGTTAAGGATAAAACACTTACAACCAAAAACCTTGAAATAACCAATATTTGGTACTCTACCTTTCCAAAGCTCATAAGGAGTCTTTTTGAGAAATGGTCTCAAATAAACTCTATTGATCACATGACACGCGGTATTTACCGCTTCGGCCCAAAAATATTTGGGTAGCTCAAATTCATTTAGCATGGCTCTACTCATTTCTTGAAGTGTTCTATTTTTCCTTTCCGCAACACCATTTTGTTGAGGAGTTCTTGGAGCTGAAAATTTGTGTCCATACCCTTTGGATATACAAAATTCTTGAAACTCTCCATCAAACTCACCACCTCTATCACTTCTAATTTCCTTAATTGTGTCTTCTCTTTGATTTTCTAATCTCTTACAAAGCTTTATAAATTCTTGACATGCATCATTCTTTTTAGCTAAGAACATTACCCAAGTATACCTAGAGTAGTCATCTACCACCACAAAGGTGTAATGTTTTCCACTTAGACTTGCTGTACCAATGTCCCCATACAAATCCATATGAAGCAATTGTAGAGGTTTGGTGGTGGAGATTTCACTTTTGGGCTTGAAACTCGTTTTAACAAGTTTTGCCTTTTGACAAGTGTCGCATAAGCCATGGTTTTCGAAATTCAATTTTGGAAGACCTTGGACCTTTTCATTTTTGCAAATCTCTTTGAAATTCTTGAAACTAATGTGTCCAAGTCGTCTATGCCATAGTTGAGTCAAATCATTTTTGGCAACTAGGCAAGAAACATTTTGTGATATCAAATCATGTGTGCTAAATTTGTAAACATCATTTTTACGAATAGCTTCGAAAACAATCTTATCATTCTTTTTCACAACACATTTTCTTTTCACAAACTCAATTTGAAAATTAGCATCACATAGTTGGCTAACACTTATCAAATTATACTTAAGCCCTTCTACATATAGTACATTATTAATAGTAAAAGAAGAATTACCAATTTCTCCATGTCTAAGGATTTTGGCTCTCCCATTGCCAAAATGCACCGTTCCACCATCTTGGAGCTTGAGCTTGGTGAACAACGTCTTGTCTCCGGTCATGTGAGTTGAACATCCGCTGTCCATAAGCCATTTGGTTCCTTCTTCTTTGGCTACTCCATTTATCTTGAGAGCCTACAAATCCAAAAGATGTATGCATTGGTACCCTTTGATGGTTGGGTCCTTTAGGGTTAGTTTTTCGACCCTTAGGCTTCCAAACATATGTGCTCTCAAATCGAGCTCTACATGCTTTCTTTACATGTCCTAGCTTGTTGCAATAAAAGCACGTGGGTACACGCTTTGGTTTAGAAGATGATAAATTTTGTTGTGATTTTCCATTGTTTGTCTTTTTCTTTAAAGACTTAGGTTTAATAGAAGATGATGAGTTAAATCCTAAACCGGATTTATCATTTCCAATTCGTTGATTCCCAAGTAATATGTCTAAGTTGTTTTTCCCATTTGTTAGTCTTTGTAAGTCTAATTTTAGTTTTTCACATTCTTTTCTAATTTCTTCCTTTTCAAGAGCTACGGTTTTATGCATAGTAAGTATGATATCATGCTCTTGAACCATCAAAATGTTTTTGTCATGCAAGCTCTTATTTTCTAAAATGCATTTCTTGAACTCTTTCTTTAAATGCTTATATTTCAAATTTAATTTTTCAAAGTCATCTTGCAAATCTCCTATTTCATCATGCAAATTTGAAGGGTTAGAGTTTACCTCAAGGTCGTCTTCAATCGCCATAAGACAAGTATGTTGAAACTTTGAATTTTCAACCATTGCAACAAGTCCAACATCTTGATCTTCACTATCTTCTCCTTCCGATTCCGAAAGGAGATCATCCCACGTGGTTACCTCCGCATTGAGGGCTTTCTTCTTTTGAGAAAAGACCTTCTTCTCTTGCTTTTGCGGCTCTTTTACGTGGCAATCGGCAATGAAGTGACCGGGTCGACCACATCTATAGCAATTTTCACTTGCTTCTTTTTCTTTAGATGGTTTCTTGAAAAACTTTCTTGCTTGAGCTTTGTTTCTAGTTGCCATTCTTCTAAATTTTCTTACAAGAAGGGCAACTTCCTCATCCGAATCATCGGACTCTACCACCAATCCTTTGTGCGATGTTTGTGTAGGCTTGATGAGATTCATCCTATTTTGTTCATCAATAAGAATTTCATGAGTAAGAAGATTACCGGATAGCTCATCAAGAGTAAGAGTCTTGAGATTCTTTGATTCGGTGATGGCGGTGACTTTGGGTGTCCATTCTCTTGGCAAGGAGTTGAGGAGTTTTGAGACAAGGTCTTCGTTTGAGATTTTCTTGTCAACCATGGAGAGTTGATTCACTATTCGTGTGAATCGATCGATTGTCTCCTCAATCTTCTCACCACTCTTCATTCCGAACATCTCATACTCCTTCATGAGCATGAGTCTTTTGGCCATTCTTACTTGCTCAGTTCCTTCATGTATCATTTCAAGCCTTTTCCATGCCTCGTGGGCTGTTTCAAGACCTTGGAGTCTAATGAGCTCGGTGGTGGTTAGAGCACTTGAGAGAATGTCAAAAGCTTTGCCATTGATGGCGAACTTTATCTTCTCTTCGTCGGTGTAGTCATCCTCATCTTTAAACATTGATTCTCCTTTTGAGTTGGTAATCATTGGAACTTCAATTCCTTTGACAACAGCTCTCCATATATCAAATCCACAGCCTTTCAAATGATTGATCATTCGAAATTTCCACAAAGAATAGTTTTGGGCATCAAACATAGGAGCTTTAGTGTTTGATCCTGAAAATAGTGCAGTAGGCTTAGGAGATGAAGAGGTTGAGGTTGAGGTTGTCGTTGCCATGATCTTTAACCTTGCTACTTGCAAAGATTGGCCAAGCAATCAAGGTTAGGCTCTGATACCAATTGTAAGGTCCGAAATACACTCTAGAGGGGGGGGGGGGGGAATAGA
>AP025053.1:18070619-18107892 GCA_036186865.1 Eustoma russellianum
GTGAATAGAGTGTTTGGCTCTTTTGCGGAATTTTCTTGTTTTTCTCAACTCAGAAAGATATTCAAAATCAGAGCAAGAATTGGAGATGAGAGACAATGAAAGAGTACACCGGATATAGAGTGGTTCGAATCGTAAATGATTCTACTCCACTACCACTTTGTTTCCAAAGTGGATTTTCAACAACTACTCTTCTTATTATGAACAATAAGAACAACCACAGCAACACTTACACTAACACTTTAGTGTAAGCAACAACAACAGCAACTTTTTGCACAACACACTTGTGCAACTACAACAACTACAGCTCTTAGCAAGAACAACTTCTTGCTTCCTTACAGTTTCAACAAAAGTTCTCTCAAGAACTTCTCACAATGGGTTGAAGATATATAGTAAGGTTCACACTTTCTCACAAGTCTAAGCACAAGCTAGAGATCAAATATTTATGGTTCCTCTTCTGCTTGACTCTCTTTCTCTCAAAATACAAACAATGAAGATCAAAGAAAGCTAGACAAGCTTTAAACAAATTTACAAGTATGAGAGAAATATACAACAATGTAAAATGAAGCTAGATGATGTTGAAAGTGTGTAATTGCTTCATCCAAGCCTTCTCTATTTATAGAAGAAGTTCACCACGTTTTTGAGGCCTTCCACCAAGTCTTCATCTTCAAAAATGTCAAGACAATGCCAAAATAGTCTTTAGCCACCCTATGGAGTGATTTGATCTTGGATAGCCACCCTAGAGAATCTTAGACAAGCTTACAATAGTCAAGGAAGCATGTAACAAGTTGGGTTAAAGTCCACAAGAAGTTTGAAGAAGATTGGAAAGAGAAAACCTTGAAAATCAACCTTGGATTTTATTCTAACGTTCAAAAAATTTGAATTCTGCAGCACATCGATCGATCTATGTCACCAGTTTTAGAGACTGAAGTACTCAGTCAGACATCGATCGATCGATGTCAGGGGCTGAAGTGACATCGATCGATCGATGTCCCTTGTTTGAGAGATCGATGTCAACCAGTGACTTCCAATCTCAACCATCTTTGGACATAATATGTTTTGCCTATCTTGCATCGAATATTAAACATAGTTTTAACTTATACAAAACATCTTTTCATCATCAAAACGTTTTACAACTTAACACCGAGGCAGGCCGGGTCTAAATGGGAACGGGTGTCGACAACGGCAGGCTGTGTCTAAATGGGCACAGGTGTCGGGGTGATAGATTATATCACCATTAGGTCCCGGGATCATGCATTGCACGGTAGAGATATATGCATTGTGCATGACATGTCTTTTGTTGCGCGTGACACGTAGAGAGGGGCATGCATCATGAAGCTGCGCATTATTATGTGGAGTGACTTACCTTCCGCAGTTTATCTACTTTATTGGTATGTATTGTTCTCTTCTTTGTTATGTGATTATTTATTTGTTATTTATGTCATATTTGAGAAGAGCATGCACCACGGTAATTGAGATTGAGCTGAGGAATTATTTATTTTGTGTTTATAAGTATTAACTGTTAGGATACTTAAGTGAAATTATTTGTGGATTAAGGACATGTATGGTAACTATAAGGGTTTTTTGTATTTGCTTCTGCATGTATGATTTCTATCACAAGTATATTTAGGTTGCTTACTGAGCCCGTTGATTTTGGCTCACACCACCACTCACCAGTTTTGCAGGCATGAGAAGGTAGGGTATGCTTACATAGGAGTTGGTATACCATAGGAGATCGAGATGGGAGATTTCGAGACTAAGATATTCAGAAAAGACTTTCGAGGGTCGGTTGAGATAGTTATTTCGATATTCGAGGTTTATGTATTTTTGAGATTAGTGTTTACATACATTTGACTATTGCATTGATTAGAAATTCTTAGACATTGTATTAATGATGATGATTATTTTATCGAGGGCTTTAGGAATGACTTCCGCTGACATCGATTTACGTTATTATAATGACGTGTAGTTGATTTGTATCGACGTCTTGTATTCTCCTTAGCGACATACGGCTGGTGAACTGTTCCCGATGTTAGGGTGCGGGAGTGGGGCGCTATAGGTGGTACCAGAGCATGGCTCTAGATCCACGGTGGAAGAATAAATTTTGGCTATGATCTTAGAAATTAAGTTACGATTTTACCCCTAAGTGACAATTTTGATTAAGAGTGATGTTAGACATAGTTGTAAGCAATGATTATATAAACATGTTATTGGAAATGAAATGTAACCTTAGAAATTAAGTGATGATCCTACCTGTAAGACACGATTTTAGACCTAAGCGACGATCTTGATTAAGAGTTGATCTTCGACATAAGCACTGATCTTAATCATAAGCATCATAATATTCTAAGCATTGAACTTAGAAATAAGTAATGATTTAGACATAAGAAATGATGATGCCAAGTACCGGTTATAGAAATAAGTCACGACATTAGACCTAAGTGATGATCGACTAAGGGATACGCCACCTATGCCGATGGCGCTCCATATGATTTAAATTAATTGCCTTACCTCAGTGCTGATTATAACCATTTGTATAATTCTTTAAATCCGACCCTTGCAAACCTGGTACTATTATGATAAATGAAGCGGGTTCACATCTCTACCTCGACAGTAGTGTCGGAACGTGACTAGGTCTAAGTTGGAAACATATTTCTTAAAAGATGACTTGTAGTAAAACGAATTACTAAGAAAGGGATTTAGTGGCGTTATGTTCAGTAGAGCTTAGCAAAGAATATTGTACAAAGGGGTTTATAGTTATGATTAAGACGCTGAATTTTAGAGTATCAAATAAGCCGAAGATATTAGTCCTATTAGGGATATTGATTAATAGTGATAAGCGAGCATTACTAAAATGAGTACAGTGGAATGACGAAGTATTACAAATCTTAGTTAAGTGTGATTCCTAGGAACACATGAGAGTTGATAGTAGGCTTGAATTGAAATAGAATAGATATGAACAAGTAGTGGTTGTTTTTCAGGTGATATCTTATTAAATTAAAGTTAGAGGTTGAAATAACTAAGTAAAGAGAAGTACAGTGGATCACTGTGGCGCGCAGAAGCATGTCGATCAATATTTAGTGTGCCATACTAGGATTGGATAAGAAATGGTACATAGGTAGATTTTCATTGACATCAAGGGGTGACCGAGAAAAATTATACGAAGTATTGGACTACTATTTTCAAGTAGTTAAACGTTTTTGTATAAGCACGTATACCAAGACATATTTTATACTCCAAGGTATTTCAAAGATTCTTACTATTAAACATTTCAACTAGTTTCAATTTTTAGTACATTACTTTACAATGCTATATTCCTTGCCGAATTCGTATAGCAACAACATGGAATTTCAACTACCCTTGACAAAACTGATATATTTTAAAATAATGATGTCTTCGAACAACTATGTATTTATATATCTCTTGTATATTTCTCAAAATTTTCGTTAAGCTATATTGATTCTACTAAAATAGTTTTATTTATCAACTATCGATATCGCAAACATTTTGCCCATTAAATGCTTTTGAATATATTTACCTGCTTGCGATGAACTTATTTAATTCTCCGAAGCAGAAATAGTTTCAAATTATATGTACTTATTTTTGAAAAAGAAAGTTACCTTATCCAAATTGTTTTATGAGACTTTATAGCTTCAAAAATACATATTTCTTCAAAAAGAAAAAGACACCATGTTCAAACCATTTTGTAAAAAGAAATTTTACGATTGTTGTGTCTCAATTGTTTTAAAGTGGTTTTACCCGTAATACTTTTGCGAACCAGTTATATGATTGTTTTATAAGTGGCCATTGAGACACTGTGTTGTGAAAACAAATATATGATACCTTGGTTATTTTGTTCAGAAAAAAATTAGAATGGATATATTATTTTGAACAGTTAAAGCTATATTTCCAAAATTATAGCTACGTAAAGCTACATTTTTATTTGAAAAAAAAATATGTCCATGTACATACTTCGTATACTAGGTTGGTGATGAGATCTCTCAAAAAAAGTAAGAGCATGATTATTGAACTAGATCGTAATATTGAGAATTGATTTTGAGAATTTGATGATGAAGGAGAGTGATGGATAGCATATTGGAGGACTTAACGAATATTTTGGATGGTCAAGTAACTAGGAGATGAATCATATGTGATGAGGTTAAGAATATGAAATTGTAAATCGCAAAAAGTTGAGTGATACACGTCAAATGGTGCAAATAGAAGTTTATAAGTTGTAATTATAGAAAATTAAGTTAAAGATTTTAATACACCTAAGAAAACCGACCTTAGAGGGCTGCTACGACCGCAGATGTAAGTACGATATCGACTGATGATTGGGTTATGGAACCCCCGGTATGATGACAATACCCCTAAGTTTGATTCTAGAATTATAAGAACAGTAGGTTATGATCTTAAATAAGCGGCGAATAACGGACTTAAAAACTACTTGTTGGGTACAAGGAATGATTTGGAGGCCTTAGCCTATGATAAGGAAGCATTGGTTAATATAGAAATACGCAATGTATATTTAGCATAGTCATTAGCTAAGTGAATGATTAAGTAGAACCATACTAAGTCATTGATTTCGTCGTACACAAGTTTCGAGGACGAAACATATTGTATGGGAGAAGGAATGTTAAGCCCTGTGAAACTTGTGTATGAAAATATATATGTACAATGCATGAAACACCATGCACATACGTTAGTAACTATAATATATAAAATATACACATGTATACACTACACGTACACAACACAGCATCAAAAGAAAAAGAAAAAAACAATAAAATATATATACACATTACATTAAAGACATACACACGGCAGAATAAAATTAAAAAAAAAAAGAAAATAAACAGATAAGTTTAAAACTTAAAATCCTAATATGATTATGAAGTAGATAGATAAGTTTGAATTTAAAGTAATCCTAATCACATTAGAATGAGATAACCTAAACCCTAGCCTATAACTATACATACCTTCATCAAAAACAAAACAAAAAAGGCAGCCATCAGGAATACCAAACAATCGGCAGCCCTATTTTCTTCCAAAGAAACTTACCTTCTCCATTATTTACAATCTAAACAAACGGCAGCCAATTTCCCCCATACATTCAAACTTTCTGCCGACACATTATTCTTCAAACATTCAATTTCCCTAATCCTCATATTACAAGCAAATGGCCAATATATTTTCTCCGAGAATTGCAACTTTGCCGCCAGTCTTAGAAGCAATTAAAAAGTGATTTTCAATCCGTTCAACCCCGATTCTTCGTATATCGCGTATAAACGATGTTGTTCCCCAAGGATAATGTACTCGAAACTATGACTAAGTGACGTAATGAAAACAATGATTCCTCCAAGTGCATGTTACTTAAGTCAACTTATCACTACTTTACTAAATACTTTTGAAATGGATACTAAATAATTAAATAAGGGGATGTCACAAGGTATTGTAATACCTTATGAATTTCGGTCAAAGGCCTTAAGCAACCCTAGAATAAATTCGTTTTTATAAGAATGAAAGCCTAAATGATTCTCACAAAAGCAAGATTAAAATCATAATTAGATAAAATAAATAATATTATAAATTATATAAGTATGGGATTTGATAAATGGGAAAGGACAAAAATACCCCCCAAAACCCTGCTAAATTTTGGCCAAGGCCTTAAGGATTCTAGAATTCTCCACACCATTCTAAACAATTCTTAAAATAACAAATTACATAATAATTAAAATACAAAAAAATCAAGATGCATGCAAAAAGAAAGATTAAAATAAGAAAAAGGGGGGCTAGTATGTAAGAAAAGCAAAGCCTAGGTTCTCCTTTTTTCCCTTCCCCATGCACCACCGGTTCCCTCCCCCTTACACCCCCTAGATTTTTTTAAATTGCAAGACAACATCATTCCCATCCCATCTTGATCACTTTCTTAAGAAACCTTCTAGCAAACACTTAAGCAATTTACCATCTCCCTCCACCACACACAAAACTTTCTGCCCTTCCTCTTAGAGCTAAGAATCCAACTCAAGTTTCATCTTCAAGCTCAAGAAGTGTTTAGGTAAGCTTCATTCCAAGTTCATTAAGTAAATTCTTCATGCATAATAATGAAGCTCACAAGGGTGTTTTTTTCTCCACCCAACCGTGACCTCCATTGGCCATAGGTGCTAAGATTTCAATCTCTTAGGTGGTGCAACATTTGGATAGTTGAAGCATCATTCAAGGTCTCACTTTGGTAAGATGTTCTAGCCTCAAATAAATTCTATTTTCACTATAGAATGAAGACTAACATTCTTCCTTCCTCTTCTTCAAAACCGTGTGCTCAAGAAGTGAAGGAGGAGAAAGATTTCAACTCATTCCATCCAAAATCCAAGCTAAGAAAAGAGCTTTAGCTTGAATAGAAAAGTATACATTAATCTCTCATGATTTAATTAAAGAATTAGTGGCTTGAATGGTTAGAATTTCCTAAGATGTGATCTTTAGTCGAATATATTAAGTTCAAGATTGTATCTTAGTGATTTCTTAAGAACAATGCTTTGCATGTGATTAATTCTTTCAAAGATGGAATCTTTTCTTACATGCAATATGTTATAAGGCTGTTTTGGGATGAGTTAAGGTTTAACTAAGTGACCCTAGGCAAGCATGGCTCTTGGATGAAATTTAAGAATCATCAAAGTGACGCGCAAGTGCTAGTTGTAATTTTACAAGTTCACTTGGTAGGATTTAAGATGAACTAGCATGTGAATGTGTTGCATGTCCAAACAAATGTTTTAAACTTTGTGTGTGACACCTCATAACTTTCGGCCATAGAGGTGAAGGTGATGGTAAGTCTTGGCTTCAAGAAAGAACACTTGTTTTGGAGCGATTATGATACTTGTTATGTTCAAACTACAAACTGTTTTGGTATGATGCAAAGGCGACCCAATAAAAAGAATGAAATATGAATTTTCATGGGAAAAAGGTGTATATGGTGACCAATAAGCTATTTCATAAGAATAAGACAAATTGTGGACATTTGACATGAGAGAATGGCAAAACATCAAACCACTGGAACTGGGCAGAATTGAACAACGTTTTTAATAGCTTAAAAATGGATCTTGTAGACCTTCAATAAAGCTGATTTTTGGTACAAAGTTAGCCTTATGTGTGTAGCAAATATGAGAGTTAGAATTTTGATAAAATAAGCTACGGATTAGTTTTAATAAAATATTTGGTGGAACTGCTCAGACTGAAAATTATGGAACTTGGTATAGTTGTATAACGTTTTGAGTGGCTTAAAAATAGATCTTGTAGATGTCTAATAAATCTGATTTTTGGTATGGAGACAACCTTAGGTGTGTAGTAAATATGAAATTTTGAATTTCGGTAAAATGAGTTATGAATTATTTTTAAGGAATTATTTGGTAAAACTGTTCTAGCTGGAATCACTGGAACAGGGCAGAAATGAGTAACGTGTTGCTTGGCTCAAAAGTGGACCTTAGGAACATGAAAATGGGCTAGGGGTTCGGTAGGATGCTAGTTTCACATGTTTATGACATGTGTGAGTTGGAATTTCGGAAAAAGAAATCATGATTTTGCCAGAATTGAATTTTTAGTAAAATAGGTCAGTCCAGTTTCAGCACATGACCTATTTCAGAAAAATAATTAAATGAGCCCTTTAAGGTTATTGGATGGATCAGGAAATTTTATGCTAGTCACCTAAGACATAGGGGAGTAAGCTCATGCAAATTAATCAAGTTGGCATTAACGTTTTGGTGGGTAATTATGGACATAAAGTTGATGTACTAAAACTGGAAATTGGGCTGAACAGGGGGATTAATTTAAAAAGGCCCAATTTGAAGGATTTGGACTTATATACATGGTTTGGGCGCATGAGTGTTAATCCTTAGGAAGTTTATTATATTTCCAAGTTGTGGTCCAAATAATTAAGGCTTTAAAGCCCCAAAAGCTAAGGTAATGCTGGTTATTATACCGTAGAATTCAACAAGTACACTTGATAATGGTTTGATGACTTAAAGGCTTTATTCGTCTTAGGGAGTTATGAAAATTTTACGTCATGCAAATAAGACCCCACTAAACACATGTAGGATAAAAGATTATGAAAATGGGCCTGATTGGTTACGCTAGCCGCCCCATGAATATGAAGAAAAATCCAGAAATTCTTAGTTTCCGAAACCATGCATGTTGACATGTTATAAGAAATGCATACGATTATTCACGTCATGACTTGCATTGCATATCACTTCATGTATCATGCATGATCATATGCATCAGATTTTTATGAATTTTCCCATATGAAAGCAAGTCTTTCCAAGTAACTATGTTTTACGTTATGCATGAAAGTTTTTTGTAAAAGAAAGCTTTATGATTCCTTTGCCGGCTAAGCATGCGACTAACCCGACTCCAGACCCGGGGTTAATTGGTCTGTTGGCATGATATGTTCTGCACCCGTTGAGATCCGGGGTTAATTAATTTGATACATGTTCTGGACCCGTTCAGATCCGGGGTTAATTGATCTGATACATGTTCTAGACCCGTCCCAGACCCGGGGTTAATTGGTCTGTTGATATGTTCTGGACCCGCTCAGATCTGGGGTTAATTGATCTGGCACTCTGTTTTTCTGACATGTTATTTTATGGGACCAAAATGATGTTTTGACACGACATGACATCATACATTGCATTTTGCATAATCCATGAGCATGCTGACATGTTGTATGTTACGGTTAATGGTTAATAAGACATTATTGGTATAGCACTATCTAGAATTATGCTTAGGCTATATCGCCAAGTAAATTCAGGATTAAAGACCAGATATGAATTATTATTTGAGGTTTTCGGGGTATTACATTCATGTTATAATTCTTTATGTATTTCATGGTAGTTTATTGTATTCTTGCTGGGTGATTTTTATCACTCACAATTTTATTTTTCTCCAGAGCCAGATAATGCTAAGATTGAGTGGATCGAGGATGAGCCAAGAGTGCCATATCCGTAGGCAAGGAAATTTGATGAAGGCAAAGGTTAAGGACTTTTGTGCAGCCAAGACGTTTGTATTATGAACAATGTTTGAACTCTTTGAATTTCGGTTATGTCTAGATTTCGGGCAGAACGTAGAACTAAGTTATGATCTTAGCAACCTAAGTTTCATCTTAGACCTAAGTCATGATCTTAGATGAGTGATGGCCTTAGGCTAGGACCACTTGGACCGGGTTTAGGATGTAACTTAATAATTAATCCTGATTTATGAAAGCTGGGTCTATAACGAAAGACATGCCCTTCTCTTATTTAAAATTTTCAAATTATGGTCCTTAGTCAAAATAAATTAGTTTTATTCCGATATTCTAAGTAAATGCTAAACCCCATAGTGCAGATGGTGAGACCACGTGGCAGACCTCCGAGAGCACGACCAGCTGCTCAGGAGCCCATTACTCCACCACCAGCTCATGTCCCGCCGCCACCCCAGCCGGACCAGAATCCTCCAGTTCAGAATAATCCACCACCAGCACCGCAGGCACCTGTTCCACCGGTCATCCCTGACATGAATGCCTTTCAGGCTTTTTGCCAAGTTATCACTCAGATCGGGCAAGGCCTAATTCATCAGAATGCTCCATCTCATCCACACCAGCCTGTGAGAGATGCTCAGTACTACTTTGAGAAGTTAAAGAGAGCAAATGTACCACCATTTGAGGGAAAACCAGATTCTGATACAGCAGAAAAGTGGTTGGATGAAGTCGAAAATTGTTTTGAGTTAATTCAAGCCCCAGACGAGCTGAAAGCCCAAGCTATCAGACCTTTTCTGATCAGTGAAGCGAATCAATGGTGGAAGAAGAATCTGCATCCTTTGCCCAGACCGATTGCCTGGGAGAGATTTTTGCAAGAATTTCACAAATTCTATATTCCTCCATCGGTCAAGTTACAAAAGAGGCATGAGTTTGAATCTCTGAAGCAAGAGCCGGGCATGACGGTAGCTGAGTACGCAAATAAGTTCATCGCACTAGGGAGGTTTCAGCCTATTACCATGGATGACGAAAAAACAAAAATGCTGAAGTTTGAAAGAGGCCTGAATCCAAGAATTTGGACGTGGTTAGTGAATGCAAACCCTACCAATTTTGGAGCACTCTTAGATGCATGCTACTGGATTGAGAGAGACATTATACGACGAGATGATGCGAGACAAAAGCGAGAAAGACAAGGGACCGGAAATGAGAAGTACAGAAAGGTAGCTAAGAAGAATTTCAAAGGGTCAGTTCGACAGGGACAATCCCAAGGGCAGAATCAGCGCCGCCAGCAATACCAAAATAATCAGCAGAAGAATCAGGCCCCACCTCAGCAGCCAGCTATACACGTATGCCCACAGTGCCAGAAGAGATACATGGGTGAGTGTAGATGGAAGACGGGTAAATGCTTCGGATGCGGAAAAGATGGTCATCTGATTAAGGATTGCCCAGAAAGATGAGCGCAACAACAACAACAGCCCAAGAACCAGCGGCCACGTGCAAATGCGAGGGTGCACGCCATGACGAATGCTGATGTTGAGGAGACTGCAGACGTAGTAACTGGTAATATTTAAAGTTTACGTCTTCAATACGTTTTACTTATACATGCCTATTATATTGCTTAGTACAATGTGCATGGTTCAGGAACTATCTTAGTGTGTAGCATACCCACAAATGTGTTGTTCGACAGTGGCGCCAGCCACTCATTTGTCTCAAGAAAGTTTGCTAAGAATATCGATCATGATCCAGTCAGACTAGAATCACCCTATAGAGTACAAGCAGCTGGTGACCAGGTGCTTGTTTCCCATGACGTGATTCTCGGAATGAATTGGCTCTCAAAGAATCATGCGCACATTGACTGCCGAAGTAGGCAAGTTATAATTAAGAATCTGACCTGAGATGAAGTGTCATTCCAAGGAGGAGCTAAGTTAAAGAAACCATCCAAGAAAGTTTTTGTTAACGCGGCTCGAGCAAGCCGAGCGTTAAGGAAAGGTCATGAAGGATTCTTTGTTTATGTCCTAAGTGCTG
This sequence comes from Eustoma russellianum, assembly GCA_036186865.1. NCBI lineage: Eukaryota > Viridiplantae > Streptophyta > Magnoliopsida > Gentianales > Gentianaceae > Eustoma > Eustoma russellianum. Next base: position 18,081,640 of record AP025053.1, read on the forward strand.
AGCAAGCGAGTCTTACCCTTGCATAAGTCCCAATTGTTAATGAATACCCTGATGTGTTTCCTGATGATTTACCTGGACTACCTCCTGATCGCGAGATTGCCTTCGAAATAAACCTTGTTCCAGGAGCTGAACCCATATCGAAAGCCCCTTATCGAATGACACCTGCAAAACTGAAGGAACTAAAGGAGCAGTTACACAAACTGCTAGAAAAGAAACTCATTCGCCCCAGTGTTTCACCTTGGGGTGCTCTGGTGCTATTCGTGAAGAAGAAAGATGGAAGTATGCGTTTATGCATCGATTACCGGGAGCTCAACAAAATCACCATAAAGAACAAGTACCCATTGCCACGGATTGACGACTTATTCGACCAGCTCAGGGTATGTAACTAATAAGCTTTAGTTTGATTAAGATTTAAATCTTTTCAAAACCCTGTCTAAAGTATCTTAATGCAGGGATCCCGAATCTTTAGTAAGATTGACCTGCGATCTGGATACTTTCAACTGAAGATTAAGACAGAAGATGTCCCTAAGACTGCTTTCAGAACCCGCTATGGACACTATGAATTCTTAGTCATGCCCTTTTGTTTGATCAATGCCCCTACCGCCTTTATGGATCTTATGAATCGAATCTTTCATGACCAGTTGTACAAGTTCGTAGTGGTCTTCATAGACGACATCTTGAATATTCTAAGAGCAAGACAGTTGTATGCAAAGTTTAGCAAATGCGAGTTTTGGCTGCGAAGTCTATCCTTCTTTGGTCATGTTATTTCAGAAGATGGGATTTCAGTAGATCCCAAGAAAATTGAAGCTATCACGGAATGGCCCAGACCAACAAATGTTACTGAAGTGAGAAGTTTCCTTGGACTAGCCAGGTACTACCGAAAGTTTGTTGAAGGATTCTCGAGAATAGCTGTCTGCTCACCAGATTGACCCAAAAGAAAACCAAGTTCGAGTGGAGTGCCGACTGTGAAAAGAGTTTCTCAGAGCTAAAAGCAAAATTGACATCCGCCCCTATCCTAGCTCGGCCCACTCCTAGTGAGAAGTATGTGGTGTACAGTGATGCTTCGAAGAATGGTCTCGGATGTGTTCTTATGCAGAAAGACAAAGTAATAGCTTATGCATCCCGGCAGTTGAAGCCATTTGAGCAAAACTACCCTGTCTATGATCTTGAGCTTGCCGCAGTAGTTTTCGCATTAAACATATGGAGACATTACCTGTATGGCGAGAAGTGTGAGATCTACACAGACCACAAAAGCTTAAAGTATCTCTTTACCCAGAAAGAGCTCAATATACGGCAGCGCAGATGGCTGGAGTTGATTAAAGATTATGATCTCTCAATTCAATATCACCCTGGGAAAGCTAATAAGGTTGCTGATGCATTGAGTCGGAAAACAAGCCACCCACGGCAACCTCCTCTTCAACGAGACATGGAAGAGTTTGGCTTAGAAGAAGTAGATTCGGTGGATGAAGTTCTCGCCAAGCTAGTTCTTATTCCTTCATTGATTGATAGGATCAAAGAGGCTCAAGGGAAAGATGAAGCTTTAAGAAAAATCAAGGAAAGTATGAAATATAAGCCACGAGATGATTTTGAAGTTCGCAGTGATGGAAGTTTGAGGTACCGAGGACGATTATGTGTACCTGAGAACAAAGAAATTAAAGATGAAGTTTTGATGGAAGCTCATAACTCTCGATTATCTATACATCCTGGAGCTAATAAGATGTATCAAGACCTCAAGCAAAAGTTTTGGTGGCACGGCATGAAGAATCAAATAGCAGAATTTGTTGAGCGATGTTTGATCTGTCAAAGAGTAAAAGCAGAACACCAAAGACCCGCTGGATTATTACAACCTTTAGAAGTGCCAGAATGGAAATGGGACCAGGTCATAATGGATTTCGTGACCGACCTACCCAAGACTAAGTATGGAAATGATGCTATATGGGTCGTTGTGGACCGGTTGACTAAGTCTGCCCACTTTTTGGCTATGACAATTAAGGCATCCATAGAGAAGTTGGCCTCTATGTATATTGACCAAATTGTTTGTTTGCATGGGGTGCCCATAAGTATTGTATGCGACCGTGATCCCCGTTTTACATCTAGATTCTGGACAGCCTTTCAAAAGGCAATAGGCACCGAGATCAGACTGAGTTCTGCATTTCATCCTCAAACAGATGGTCAATCTGAACGAACAATCCAAACCCTTGAGGATATGTTTCGCGCTTGCACCCTTGATTTTGGAGGAAGCTGAGATAAGAACCTTAAGCTTGTTGAGTTTTCTTACAATAACAGCTTCCACAGATCCATCGGGATGGCACCATACGAAGCATTGTATGGACAAAAATGTCGGTCCCCACTCTATTGGGACGAGATTGGAGATAAGATGTACACGCGACCCGACATTGTTGAGCAAACGTAAGAAAAGGTCAAGATGGTTCAACAAAGACTGAAAGCGGCACAAGATAGGACTAAAATATGGGCTGATGAAAGAAGAAGACCCTTAGAGTTTCAAGAAGGAGAGAAAGTTTTCCTAAAGGTTTCTCCGACCGAAGGAGTCAAAAGATTCGGCATCAAAGGCAAGTTGAGCCCAAGATTCGTTGGACCTTATGAGGTATTAGAGAGAGTGGGTGAAGTTGCGTATCGCTTGGCGTTGCCACTATCTCTTTCTCAGTTACATAATGTATTCCATGTTTCCCAACTTCGCCAATATGTATATGATTCCAGACACATCCTTGAAGATCAAAAATTGAAGGTTGAAGAAGATGTATCTTATGAAGAGGAGCCCCTAAGAATCATTGATCGGAAAGAGAAAGCATTAAGAAAGAGATCCACGCCCATGGTGAAGGTTCAGTGGAAGCACGATTCGGAAGAAGAAGCAACATGGGAAACGGAGGAAGACATGAGGAGTAGATATCCCCACCTTTTTGACTAGCTTCTGAAGTTTCGAGGACGAAACTTATGATAAGGGGGGGAGGGTGTTGTACCCCAAGGACAATGTACTCGAAACTATGACTAAGTGACGTAATGAAAACAATGATTCCTCTAAGTGCATGTTACTTAAGTCAACTTACCACTAGTTTACTTAAATACTTTTGAAATGGATACTAAATAATTAAATAAGGGGATGTCACAAGGTATTGTAATACCTTATGAATTTCGGTCAAAGGCCTTAAGCAACCATAAAATAAATTCGTTTTTATAAGAATGCAAGCCTAAATGATTTGCACAAAAGCAAGATTAAAATCATAATTAGATAAAATAAATAACATTATAAATTATATAAATATGGGATTTGATAAATGTGAAAGGACAAAAATACCCCCCAAAACCCTCCTAAATTTCGGCCAAGGCCTTGAGGATTCTAGAATTCTCCACACCATTCTAAACAATTCTTAAAATAACAAATTACGTAATAATTAAAATACAAAAAAAATCAAGATGCATGCAAAAAGAAAGATTAAAATAAGAAAAAAGGGGGCTAGTATGTAAGAAAAGCAAATCCTAGGTTCCCCTTTTTTCCCTCCCCCATGCACCACCGGTTCCCTCCCCCTTACACCCCCTAGATTTATTTTAAATTGCAAGACATCATCATTCCCATTCCATCTTGAACACTTTCTTAAGAAACCTTCTAGCAAACACTTAAGCAATTTACCATCTCCCTCCACCACACACAAAACTTTCGGCCCTTCCTCTTGGAGCTAAGAATCCAACTCAAGTTTAATCTTCAAGCTCAAGAAGTGTTTAGGTAAGCTTCATTCCAAGTTCATTAAGTAAATTCTTCATGCATAATAATGAAGCTCACAAGGGTGTTTTTTCTCCACCCAACCGTGACCTCCATTGGCCATAGGTGCTAAGATTTCAATCTCTTAGGTGGTGCAACATTTGGATAGTTGAAGCATAATTCAAGGTCTCACTTTGGTAAGATGTTCTAGCCTCAAATAAATTCTATTTTCAGTATAGAATGAAGAGTAACATTCTTCCTTCCTCTTCTTCAAAACCGTGTGCTCAAGAAGTGAAGGAGGAGAAGGATTTCAACTCATTCCATCCAAAATCCAAGCTAAGAAAAGAGCTTTAGCTTGAATAGGCAAGTATACACTAATCTCTCATGATTTACTTAAAGAATTAATGGCTTGAATGGTTAGAAGTTCCTAAGATGTGATCTTTAGTTGAATATATTAAGTTCAAGATTGTATCCTAGTGATTTCTTAAGATCAATGCTTTGCATGTGATTAATTCTTTCAAAGATGGAATCTTTTCTTACATGCAATATGTTATAAGGCTGTTTTGGGATGAGTTAAGGTTTAACTAAGTGACCCTAGGCAAGGATGGCTCTTGGATGAAATAAGACAAATTGTGGACATTTGACATGAGAGAATGGTAAAACATCAAACCACTGGAACTGGGCAGAATTGAACAACATTTTTAATAGCTTAAAAATGGATCTTGTAGACCTTCAATAAATCTGATTTTTGGTACAAAGTTAGACTCATGTGTGTAGCAAATATGAGAGTTAGAATTTTGATAAAATAAGCTACGGATTATTTTTAATAAAATATTTGGTGGAACTGCTCAGGCTGGAAATTCTGGAACTTGGCAGAATTGTATAACGTTTTGAATGGATTAAAAATGGATCTTGTAGATGTCCAATAAAGCTGATTTTTAGTATTGTGATAACCTTAGGTGTGTATTAAATATGAAATTTGGAATTTTCGGTAAAATGAGTTATGAATTATTTTTAAGGAATTATTTGGTAAAACTGTTCCAGCTGAAATCACTTGAACAGGGTAGAAATGAGTAACGTGTTGCTTGGCTCAAAAGTGGACCTTAGGAACATGCAAATGGGCTAGTTTTCGGTAGGATGCTAGTTTCACATGTTTATGACATGTGTGAGTTGGAATTTTGGAAAACCAAATCATGATTTTGCCAAAATTGAATTTTTCGTAAAATGGGTCTGTCCAGTTTCAGCACATGACCTATTTCAGAAAAATAATAAAATGAGCCCTTTAAGGCTATTGGATGGATCTGGAAATTTTATACTAGTCACCTAAGACATAGAGGAGTAAGTTCATGCAAATTAATCAAGTTGGCATTAACGTTTTGGTGGGTAATTATGGACATAAAGTTGATGTACTAAAACTGAAAATTGGGCTGAACAGGGGATTAATTTAAAAAGGCCCAGTTTAAAGGATTTGGACTTATATACACGGTTTGGGCTCATGAGTGTTAATCCTCAGAGAGTTTATTATATTTCCAAGTTGTGGTCCAAATAATTAAGGCTTTAAGGCCCCAAAAGCTAAGGTAATGCTGGTTATTATACCGTAGAATTCAGCAAGTACACTTGATAATGATTTGATGACTTAAAGGCTTTATTCGTCTTAGGGAGTTATGAAAATTTTACATCATGTAAATAAGACCCTACTAAACACATGTAGGATAAAAGATTATGAAAATGGGCCTGATTGGTTACGCTAGCCGCCCCATGAATATGAAGAAAAATCCGGAAATTCTTAGTTTCTGAAACCATGCATGTTGACATCTTATAGGGAATGCATACGATTATTCACGTCATGACTTGCATTGCATATCACTTCATGTATCATGCATGATCATATGCATCAGATTTTTATGAATTTTCCCGTATGCAAGAAAGCCTTTCCAAGTAACTATGTTTTACGTTATGCATGAAAGTTTTGTGTGTCCCATGTTTTAAAGAAAGCTTTATGATTCCTTTGTCGGCTACGCATGCGACTAACCCGACTCCAGACCGAGGGTTAATTGGTCAGTTGACATGATATGTTCTGGATCTGTTCAGATCCGGGGTTAATTGATCTGATACATGTTCTGGACCCGCTCATATCCGAGGTTAATTGATCTGATACATGTTCTGGACCTGTTCAGATCCAGGGTTAATTGATCTGATACATGTTCTAGACCCGTCCCAGACCCGGGTTAATTGGTCTGTTGATATGTTCTGGACCCGCTCAGATCTGGGGTTAATTGATCTGGCACTCTGTTTCTCTGACATGTTATTTTACGGGACCAAAATGATGTTTTGACACGACATGACATCATGCATTGCATTTTTCATAATCCATGAGCACGTTGACATGTTGTATGTTACGGTTAATGGTTAATAAGACATTAATTGTATAGCACTATCTATAATTATGCTTAGGCTATATCGTCAAGCAAATTCAGGATTAAAGACCAGATATGAATTATTATTTGAGGTTTTCGAGGTATTACATTCATGTTATAATTCTTTATGTATTTCATGGTAGTTTATTGTATTCTTTCTGGGTGATTTTTATCACTCACACTTTATTTTTCTCCAGAGCCAGATAATGCTAAGATTGAGTGGATCGAGGATGAGCTAAGAGTGCCATATCCGTAGGCAAGGAAATTTGATGAAGGCAAAGCTTAAGGACTTTTGTGCAGCCAAGACGTTTGTATTATGAACAATGTTTGAACTCTTTGAATTTCGGTTATATCATCTTGTGGGACTGCTACTTTTGGGAACTTAGTATTTTCGTAATGCATGTTTATTTCGAAAAGTTTTAATTCTGCCTAAATTTTACTACCATGTTAAATGTTAGCATGGGAGTCCGTGGCTTATGTTATGGATTTTTCGCATGTTATGCATGACGCTTTGTACTCTCCTTAGTGAAGTACGGCGGGTGCACCGTATTCGAACGAGGTCCAGGTGCAGGGCGCTACAGGTGGTATCAGAGCCCATGCTCTAGATTTCGGGCAGAACGTAGAACTAAGTTATGATCTTAGCAACCTAAGTTTGATCTTAGACCTAAGTCATGATCTTAGATGAGTGATGGCCTTAGGCTAGGACCACTTGGACCGGGTTTAGGATGTAACTTAATAATTAATCCTGATTTAAGAAAGCCAGGTCTATAACGAAAGACATGCCCTTCTCTTGTTTAAAATTTTCAAATTATGGTCCTTAGTCAAAATAAATTGGTTTTATTCCGATATTCTAAGTAAATGCTAAACCCCATAGTGCAGATGGTGAGACCACGTGGCACGCCTCCGAGAGCACGACCAGCTGCTCAGGAGCCCATTCCTCTACCACCAGCTCCGGTCCCGCCGCCACCCCAGCCAGATCAGAATCCTCCAGTTCAGAATAATCCACCACCAGCACCGCAGGCACCTGTTCCACCGGTCATCCCTGACATGAATGCCTTTCAGGCTTTTTGCCAAGTTGTCACACAGATCGGGCAAGGCCTAATTCATCAGAATGCTCCACCTCATCCACACCAACCTGTGAGAGATGCTCAGTACTACTTTGAGAAGTTAAAGAGAGCAAATGTACCACCGTTTGAGGGAAAACCAGATTCTGATACAGCAGAAAAGTGGTTGGATAAAGTCGAAAATTGTTTTGAGTTAATTCAAGCCCCAGAGGAGCTGAAAGCCCAGGCTATCAGACCTTTTCTAATCAATGAAGCGAATAAATGGTGGAAGATGAATCTGCATCCTTTGCCCAGACCAATTGCCCGGGAGAGATTTTTGCAAGAATTTCACAAATTCTATATTCCTCTATCGGTCAAGTTACAAAAGAGGCATGAGTTTGAATCTCTGAAGCAAGAGCCAGGCATGACGGTAGCTGAGTACACAAATAAGTTCATCGCACAAGGGAGGTTTCAGCCTGTTACCATGGATGACGACGAAACAAAAATGCTGAAGTTTGAAAGAGGCCTGAATCCAAGAATTTGGACGTGGTTAGTGAATGCAAACCCTACCAATTTTGGAGCACTCTTAGATCCATGCTACCGGATTGAGAGAGACATTATACGACGAGATGATGTGGGACAAAAGCGAGAAAGACAAGGGACTGGAAATGAGAAGTACAGAAAGGTAGCTAAGAATAATTTCAAAGGGTCAGTTCGACAGGGACAATCCCAAGGGCAGAATCAGCGCCGCCAGCAATACCAGAATAATCAGCAGAAGAATCAGGCCCCACCTCAGCAGCCAGCTATACCCGTATGCCCACAGTGCCAGAAGAGACACATGGTTGAGTGTAGATGGAAGACGGGTAAATGCTTCGGATGCGGAAAAGATGGTCATCTGTTTAAGGATTGCCCAGAAAGAGGAGCGCAACAACAACAGCAGCCCAAGAACCAGCGGCCACGTGCAAATGCGAGGGTGCACGCCATGACGGATGCTGATGTTGAGGAGACTGCAGACGTAGTAACTGGTAAGATTTAATTCAATACGTTTTACTTATACATGCCTATTATATTGCTTAGTACAATGTGCATGGTTCAGGAACTATCTTAGTGTGTAGCATACCCGCAAATGTGTTGTTCGACAGTGGCGCCAGCCACTCATTTATCTCAAAAAGGTTTGCTAAGAATATCGATCATGATCCAGTCAGACTAGAATCACCCTATAGAGTACAAGCAACTGGTGAACAGGTGCTTGTTTCCCATCACATCTTCAGAAATTGCGCGCTCGAGTTTAATGATCAGAGGTTTGAGGCCAATTTGATCCTCATATCTATGAGTGATTTTGACGTGATTCTCGGAATGGATTGGCTCTCAAAGAATCATGCACACATTGACTGCCGAAGTAGGCAAGTTATAATTAAGAACCCAACCCGAGATAAAGTGTCATTCCAAGGAGGAGCTAAGTTAAAGAAACCATCCAAGAAAATTTTTGTTAACGCGGCTCGAGCCAGCCGAGCGTTAAGGAAAGGTCATGAAGGATTCTTTGTTTATGTCTTAAGTGCTGAGCAAGCGAGTCCTACCCTTGCACAAGTCCTAATTGTTAATGAATACCCTGATGTGTTTCCTGATGATTTACCTGGACTACCTCATGATCGCGAGATTGCCTTCGAAATAAATCTTGTTCCAGGAGCTGAACCCATATCGAAAGCCCCTTATCGAATGACACCTGCAGAACTGAAGGAACTAAAGGAGCAGTTACACGAACTGCTAGAAAAGAAACTCATTCGCCCCAGTGTTTCACCTTGGGGTGCTCCGGTGCTATTCGTGAAGAAGAAAGATGGAAGTATGCGTTTATGCATCGATTACCAGGAGCTCAAAAAAATCACCATAAAGAACAAGTACCCATTGCCCCGGATTGACGACTTATTCGACCAGCTCAGGGTATGTAACTAATAAGCTTTAGTTTGATTAAGATTTAAATCTTTTCAAAACCCTATCTAAAGTATCGTAATGCAGGGATCCCGAATCTTTAGTAAGATTGACCTGCGATCTGGATACTTTCAACTGAAGATTAAGGCGGAAGATGTCCCTAAGACTGCTTTCAGAACCCGCTATGGACACTATGAATTCTTAGTCATGCCCTTTGGTTTGACCAATGCCCCTGCCGCCTTTATGGATCTCATGAATCGAATCTTTCAAGACCATGGCTTGTTAGTACGGAAATAATATGTACAAGCTAAAGTGTACTAGAATATTCATATAAGCGCTGATTAAAATTTACCTTATATGCGTAATTATTGTGCAATATTTGACAAAGTTTACCAAAATAAAATTCAACACATGGCTAGACTTCATACACGTCTACTTCAGCCTAAATGGAGCCTATGTGGAGCTTATTTGGCATCTTTATTGGTGGAAAATACGCCATACAAGGTTAGTGACATAAAGGAGGAAGCTACACAAGGTAACAATTCAAACATTTGGCAAATATAACACATGCTGAAAATTCAGCATGTGACAATGAGTGCTGGCCGATTTTTACCTCTTGATGGTGGCTAATTGGCATCCCAAAATTGAAGGGATTAATTGTTGATTATTTGGCAACATTTTAAACTCTTTTTGACACATGTTTTACATTTTAATCTCAGATTTTACAGCACATTAAATTGTGACAAGATTGGACCAATCATAAAGTGTCAAGTAAGCAAAGCTAAGTCATCCACCCAATCATGTTGTGCCAAGTGAGTAAGATGGTGTTTATATCTACACAAGGCAATCTTACAAGGACATAAAAGATATTTCTCAAGAAGGGAAGGAGCCCTATGGGGCCAAGGTTGAATAAAAAGAGGAGAAGTAGAGCAAACAAAAGCAAGACAACCGTTATTGTCTCTCAAGTGCAAAAGGATCCACTATTCTCTTCTCCTACATTTCTTTCTTCTTCTTCCTCTCTCAAGACTATTGTTCTACATATTGAATAGGCTTTGATTAGATCACCATACACGTTTCATTTGTTGTAAAAGGATTGATCAAGGTGTGATCAAACCTTCATCCGTTCGGTATTGGTGTTCGTGATCAGTGTGATTGATTGTATTCTTTGTAAAAGGGTGGAGTTGGTTTGTAACTCTAGCAACCTTTGTATTAAGGTGTTTTTTGTGTTTATTGATAACCGAGGAAGGTGTCCTCAAAGACTGGAGTAGGTTAATTTAACCGAACTAGTATAACATCCTTGGTGTCGTTACTTTCAGCACTTTACTCTCAGTCTTCAGTTTCTGCGTTGATTTTGTTGCAATCGTAAAAATAGCAAACGAATTTCGAAAATCGTAAAAGTTTGTAGAAACATAGACATACCTCTTGAGTTTAATTTGGCGCGAGTTTCAACCCATTTGGACAAGTATAAGTTAGTCAAACGTTAATAGTTCTGAGACTAGTGCAATCTGATTTTCAGACTTGCAAAGCCTTAGAATATCAATGTATTTGACATACTTCTTAAAGGAATTTTTGAAAAAAGTTTCAACCATTAAAATAAATACCTTAATTGGTTTGTCATTAAAGTTTCAAACCATTTGGAGTCTTCAATCAATTGGAATAAAATTTTCAAATTGGAATACTGTTTCTAGCAGATTTGCGCAATCTGACCAAAAACGTATTTTCAAAGGATTAGGAGTTGAATTTAAATTTGAAATTTTTAGGAGATACTCAAAACATCTGAGAGTAAAATCTCACTAAATTTCATAATTTTTGGAGGCCTGTAACTATGTCATTTAATTATATTAAATTAGAATATGAAAACAGAAACGGTTTTCAGAAGTGAGGTTTGTGGAAGTTTTTAAAAACCAAATTTTCTGCACCTACTATTCAACCCACCCCTTCTAGTGGTGCTATACAGATCTTACAATTAGTTGTTTGACTGGTTAGAAAGGTAAAAATGTAAACTCTCTTTACGAAGAGAAGCATGCTATTTTATATTTCGCTATTTATTTATTTTATTCACACTTTCTTCTCCGTGTAGGATCCCGTAGTAAATAAATTCGGGCTACTTGCTGGGCGATGTACGTCGCTCACCCCTCCTCTATCAATCAGTTTTGCAGATATACAGGTAAATGAGTTAGGTTACCATGGATGATCGGGAATGGAGATTTTAAGACTGAGGATGCTCGGGCGAGACTTTCAAGGATTTAGTTGAGGCAGTTATTTCGATATTCGAGGCTATGTACTTTGGGGATTAGTGTTTATTATATTTGACCATTGTATCGATTTAGAAATTCCTAGATATTGTATTAATGATGATGAATATTTTTATCAAGGATTTTTAGTTTACGACTTCCGCTGACATCGATTGCGTTACTTTTGTAATTAAATTGTATTGACGCCTTGTATTCTCCTTAGCGGGATACCCAGACGGGTCACTACAGGTGGTATTAGAGCATGACTCTAGATCCATGGTAAAAGCATAGAGTTAGGCTATGATCTTAGAAATTAAGTTATGATTTCGCCCTAAGTCATGATCTTAGACATAAGTATGATTTTTAGTCGTAAGCACTGATTATACATTACGCATGTTATTGGAAATAATACGTGATCTTAGAAGTTAAGTGATGATTTTTCCCATAAGTTATAGTTTTAGATTCAGGGAATGACGATACAAATTATGGGCTTTAGGAATTAAGCGGTGATCTGAGACTCTGGTGATGATTTGAACATAAGTACTGATCTTAATCATAAGCAGTGATCATATTCTAAGCATTGAACTTAGAAATAACTAATGATTTTAGACGTAAGAAATGATGATACCAAGTATCGATATTAGAAGTAAGTCATGGTATTAGACCTAAGTGATGATAGGATAAAAGATATGTCCACTTATACCTTGGGCACTCCATTAGGCTCTAAATTATTTGCCTCACCTAAGTGCTAATTACAACCATTTGTAAAAAAATTCTTTAGGTCCGACCCTTGCAAACCCAAAATCATTAGGGTAAATGAACCGGGTTGATGCCTCTGTTTTGACAGTAGTGTTAGAACGTGATTAGGTCTAAGTTGGGATCGTAGTTCCTAAGACATGATTTGTACTAAAATGATAATGACTAAGTAAATGTTTATTAGCATTATGATTAGTAGATTTTAGTAAAGAATATCGTACAAAAGGGCTTATAGTTATGATTAAGATGTTGAATTTTAGAGTATCAAATAGGTCGAAGATATTATTCCTATTAGGGATATTGATTGATAGCGATAAGCGAGCACTACTAAAATGAGTAAAGTGGAATAACAAATTATTACAAATCTAAGTTAAGTATTAATTCATAGGAACACGTAAGTACTGATGTATCAAGTGGACTTAAACTGAAATAGAGTAAGAATGAATAACTAATGGCTGTTTTCAGGTGAGATCTAACTAAATTAGAATTAGCGGTTGAAATAACCATGTGAGAAAGCACGGTGGATCAGTGTGGCGCGCAGAAGCATGATGGATTAGAATACCATAAGTTGATCAATATTTAGTGTGCCATGTTAGGATTGGACTTAGAAATTACCTTATAGGTACAGAAACGATGATTTTGAAGACTTAGTCATATATCAAGAAAGTGAAATGGTTAACATGTCGGAAAACGTAATGGATATTTAGTACGACCAATATTTAGGTGAATGGATCAAGTAGAACCATGATAAGTTATTGATTAAGCCATCACGGAAGTTTCGAGGACAAAACTTATTATAAGTGGAGAAGTCTGTTATACCCTGTTTGTAGGAGGGATAAAGAAAAAATAATAATATTATATAAATAAAATAAAATAGATAAAGCCTAAGAACTTTCCTAGTTGGACTAGGAAAAAGGAAAAGAAAATAGGCTGAAGATGGAATTAGTAGTTAACTCCTAATCTCTTAAAGTTAATCTAACCTATATCTATATAAACATCACACACCCATAAGCCGCTCCCTTGCCCGACCCTTCCCCTCCCAAATCCCCTCAGCAAAAGCACGGCAGCATGGCTGCCTTCTGCCTCACAGGGGAACACAACCATCTTATGCTTTCCCCCTCAAAATTAACCCCAGCATCCTTATTTTCTCCCAAATATTCACAATCTGCAGCCACCCTTATTTCCCCCAAAATACCATATACTTTATTCTTCATATGTCAAAAAACTTGCAACAAAACTACCGCTAGCCTTAGGAGCAAAAGGGAGTGATTTTTTTGTCCGGTTCAACTCCGATTATTCGTATATCGCATATAGTTGAGACACAAGGCAAGTATTCTTGCTATATTTACTATGCTTTTATAAAGTTATTATGCTATTCTTATATCACAATGGATCATGCATTCGTAAGTATGATTTGCATAGATTGATGTACATACGTATGTATTTGTTGTAGGGGCCGTACTTGCAATAAATTTTTATGTGTTATATTTATGCAAAGTTTTAAAAATTTTATATATACATTTATATTATTTCTCATATTCCAAATATATGTACAAAAGTGTTTACACTGTTTTTATAAATTAGTTATATATAATTATGTTTTTATACATATAATTTTTTTTGTATAAGTTATTTATGTATTTATTCTATTTTTATAAATTAGTTATAATTCTGTCTTTATAATTATATTTTTATATTTCTGTTATATAATTCTGTTTTTATAATTCTGTTTTTATATTGAAATTATATAATATACACATATATATAAATCTACTATTTCCTTTCAAAATTATAAATATTATATATTAAAATGTCTCGGAAATTATTCATATATACATAATTCTATTTTTCAAATTACATATATGTATACATATAAATATTATTTTCGGATTTATACATATATAGATATATATTTACTATTTCTAAAATTATATATAAATATATGTTAAATTGTCTTAGAAATTGATAGAATTGCTGAAAAGCACTGCATGGCCAACGTGTCTTGGTCTCTAGAATGGGCACCACCTAGTTTTCCATGCAAAGAAAAGCAAATATAAGCTTAGGCTGAGAAATCGGTAGTAGAAAAGTCACCAGTGCTAGTAAAAGAGACATACCCATCCTGCTTGCATCAAAGAGAATGCAGGCAGGGAGAATGTGACATAGCCAATCCATATGGAAGACACACAGGTTATCACAGCGGGCCGCATCCAGTAGACCTCACAAAATGAGTGTTCCGCAATATTCAAGAGAGTAGAAATGTAGATAGAAGTTCAATTAAAGAACAAAAACATAAAAAGAAAGGCATAGTACCCATGCTGCCTGCATCAGTAAAATGATACAGGCTGAGATAAAGTCTTTAGCCATATCCAGCACGCAAATATGATGTAGTCAAATCTGTGAGGGTGCAACCTCTGACAACCACTAGGAGGTCTTGAAGGCATCAAACCGGGTCAGGAGTGGAAATAGCATATGCAGCCAAACGATGGGCCACTGTATTAGTCTCCCTTGGTATATATACAAGCTCAGAATGTGTAATATGTAAAAAAATGTGCAGTCGGTCCAGATCACAGCAGAATTCCCCCGTGAGAGTATTATTGTTGGCGAGCAATTGTAGTACAACCATACAGTCCGTCTCGATAATGAGGCCCTTGTGAGTAAAGGAAAAATATATGACTGCATATATAAGGGCCTGATATCCTGCTCTTAAACGTGGCAATTTTGGCAATGAAAATGCAATTGCCTCCACAAAAGATCCTGCAGAATCTCGAACAATTGCACCCCCTGCAACACCTTTTCTTCCTGTAGCGGCATCCACATTTAGCTTCAATCGACCAAGAAGGAGGTGGGTGCTAACGAACTATTGAATGGTGATGAGCACGAATATATGGAGACAATCCAACTGACACCAAGTCCGGCAATGTGCAGGAGAATTGTTTCCCAGACACCGAAGAACTCCAACTGTAGATATCCATCCTAATTCTCTCTTCCAGCCTGCTGTAATTATATTGCTCAGATTCGAAGACTATACCCATCTATTCTTTCCAAATATTCCAACAGACAAAGTGAGATGCAACCACTTTAAACTGTCCTCTCATAGATGATGTAGAAGACTGTAACCACCAACTCATAAGATAAGAACGTAATGATGTAAGGGAATACATTGGGCCATCAAGGAGCATAGTATATTTCCGCCATAGTGATGCTATGGTTGGGCAATGTAAAAATAAGTGGTTTGTATCACTAGATGCGCTTCGACATAAAGGACACTGTGTGGAGAATGAATCCATAAAACACCTCAAATTATCAGGTAAAAGGAGCGACTGTTGTACCCCAACTATAATGTACTTGACACCATGACAAAGTGACGTAATGCAAATACCGATTTCTCCAAGTGCATTTTACCTAAGTCAAATTAGCGCTTCTTTACTTAAATTCTTTTAAGATGGATACTAATTAATTATATAAGGAGATGTCACAAGGTATTGAAATACCCTATAAATTTCGGCCAAGAGGCCTTGATCAACCTTGGAATAATTTCTTTTTATAAGAATGCAAACCTAAATGGTCCTCACAAAGAAAATCTAAAATCATATTAGATAAAATATGTTGTAACCCAATAAGAGAATCCTTCTTGTACCTAAGGTTGAGTTAGTGAACATGTGACAATATACGCTTGCGTTTGAAATTGATTAAGTCAATGATCATTATAAGTATATCATGAAGAGTACTATGTGCATTACAAGAAAGGGATCCAATTTCCCCATGGCTTTGTAAGTTTCGGCCAATAGCCAAGAAAGGCTATTTCTTAAATCCCTATTTAAGAATAAACCAATAGAATAAATATGTATTATTTATTTTGTTGTAAGGAAAAAGAAAAGATGGCAAAGGAAATTACAAAGGCTTAGTTGGGGTCATTAAAGACCCCAACCGCCGGCTGGTTAAGGGGGGGGAAGGAGGCTAATTAAGGATGTTGTCTTGCTAGAAATTGGTGAACCATTAACCTAAGTAACTAAGGTTGGTCAAAAGAAAGCATGATTTGCATAAAGTAACTGATGAGGCTGAGGAGCAGCCCCCTAATGAGGAGCTTGCACAAGGTGCCCTTAACCATAAGGGGCCTTTGACAAGGAGCCAAACCAAGAGGCTTAATGGTTTTCAACTTGGTTTTGATGTTGGCTCTTTTCTAACCAAACATGTGCAAGATGAACCAATGGATGTTCCTCCTAAATGGGTGCTCATTGTTGAGCCTAAGAACTGATTATCCAATGATAGTCAGTCCGCTTGTTGGTGCCGTTTCTGTGGCTTTTAGTTGTCTTTTCGTTTGCTTCTTTTAAAGTTTGTTTAGAATACTTATGTTTGGTGTATGAGTGTGTTTTGTAGGTGTTACAAGTCTTGGATCAAACATCTTGAGCTTTGGAAAGGAGGGCTTGGAGAGTCCCTATTTTTCAGGAAGGCAGCTAGACACCAGTCGGTATTTTGGACGCCTAGGTTGGAGTACTGATCCAAATGGGTTCAAACCACTTGGAGGTTTCAGATAACTCAATTTGTGATGATTTTTATGTTTTACACTTTTGCTAATTCGGGCTGCAAGATGGACCGAAATCAGGTGCAAGTAGGGAGTCCAGAATGGAAAGTACTGAAGATCACTGGATGGATACCTAATCTTTGGAGGCCCGTATCTCTGTCAAGAAGAGTCCAAATGAGGTGATTCAAAAGCCCAAATTCAAGGGAATTTCATGAGCTACAACTTTGCTGAAGAGTGCAAACCCTAATTCGGCGTGTAGAAGCGGGTAGAAGCCAGTAACCGACAGGGTGTAATTCCAGTACGAGATTTTAGGGATTTGCCAAGAAAAAGGAAGTTACCAAAATTAAATCATTGGCAAAAGGAAGGCAATTGGCGTTTTCAAGGAAGTCAAAGGAGGCACAAGGCAAGTCTAGAAGGATGGTAATAATGCAATAATTGATGATTGAGACAATAATTGAGGATTTGCCAAGAGAAGGGAACTTACCAAAATTAACAAAATTCAGATTTGTGCACATCAAAGGAAGGAGGCGCCAAAGGGGAGCATCCAAGAAACCCTAGCCGTTTTTTGTGAAGGAGTTTTACAAGACTTGTAATCATATAAATAGATCACTTAGCCTTTCTTTGAGTAGTTAGACTATTTTTCATCTTTGAACTAAAAACCCTAGTGTTTTATGTTATCTTTTGTTCTTGAGTTTTCTTGAATAAAAGTTTGTGTTTTTCCTTTGGTTTACACATATCTAAATCAAGGCTAGACCCAATTAAGGATTGTGTTCCTTGTTGGTGATCCACAATCCAAGGATACGGAACGACGTGTTGGATTGAGCGGATTCAAACACACCTAACCAAACGATTTTGGAGGCTTGAAGGAAGGTGGTTGCTTGGCACCATTGTCCAACACATTCAAGGCTTGAAGGACGTTTGGAGAGTGAAGAAAGATCGGGACAACATTAACATACGAACCATATTCGTATCAAGTGGTATCAGAGCTCTCGTTTATCTTCATCTCACATATCTTTTCTTTTGTCATTTGTGTCATTCTTGTTATTCTCAATCATTCAAAAAAAAAAAAAACGCCTCTTGTCAATACAAAAAAATTTGATCTTTTACTTCATTTCATCAAAAACAAAAACAAAGATTGTTCTTTTCTTTCAGTCCAACGAAAACCACAAAAAAAAGACTTCGCCTTTTGCATCACTATTGATCACCTATCATTAAAGATCTCATCTTTAACACACTTAATCATAGGATCCTTGTTGTTTGCATTGAATAGGATTTAACTCCACCTAAAATCAGTCCAAGGCCTAAAAGAAGCTACCTTTGAGTCAAATACCTTGTTGTTATCGAAGCTTTTAATTAAATTTGCTTGTGTGATATTGAATACAAGTTTGTTTGTTTTGGTTGTATTGGTATCCAAGGAAAAATCTGTTCTTTCTACTACACATCCATACAAACACAAAAAGGATCATCTTTCAAGCATACACAACTGATTTTCGCAACAACAAACAAAGGTTGCATCAAGGCTGCGTTGAACGTCAAAAAAAAAAAAAAAAAAAAAGGCAAAGAAAACGTGCACAACCCAACAAAAAAGAAGTGCACAAAGAAAGGAAGAGAAAAGAAGTTCTTTTTGTCCAAAAGTTCCATCTTTTTGCATCTACCATCCAAGTTCACAAAAGCAAAACAAAAGGCCGTGTGTTTACCCCAAAACAACACACATAAAACCTTCAATTCTCCACCTTGGATACACATTCATACTATCAATCAAAGAACTTGCATTTGATATTGCATAAGTTGGTTTAATTAAAGATTGCCCAGGACAACCCCTAGCAATTCTTTGGTTCAACCAACTACATCACTTTTGGTTTCTTGTTTCTTTGAATCATAGTTATTAAGTGTGTTTTAAATTGTGCTCTAAACTTCGTGACGCTGTTTCACCACTTGTTGACCAATTGGTGTTTTTGAAGGACAAAAGAAGCTTGCAAGGAAAGAAAACGAAACAGATTGTGGTTAGCCAATTTGTAACTTGCCTTAAGAGGTTCTAGCTCAAGATTGGCCAAGGAAAAACACTTGAACAATTGAGAGAAAACAAGGGAGGACAAAAAAAGGCCAAACAGATTTTCGTTTTCCTTTTTGTTTTCACTAACGACTCACTTTTGTTTCTTGTGTTAGTTTTCTTCTTTTCTTGTTTGTGAAAGCGTTTCAGGTTGCCATGGAGGGGTCAAACAGTACCCAAGGAGGAGGAGACAAAGTGGAATTTTCTATGGAAAAGATGGCACAAATGCTTGCTACCATGCAATCTAGGTTGGATGAGTGGGAAGCGAGGATGACATCCAACACACCCCCTACCCAAGAACAGCCCCCACATCAAAACCAAGGCCAAACATCCCGTGGCACTGAACCTAAGGGATCCACAAGCATGGGAGGTAGAGGAGGAGCAAGGGGTAGAGGAGATAGGAGACACGGAGTGAGACCACAACCTGTTAGGGAAGAATGGAATGACTTCTATGAAGAGGAAGAGGTTGAGGAGGTATACCCAAGACCTCAAGGCCGAATACAACCTAGAAGGTATGTACCCCAAGAGGATGATTATTTGAAAACCAAAATAAACATTCCACCCTTTTATGGTAAAAGTGACCCTGAAGCTTACATTGAGTGGGAGAGAAAGTTGACATGATCTTTTCCTATACCAACTATACCGAGTTGCAAAAAGTGAGATATGCAAGTATAGAGTTCTTGGAATATGCCTTGATTTGGTGGGACCAAACTCAAAGTATAAGAAGAAGGACTAGACAACCCACAATTGGAACCTGGGATGAGATGAAATACGAGATGAGAAAGAAATTCATTCCAGAATCTTATGAGAGGTCCATGTTCCAAAAGTTGCAATGCCTAACTCAAGGAAATAAAAGTGTGGATGAATACTTTAAGGAGTTAGAGAGTTTGTTGATAAAAACTGATACTGAAGAAACCGAGGAGGCAACCATGGCTCGATTTTTGGGAGGTCTTAATAAGGAGATTGGGTTTCAACTTGAACTCACTACCTACGTTGATCTCAATTCCATGGTTCACAAAGCTGAGAAGATTGAGCGGCAATTAAAGGTACGTTCTTCTACTAGTGGATTTGGTTTTAGAACTAATGCTTCTTCTTTTTCTAAAGTGCAGCCTAGGTCTAATGGCAATGGAGGAGCACGGCCAAGTTCAAACACATTCGGCCAAAACGGTTCTAGCGCTCCAAATAAGCCACACTTCACTCAAAGGACCAACGGAGCAAATCTAGGTCAAAATGACAAAAGCAAAGGCAAAGCACCCGCAAACCCTCCAAGAACAAGGGAGATTGAGTGTTTTAAATGTAGAGGGAGAGGACACTATGCAAGGGACTGCCCTAATGCCAAGAAAGTGTTGTACCTTGAGGAAACAAATGAATTCTATTCAGAAGAGGAGGAAGAAGAGGCCACAAAGGAAGAGTACCAAGAGGACTCAGCTGAGGAGATAAAGAGTGATGAAGAGGGTGCATATAAGGACTTTCTTGTGGTAAGAAAAGCCTTAAGTGCACACATGAAGGAGGAAGAAGAACACTTGCAAAGGGAGAACATTTTCCACATCCATTGTTTGGTAAAAGGCAAAACTTGCACTTTAATTATTGATAGTGGTTCTTGTGCTAATGTTGCAAGTATTGAACTTGTTAGAAAGCTAGATTTACCTATGATTGATCATTCCCATCCCTATAGGTTATCTTGGCTAAATGATTGTGGTGAGATTCATGTGTCTAAACAAGTTCTGATTTCTTTATCTATTGGCGGTTACAAAGATGAAATTTTGTGTGATGTAGCTCCTATGCATGCTAGTCATATTTTGTTAGGTAGACCTTGGCAATTTGACAAGCATGTTATTTATGATGGTAGATTGAACATGTATGCTTTTACTTTTAATGGCAAAAAATTTAAGTTGCATGCATTGTCTCCACATAAAGTTTATGAGGATGCTAAGAGGATGAAAAAGAACCATTCAGATCCTAAGGAAAAGGAAGCCGAAAAAAGGTTCTTAGAGGCACTTAAAAAGGAGAGAAGAAGCCTTTTGGAGGCCACAAACGCCTCGGCCAAGGGTACACAACCCACGGCCCAAATCAGTCCACCCTCACCCACGGTTCAAACACTTTCACAGTCATCCACCCCACAAATTTCACGTCCACCTAAGAAGCATGCTTTCTTTGCAAAATCTCGTGAAGTTACCCATGCATTGTATGATAATAAAACTGTTTTGGTGATGCTTTACAAAGATAGTGTTGCATGCTTGTTTTCTAAGACTGACTTACCATCTACCTTGCCTAGTGGTGTTGTTTCTTTGTTGGAAGAATTTGCAGATTTGTTTCCCGAGGAGGAGCCACACGGGTTGCCACCGTTGAGAGGGATTGAGCACCACATTGACTTTATTCCAGGGGCTGTCCTGCCTAATAGGCCAGCTTATAGGGCCAATCCGGAGGAAACCAAGGAAATACAAAGGCAAGTGGAGGATCTCTTAGCCAAAGAGAAGGTAAGGGAAAGTATGAGTCCAAGTGCAGTGCCAGTCATCCTTGTTCCAAAAAAGATGGCACTTGGAGGATGTGTACAGATTGTAGGGCCATCAACAAAATCACTGTAAAGTATAGGTACCCCATTCCTAGACTTGATGATATGCTTGATATGTTGCATGGTTCACAATGGTATACGAAAATTGATTTGAAAAGTGGTTACTTTCAAGTGAGGATAAGAGAGGGTGATGAATGGAAAACAGCTTTTAAAACTAAATTTGGATTGTATGAATGGTTAGTTATGCCTTTTGGGTTAACTAATGCACCTAGTACATTCATGAGGCTAATGAATGAAGTTTTGAGAGCTTTTATTGGCAAGTTTGTTGTGGTTTATTTTGATGACATCTTGATCTATTCTAAGACCTTAGAAGAGCATTTAGATCACATAAGAGCTGTTTTTGAAAAGCTAAGAAAGGAAAAACTTTATGCTAACTTTAAGAAATGTTCTTTTTGTTTGGACAAAGTTGTTTTTCTTGGTTTTGTAATCAGTTCTGCAGGGATTGAAATGGATCAAGACAAGGTGAAATCCATCCTTGAATGGCCTACACCAAAGAGTGTGGGCGAAGTGAGGAGCTTTCATGGTTTGGCAGGTTTTATAGGCGGTTTGTCAAAGACTTTTCAACCGTAGCCGCACCATTGAATGAGATAGTCAAGAAGGAGGTTGGATTCCATTGGGGGGACGCCCAACAAAGGGCGTTTGATGAGCTTAAAAGACGTCTCACTACAGCACCTATCTTGAAGTTGCCCAAGTTTGATGATACATTTGAGATAGAGTGTGATGCGAGTGGCGTGGGAATTGGAGCTGTTCTAACCCAAGGTAAGCATCCTATTGCTTATTTTAGTGAAAAAGTTGAAAGGTGCTGCATTGAACTATCCTACTTATGATAAGGAGTTGTATGCTTTGGTAAGGTCCTTACAAACTTGGCAACACTACTTGCAACCCAAAGAGTTTGTCATTCATACTGATCATGAAAGTTTGAAGTACCTTAAGAGTCAAGGAAAACTGAATAAGAGGCATGCAAAATGGGTTGAGTTTATTGAGCAATTTCCTTATGTCATTAAGTATAAGCAAGGAAAAGATAACATAGTTGCTGATGCTTTGTCTAGAAGGTATACTTTGATTACTAAGTTGTCTTCACACTTGCTTGGCTTTGAATTTGTTAAGGAATTGTATAAGGATGATTCTGATTTTGCTTCCATTTATGATGCATGTGTTGATTCTCCTTTTGGTAAATTTTATTTGCATGATGGCTATTTGTTTAAGGAGAAACGATTATGCATTCCTAAGGGATCAATGCGAGAGTTGTTGGTTAAGGAAGCACATGGGGGCGGTTTAATGGGACACTTTGGAGTTTTTAAAACTTTAGAAACTTTAAAGGAACATTTCTTTTGGCCTCACATGAAATCAGATGTTGCAAAGGTTTGTAGTAGTTGCATCACTTGTAGGCAGGCTAAGTCCAAAACACAACCTCATGGGTTGTACACACCCTTGGACGTACCTAGTGCACCTTGGGAGGACATTTCTATGGACTTTGTTCTTGGCTTACCTAGATCAAAAGGTGGTAGAGATAGTGTCTTTGTTGTGGTAGACAGATTCTCTAAGATGGCACACTTTATTGCTTGTCACAAAGTAGATGATGCTTCTTACATTGCAAATCTGTTCTTTAAAGAAGTTGTTCGATTGCATGGCATGCCTAAAACAATTGTTAGTGATAGGGACAGTAAATTCTTGAGTCATTTTTGGCGTGTACTTTGGAGCAAGTTGGGAACTAAACTTTTGTTTTCTACTACTGCACATCCACAAACAGATGGCCAAACTGAAGTGGTAAATCGAACCTTGTCACAAATGTTGCGTGCTTTAATCCAAAGCAATCTGAAAAATTGGGAAGAATGTTTACCACATATTGAGTTTGCTTACAATAGGGCCGTTCATAGTGGGTCTTTGTATTCTCCTTTTGAAGTTGTCTATGGTTTTCTACCCCATTCCCCACTTGATTTGTTGCCTATTCCAATTGATGAGCGTACTAGCATGGATGGTAAACAACGAGCTGAAATGATCAAAAAGTTGCATGAAAAGGTTAAACTCCAACTTGAACGAAAGAATAAACAGTATGCCAAACAAGCTAACAAGCATAGAAAAGATGTTGTGTTTTATCCTGGAGATCTTGTTTGGTTGCATTTAAGGAAGGAACGGTTTCCAAAGGAGAGGAAGTCCAAGCTCATGCCTAGAGGAGATGGACCTTTTAAGGTCATCCAAAAGGTTGGTCCAAATGCTTATGTGCTTGATCTTCCTCCAGACAGGTATGGTTCAGTTTCTAACACCTTCAATGTAAGTGATCTTTCCCCTTTTGAGCATTTTTTATCTTGATGATTCGAGGGCGAATCCTTTGAGGAGGGGGGGATTGATGAGGCTGAGGAGCAGCCCCCTAATGAGGAGCTTGCACAAGGTGCCCTTAACCATAAGGGGCCTTTGACAAGGAGCCAAACCAAGAGGCTTAATGGTTTTCAACTTGGTTTTGATGTTGGCTCTTTTCTAACCAAACATGTGCAAGATGAACCAATGGATGTTCCTCCTAAATGGGTGCTCATTGTTGAGCCTAAGAACTGATTATCCAATGATAGTCAGTCCGCTTGTTGGTGCCGTTTCTGTGGCTTTTAGTTGTCTTTTCGTTTGCTTCTTTTAAAGTTTGTTTAGAATACTTATGTTTGGTGTATGAGTGTGTTTTGTAGGTGTTACAAGTCTTGGATCAAACATCTTGAGCTTTGGAAAGGAGGGCTTGGAGAGTCCCTATTTTTCAGGAAGGCAGCTAGACACCAGTCGGTATTTTGGACGCCTAGGTTGGAGTACTGATCCAAATGGGTTCAAACCACTTGGAGGTTTCAGATAACTCAATTTGTGATGATTTTTATGTTTTACACTTTTGCTAATTCGGGCTGCAAGATGGACCGAAATCAGGTGCAAGTAGGGAGTCCAGAATGGAAAGTACTGAAGATCACTGGATGGATACCTAATCTTTGGAGGCCCGTATCTCTGTCAAGAAGAGTCCAAATGAGGTGATTCAAAAGCCCAAATTCAAGGGAATTTCATGAGCTACAACTTTGCTGAAGAGTGCAAACCCTAATTCGGCGTGTAGAAGCGGGTAGAAGCCAGTAACCGACAGGGTGTAATTCCAGTACGAGATTTTAGGGATTTGCCAAGAAAAAGGAAGTTACCAAAATTAAATCATTGGCAAAAGGAAGGCAATTGGCGTTTTCAAGGAAGTCAAAGGAGGCACAAGGCAAGTCTAGAAGGATGGTAATAATGCAATAATTGATGATTGAGACAATAATTGAGGATTTGCCAAGAGAAGGGAACTTACCAAAATTAACAAAATTCAGATTTGTGCACATCAAAGGAAGGAGGCGCCAAAGGGGAGCATCCAAGAAACCCTAGCCGTTTTTTGTGAAGGAGTTTTACAAGACTTGTAATCATATAAATAGATCACTTAGCCTTTCTTTGAGTAGTTAGACTATTTTTCATCATTGAACTAAAAACCCTAGTGTTTTATGTTATCTTTGTTCTTGAGTTTTCTTGAATAAAAGTTTGTGTTTTTCCTTTGGTTTACACATATCTAAATCAAGGCTAGACCCAATTAAGGATTGTGTGTTCCTTGTTGGTGATCCACAATCCAAGGATACGGAACGACGTGTTGGATTGAGCGGATTCAAACACACCTAACCAAACGATTTTGGAGGCTTGAAGGAAGGTGGTTGCTTGGCACCATTGTCCAACACATTCAAGGCTTGAAGGACGTTTGGAGAGTGAAGAAAGATCGGGACAACATTAACATACGAACCATATTCGTATCAAGTGGTATCAGAGCTCTCGTTTATCTTCATCTCACATATCTTTTCTTTTGTCATTTGTGTCATTCTTGTTATTCTCAATCATTCAAAAAAAAAAAAACGCCTCTTGTCAATACAAAAAAATTTGATCTTTTACTTCATTTCATCAAAACAAAAACAAAGATTGTTCTTTTCTTTCAGTCCAACGAAAACCACAAAAAAAAGACTTCGCCTTTTGCATCACTATTGATCACCTATCATTAAAGATCTCATCTTTAACACACTTAATCATAGGATCCTTGTTGTTTGCATTGAATAGGATTTAACTCCACCTAAAATCAGTCCAAGGCCTAAAAGAAGCTACCTTTGAGTCAAATACCTTGTTGTTATCGAAGCTTTTAATTAAATTTGCTTGTGTGATATTGAATACAAGTTTGTTTGTTTTGGTTGTATTGGTATCCAAGGAAAAATCTGTTCTTTCTACTACACATCCATACAAACACAAAAAGGATCATCTTTCAAGCATACACAACTGATTTTCGCAACAACAAACAAAGGTTGCATCAAGGCTGCGTTGAACGTCAAAAAAAAAAAAAAAAAAAAAAAGGCAAAGAAAACGTGCACAACCCAACAAAAAAGAAGTGCACAAAGAAAGGAAGAGAAAAGAAGTTCTTTTTGTCCAAAAGTTCCATCTTTTTGCATCTACCATCCAAGTTCACAAAAGCAAAACAAAAGGCCGTGTGTTTACCCCAAAACAACACACATAAACCTTCAATTCTCCACCTTGGATACACATTCATACTATCAATCAAAGAACTTGCATTTGATATTGCATAAGTTGGTTTAATTAAAGATTGCCCAGGACAACCCCTAGCAATTCTTTGGTTCAACCAACTACATCACTTTTGGTTTCTTGTTTCTTTGAATCATAGTTATTAAGTGTGTTTTAAATTGTGCTCTAAACTTCGTGACGCTGTTTCACCACTTGTTGACCAATTGGTGTTTTTGAAGGACAAAAGAAGCTTGCAAGGAAAGAAAACGAAACAGATTGTGGTTAGCCAATTTGTAACTTGCCTTAAGAGGTTCTAGCTCAAGATTGGCCAAGGAAAAACACTTGAACAATTGAGAGAAAACAAGGGAGGACAAAAAAAGGCCAAACAGATTTTCGTTTTCCTTTTTGTTTTCACTAACGACTCACTTTTGTTTCTTGTGTTAGTTTTCTTTTTTTCTTGTTTGTGAAAGCGTTTCAGG
>AP025053.1:18110254-18210864 GCA_036186865.1 Eustoma russellianum
ATAAAGTATAGGTACCCCATTCCTAGACTTGATGATATGCTTGATATGTTGCATGGTTCACAATGGTATACGAAAATTGATTTGAAAAGTGGTTACTTTCAAGTGAGGATAAGAGAGGGTGATGAATGGAAAACAGCTTTTAAAACTAAATTTGGATTGTATGAATGGTTAGTTATGCCTTTTGGGTTAACTAATGCACCTAGTACATTCATGAGGCTAATGAATGAAGTTTTGAGAGCTTTTATTGGCAAGTTTGTTGTGGTTTATTTTGATGACATCTTGATCTATTCTAAGACCTTAGAAGAGCATTTAGATCACATAAGAGCTGTTTTTGAAAAGCTAAGAAAGGAAAAACTTTATGCTAACTTTAAGAAATGTTCTTTTTGTTTGGACAAAGTTGTTTTTCTTGGTTTTGTAATCAGTTCTGCAGGGATTGAAATGGATCAAGACAAGGTGAAATCCATCCTTGAATGGCCTACACCAAAGAGTGTGGGCGAAGTGAGGAGCTTTCATGGTTTGGCAGGTTTTTATAGGCGGTTTGTCAAAGACTTTTCAACCGTAGCCGCACCATTGAATGAGATAGTCAAGAAGGAGGTTGGATTCCATTGGGGGGACGCCCAACAAAGGGCGTTTGATGAGCTTAAAAGACGTCTCACTACAGCACCTATCTTGAAGTTGCCCAAGTTTGATGATACATTTGAGATAGAGTGTGATGCGAGTGGCGTGGGAATTGGAGCTGTTCTAACCCAAGGTAAGCATCCTATTGCTTATTTTAGTGAAAAGTTGAAAGGTGCTGCATTGAACTATCCTACTTATGATAAGGAGTTGTATGCTTTGGTAAGGTCCTTACAAACTTGGCAACACTACTTGCAACCCAAAGAGTTTGTCATTCATACTGATCATGAAAGTTTGAAGTACCTTAAGAGTCAAGGAAAACTGAATAAGAGGCATGCAAAATGGGTTGAGTTTATTGAGCAATTTCCTTATGTCATTAAGTATAAGCAAGGAAAAGATAACATAGTTGCTGATGCTTTGTCTAGAAGGTATACTTTGATTACTAAGTTGTCTTCACACTTGCTTGGCTTTGAATTTGTTAAGGAATTGTATAAGGATGATTCTGATTTTGCTTCCATTTATGATGCATGTGTTGATTCTCCTTTTGGTAAATTTTATTTGCATGATGGCTATTTGTTTAAGGAGAAACGATTATGCATTCCTAAGGGATCAATGCGAGAGTTGTTGGTTAAGGAAGCACATGGGGGCGGTTTAATGGGACACTTTGGAGTTTTTAAAACTTTAGAAACTTTAAAGGAACATTTCTTTTGGCCTCACATGAAATCAGATGTTGCAAAGGTTTGTAGTAGTTGCATCACTTGTAGGCAGGCTAAGTCCAAAACACAACCTCATGGGTTGTACACACCCTTGGACGTACCTAGTGCACCTTGGGAGGACATTTCTATGGACTTTGTTCTTGGCTTACCTAGATCAAAAGGTGGTAGAGATAGTGTCTTTGTTGTGGTAGACAGATTCTCTAAGATGGCACACTTTATTGCTTGTCACAAAGTAGATGATGCTTCTTACATTGCAAATCTGTTCTTTAAAGAAGTTGTTCGATTGCATGGCATGCCTAAAACAATTGTTAGTGATAGGGACAGTAAATTCTTGAGTCATTTTTGGCGTGTACTTTGGAGCAAGTTGGGAACTAAACTTTTGTTTTCTACTACTGCACATCCACAAACAGATGGCCAAACTGAAGTGGTAAATCGAACCTTGTCACAAATGTTGCGTGCTTTAATCCAAAGCAATCTGAAAAATTGGGAAGAATGTTTACCACATATTGAGTTTGCTTACAATAGGGCCGTTCATAGTGGGTCTTTGTATTCTCCTTTTGAAGTTGTCTATGGTTTTCTACCCCATTCCCCACTTGATTTGTTGCCTATTCCAATTGATGAGCGTACTAGCATGGATGGTAAACAACGAGCTGAAATGATCAAAAAGTTGCATGAAAAGGTTAAACTCCAACTTGAACGAAAGAATAAACAGTATGCCAAACAAGCTAACAAGCATAGAAAAGATGTTGTGTTTTATCCTGGAGATCTTGTTTGGTTGCATTTAAGGAAGGAACGGTTTCCAAAGGAGAGGAAGTCCAAGCTCATGCCTAGAGGAGATGGACCTTTTAAGGTCATCCAAAAGGTTGGTCCAAATGCTTATGTGCTTGATCTTCCTCCAGACAGGTATGGTTCAGTTTCTAACACCTTCAATGTAAGTGATCTTTCCCCTTTTGAGCATTTTTATCTTGATGATTCGAGGGCGAATCCTTTTGAGGAGGGGGGGATTGATGAGGCTGAGGAGCAGCCCCCTAATGAGGAGCTTGCACAAGGTGCCCTTAACCATAAGGGGCCTTTGACAAGGAGCCAAACCAAGAGGCTTAATGGTTTTCAACTTGGTTTTGATGTTGGCTCTTTTCTAACCAAACATGTGCAAGATGAACCAATGGATGTTCCTCCTAAATGGGTGCTCATTGTTGAGCCTAAGAACTGATTATCCAATGATAGTCAGTCCGCTTGTTGGTGCCGTTTCTGTGGCTTTTAGTTGTCTTTTCGTTTGCTTCTTTTAAAGTTTGTTTAGAATACTTATGTTTGGTGTATGAGTGTGTTTTGTAGGTGTTACAAGTCTTGGATCAAACATCTTGAGCTTTGGAAAGGAGGGCTTGGAGAGTCCCTATTTTTCAGGAAGGCAGCTAGACACCAGTCGGTATTTTGGACGCCTAGGTTGGAGTACTGATCCAAATGGGTTCAAACCACTTGGAGGTTTCAGATAACTCAATTTGTGATGATTTTTATGTTTTACACTTTTGCTAATTCGGGCTGCAAGATGGACCGAAATCAGGTGCAAGTAGGGAGTCCAGAATGGAAAGTACTGAAGATCACTGGATGGATACCTAATCTTTGGAGGCCCGTATCTCTGTCAAGAAGAGTCCAAATGAGGTGATTCAAAAGCCCAAATTCAAGGGAATTTCATGAGCTACAACTTTGCTGAAGAGTGCAAACCCTAATTCGGCGTGTAGAAGCGGGTAGAAGCCAGTAACCGACAGGGTGTAATTCCAGTACGAGATTTTAGGGATTTGCCAAGAAAAAGGAAGTTACCAAAATTAAATCATTGGCAAAAGGAAGGCAATTGGCGTTTTCAAGGAAGTCAAAGGAGGCACAAGGCAAGTCTAGAAGGATGGTAATAATGCAATAATTGATGATTGAGACAATAATTGAGGATTTGCCAAGAGAAGGGAACTTACCAAAATTAACAAAATTCAGATTTGTGCACATCAAAGGAAGGAGGCGCCAAAGGGGAGCATCCAAGAAACCCTAGCCGTTTTTTGTGAAGGAGTTTTACAAGACTTGTAATCATATAAATAGATCACTTAGCCTTTCTTTGAGTAGTTAGACTATTTTTCATCTTTGAACTAAAAACCCTAGTGTTTTATGTTATCTTTTGTTCTTGAGTTTTCTTGAATAAAAGTTTGTGTTTTTCCTTTGGTTTACACATATCTAAATCAAGGCTAGACCCAATTAAGGATTGTGTGTTCCTTGTTGGTGATCCACAATCCAAGGATACGGAACGACGTGTTGGATTGAGCGGATTCAAACACACCTAACCAAACGATTTTGGAGGCTTGAAGGAAGGTGGTTGCTTGGCACCATTGTCCAACACATTCAAGGCTTGAAGGACGTTTGGAGAGTGAAGAAAGATCGGGACAACATTAACATACGAACCATATTCGTATCAGTAACCCAGGGTTAGGAATTTAATTGAGGTTAAACCCTCACCCACCCCTTTTGCCCAACGGCTAACCTAGCCAAAAGAAGAAGAATTTTCCCTCCCAAAACACACTTGAGTACTCTCTAGATTTTTCAAACACCCCAAAGTACTTCAAGAGCAAAAGAACTCCTTCCTTTCCTTTCTCTCCCAACCACACGGCCAAGGGAGCAACCAAGAAGAATTGGGTTCCTCCAAGACTAGAAGACATTAGGTAAGTGTTCTTAGCCTTTTGAGAAGATACTTACATTTTCTTGAGATGAAACTCATGGTGTTATCTCTCTTGTTCATAACCGTGACCTCCAATGGTCACTAGGCTCAAGTCTCAAGCTTTTAAGGATTCTAAGCTAGGGAAGCTTGGATACCACTCAAGCCTTTTGGTAAGTCCCCTAGCTTTTAAGGATATATTTTGGTTAAAGGTGTAGACTAACCTTACTCCTTTTTCCTCCTCACCACCGTGGAATGCATGCATAGAGAAGGCAAGAATTCAACTTTTCCAACATCTCTCCAAGAAGAGTAAGCAAATGGCAAGTACACTATACTCTTTATGGTTTAGATGTAAAAGTGTGTGCATGAATGGCTAGATATACTTAAGATCTAATCATAGTTGTAAATAACAAGTTGAATGCACACAACTTTCGGCCTAAGTCATTTTGGGTATGTAGGAGTGAGATTTTGTTCCAAAGATGTGTTTTTTGGGGATTATATGCATATTTATGTGCTAATCTAGGTTGGATGTGTTAAAGATTCTTTCTTACATGAAGAAAGGCTCACGGTGGAAGGGCCAAGGGAGACATGAGTGGTTTTACATGAAAAATGTCAACTTAGTAATGAAATGGAGACAAACTTTGATCTTGTTGCGTGTTATGTTTAATATGCTCTTGGTTATATCATTTTCTCGTATGCACCGAAGAATGTGGCTGTTGGTGAAGGGTGCATGTGTTCATCCCAAAATAGTGGCTAATTGTTGGTGACAAAATGTAAGCTAAGGACATTTAGGAAGAATATATGATCATTAGAAAAATTTCTGGAGCTAGACTGGAATTTGGACTGTAATGTGAGACTAGAAAAGGGGCCTTAAGAACCCTCAAACCCATGGAGTTTTGGTATGCTATTAGTTTTTTGAGTATATTAGATGTGAGAGTTGGAATCACCTTAAAAAGAGCCACGGTTTATTTTTAATGAATTTCCTATTGAGATTGGTCTTGCTGGAAAAAGTTGTACTGGACAGAATGTAAGTAACGTGTTTGGGAGTCTAAAAATGGGCCTTAGAGGTGTGCGAATCCACTAATTTTCGGCATGATACTAACCTCATGAATAAAGAAAGGGTGGCAGTTGGAATTTTGTCAAAATAAGTTGTGGTTTAGTTTTAATTAATTTTCTAGTAAAACGGGTCAAACTGAAATATGATGGATGGACAGAATTTGTGTAACAAGTTGCATGATCTGGAAAAGGGCCTTAGGAAATTGTAATTGGGCTAAATTTTGACAGGATGCTAGCCCAATGAGTTTATTAAGATGGAGAGTTGGAATTCCCAGAAAAAGAATAAAGGATTGGTCACAATAAATTTTATAATAAAATATGGTCATTCCAGAATTCAGGTTACACTGTTCCATGAAAAAGAGAAAACGAGTCCCTTATCGACATCATAATTCCGCAACGCATGCATGGCGTTCACTTATGACATTTACGGAGAAGAACATGTGAACCAATGGGTCTAAAACGTGCCTTTTAGTAGGAAAATCCTAAGGAGAAGTAGACGCTACCAAGCTGGAAATTTCCAGCATGGCAACGAACCGTGTCTATTCGTTTACGTCATGCATTATGCCGTCGTTTGCACGTTACATGTCATGCATTGCATCATCGTCACGTACATGATTTACAGCATGTCTTTTTATGAGAAAGAAAGATGAAAAGTGTTTTCAAAGGATGATTTTATGATTCTCCACCGGTACCGTGTGTGAGTATGAACTTGGCCAGTATGAACCCGCCCAGATCCAGGTTAAGCGATCTGATAGTATGACCATGCAGGCCCGGAAAATAACAGGCCTAATGATGAGAATGATGATGATGACCGTGCGGGCCCGGAAAAGAATAGACCCGGCAAGTATGATGACGTTACCGTTCCGAATACGGGAATAATAGATTCGAAGGGGAGAAGTTACCGCCTCAGATCCGGGAAGATAGATCTGAACACTCTATTGTTTTACGATGATGATGATTTTAAAGAAAGCATGAAAGATCATATTTCATTTTATCTCGATGCATCACACGTACATATGCATGCATATTACATTCATGTAGCGATATATGAGATTTAAGTTGTGATGATTTTGTAGACCCTAAGTAATGACTCTTATTGTGTTATTCATCAATAAGAGTCACAGTCTCTTAATGTTTTACTTTGAGTGGTGATTTTAATTAAGTTATGATCTTGTCGCATTAAGTGATGATCCCTATCGAATATTGGTCGGAGGACAGGTATGCTTCTAAACCAAAACTTTTGGGGTTCGGTTCTTGTTCGCACTTTCCATTTAACCCATGATTATTATAGTATACTTGCTGGTGACATTGTCACTCACCCTATTTTTCTCTCCAGAGGTGGCAGGAGACAAAGTAGAGTGGATTGATGACGAACCTAGGGTTCCCTACCCGTGAGTGCACTGAAGGATGGCCAGGATTAGAAGACCGAACTTGCCAGCTTTAAGGAGATGACTGAGTTATGTAATGGAGTTGGAAAACAATTGGCGTTTGTCACTTTCTGCTACATTTGATGTGGGTTGTAAACTTAAACTGGTTGTGGTGATGCTTTTAAATTTGAAGTTTTAAATTCTGCCACGGTTTCGCTTACTTGTTTGCGCGTAAGCACGAAAATCCATGCAATCCTATCATGGATCACGACGTGTATGGATGACGCCTAGTACTCTCCTTAGTGAAGTACGACGGGTGCACCGGGGCCGGGGTGCGGGGCGCCACAAAATAAATAATAGTATAAATTATATAAGTATGAGATAGGATAAATGTGAGAAGACCAAAATACCCCCTAAACCCCTTAACTTTCGGCCAAGACAATGGAGGGATCTAGAACCCTCTCCATTATTCTACTATTTGAAATATTTAGTTAGAATAAAATTATATAATAAAGAAATAAAAACAAGCATGCAAAAATAAATAATAAAAAAATAAAAAGAAGAGTGCATGGGAGACAAAAGCTTCCAAGCTACAAGCTTAAGGCTTGCTTTTTCCCTCCCCAATGCGCCGGACTACCCCCTTCCCTCCACCCTTATGTCTTCTTTTAAAACAACCTAGAAGCTTCATTATATGGCATCTTGAACTCTCTCTCTCAAGAAACCAAGCCAAGACAACACTTAAACTACTCTTCATCTCCCTCCACACATACACCATACGGCCCCTTCATCTTGAAGCTAGGAGGTTCAACTCCACTACCATTTTCACGCTCAAGGAAACATCTAGGTAAGTTTTATTCCAAGCTCCTTTAGTGGATTCTTATTTTTAAGGAATGAAGTTCATTTGGTTCCTCCTTCTACCCCTAAAACCGTGACCTTCATGGTCACCAGGTGCAATATTTTCAACCCTTTTAGGTGGTGCAAGCTCTTGCTAGTTGAAGCTCCATTCGAAATCTCATTTTGGTAAGTAGATCTAACATCAAACTAGCTCTATTTTCACTTATGAATGATGACTAACATTCTTCTTTCCTTCCTTCAAAAACCGTATGTTTCATGAGTGAAGGAGGAAGAAAATCTCAACTCATCTCATCCAATATCCAAGCTAACAAAAGGCTCTAGCTTGAATAGGCAAGTGTACATTAGACTCTCATGATTTATTTGAAGAATTAGTGACTTGAATGGCTAGTTGTTTCTAAGATGCTAGCTTTAGTTGAATATATTAAGTATTAAGCATGACACCTTAGTGATTCCTAAGAAAAATGCCTTGCATGTGACTAATTCCTCCAAAGATGAAGTCTTTTCTTACATGCAGTATGATATGAGTCTGTTTTAGGATGAAACGAGGTTCAAAAAAATGGTTCTAGGCAAGAATAGGTCTTGGATGAAGCTTGTGAAGCACTAAGATGGCATGCGTGTGCTAGTTGTAATTTTATAAGGTTGTTTGGTAAGATTGAAATAAAATAGCATATGAATGTGTTGCATGCCTAAATAAATGTTGTAAAATATGTTCATGGCACCCTACAAGTTACGGCCAAGAAGGTGAAAGTGATGGTGAGTTTTGAATCCAAGAAACAACACCTTTTGTGAGCAAAATATGATGAGTGTTGTGTACAAATTATAAACTGTTTTGGAATGATGCAAACGTGGTTCAATAAAAGGAATGGAAGCTGGATATTCATTTTAAAACGGTGTATTTGGTGACTAATAAGTTATTTTATAGGAATAAAGATAATTAATTGACGCTTGACATGAAAAGGTGTTAAAAAACAAAACCACTGGAGCTGGGCAGAATTGTGTAGTATATTATGTGACCTCAAAATGGACCTTACTAACGTGCAAACCAGCTGATTTTTGGCATGACATTAGCCCTCTGTGTCTGGAAAATATGAGAGTTGAAATCTTGGTAATTTGTGGTTTATTTTTAATAAAATATTAGGTAAAACTGCTCAAGCTGAAATTACTGGAACAGGAAAGAATTATGTAACGTTTTGTATGGCCTAAAAACAAATCTTAGAGGTGTTTAAATAGGCTGATTTTTGGCATGATCTTATCCTTATGTGTGTAAGAAATATGGGAGTTAGAATTTTGGAAAAAGGAATTATGATTTTGCCACAATAGAATTTTTAGTAAAATTGGTCGGTCCAGCATCAGAATGTGACCAATTTCGGAAAAATAATTAAATGGACCCTTTAGAGTTATTGGATTGTTCTGGAAATTTTATGTTAATCACCTAAGACATAGAGGAGCATGTGCATGTAAATTAATCAACTTGGTACTATCGTTTTGATGGGTAACTATGGATTTAAAATTAACGCACTAAAACTGGAAAATTGGGCAGAACAGAGGAATAAGTTAAGATGCCCAATTTTGTGGATTTTGACCTATATGAACGGTTTGGGCCCATAGATGTTAGTCCTTAGGGATTTTACTATGATTTCCAGGCTGTGACCCAAAATGATTAAGGTTTTAAGGTCATGAAAATTAAGGTAAAGAGGGCCATTATACTGCTGAATTCAGCAGTACGCTTTTTAACAACTTAGTGATTTAAGGGCCTTATTTATTTTAGAACGTTACGAAAATTTTATGACATGTAAATAAGACCCCATTAAACATGTGTAGGACAAAAGAGTATGAAAATGAGCCTGTTTGGTTATCTAGCCCCCCATGAACATGAAGTAAAAAAATCTGGAAATTTTTAGCTCATGAAATCATGCTTGTTGTCATGTTCTAAGGAATACTTACGATAATCCATGCCATGACTTGCATTGCATAACATTTCATGTATCATGCACGATCACATGCACCATGAATCTGATTTTTATGAATTTTCTGTATGCAAGCAAGTTTTT
The DNA here is from genome assembly GCA_036186865.1 of Eustoma russellianum. NCBI lineage: Eukaryota > Viridiplantae > Streptophyta > Magnoliopsida > Gentianales > Gentianaceae > Eustoma > Eustoma russellianum. The sequence continues at coordinate 18,119,604 of AP025053.1, forward strand.
CGTTATGCATATAAGTTATTTACGGTCCCATGTTTTAAGGAAAGCTTTATGATTCCCTTGCCGGCTAAGCATGCATATAACCCGACTCCAGACCCTGGGTTAATAGGTCTGATGACATGATAAGTTCTAGACCCGTTCCGGACCCGGGGTTAATTGGTCCGATGATATGTTCTGGACCCGATCCAGGCCCGGGGTTAATCGACCTGATATTATGTTCTGGACCCATCCCAAACCCGGGGTTAATTGGTCTGATGACATATTCTGGACCCGTTCAGATCCGGGGTTAATTGATTTGATACTCCATTTTTCTGACACATTATTTTATGGGACCAAAATGATGTGTTTGACATGACATGATATCATGCATTGCATCTTGCATAATTCATGAACACTTTGACATGTTGTACGTTTTAGTTAGTGGATAATAAGATATTGTTGGTATAGCACTACTTAAAATTTATGCTTAGGCTATATCGTCAAGCAGATCCAGGATTAAAGAACAGGTATGAACTAACATTGAGGTTCTTGGGGTTTTACATTCATGTTATGATTCTTTATTTATTTCATGGTAGTTTATTGTATGCTTGCTGGGTGATTTTATCACTCATACCTTTATTTTTCCCCAGAGCCAGTGAATGCTAAAGTTGAATGGATCGAGGATGAAACCGAAAGTGCCGTACCCGTAGTTGAGGTGTTAGGAGAAGATCATGCTTAAGGGACTTTTGTGCTGCTATGATGATGTACTATGAACTATGTTGAACTCTTTTGGATTTTGGTTATGTTGTTTTGTGGACTACTACTTTAGGGGACTTAACATTCCGTAATGCATGTTTATTTAAAAAGTTTTAATTCTGCCTAAATTTTACTACCATGTTAAATGTTAGCATGAGAGTCCATGGCTTAAGTTATGGATTTTCACATGTTATGCATGACACTTTGTAATCTCCTTAGTGAAGTACAGCGGGTGCACCGTATTCGGACAAGGTCCAGGTGCGGGGCGTTACAGCGACCCAAAATATAGTTTCCATAAAAAGACCTTAGACGCATTAGAAATACCTGGCCACCAAATATATCTAAAGCTACGCAAAGAAACACGTGATTGGCGACATTCTTCATATGCACCCTTTAATGTAAATTGACCTTGCGAATCTGGCTTCCAATGTGCACCTGTAGGCCCCGTCTGCACTCGTTCTTGATAGAATGCGTTAATTCTACAAATTCTCTTCCAATCTGGGGAGTCATATAATAAAGCACAGGAATGCATCCATCTGCCATATTTGTGTTGCATATATGTCACCCATAATGTAGAACGCCGATGATATGACCACCAGATTTTACAATCATACGCTTTCTGCAGTGAATATAATGATCGAACGCCAATACCACCCTCAGATGTAAGAAAGCAGACATCCTGCCATGATCGCCAGTGATGTTTACCAGCCCAGAAGAAACTTGACATTTTCTTCTGTAATTCTTTTTTAACACTGATTGGCAATCTGGAGACGGCAAGCAAATGCAAAGGAATGGACGATAAAACTGACCTTATGAGGACTTACCTGCCTGCAGCGCTAAGTAATTTAGTAGACCACCCATTCAGCCGTTTGTTAAAATGATCTAATATAGCTGCACAGTGAAGTGTTAGACAAATTCCCTTGTATATTGGGGCCACTAGATAGCGCATTGGCAAAGTTGAAAGATGCATGCCAAGAATCAGTGTTGTACGCGGCCCTGATTGGTTGCTGCCAACCAGCACCAAACTTTTACTAAAATTTACCTGCAGGCCCGATGCTTGCTGATATGTTTGCAGAAAATCTGTGAAACGTCGTAAATTAGTTGACATCGCATTCAGAAAAATAAGTAAGTCATCTGCATAACCCAAATGTGACGGTGTTGGAACTCGGCCTTCATTAAATCCGCATATCCATCGTCTTTCCATCAGAGCTTTCAAACCTCTATGAATCTTTCTGGTGCGAGAATAAAAAGAATGGGGGACAATGGATCACCCTATTTGACACCCCGGCCTGGACTAAAAAAAACCGCTGGGTTTGCCATTAATTAAGACAGAGCATTTTATAGCAGATAAATTGTTGAGGATGAGTCTAACAAAGAAAGAGTGGAAACCCATTTTTAGCAACAGAGGACGAACATACTCCCAACTTACTCTATCAAAATCCTTATCCATATCCAATTTGATAATTGCGCGTCCGCCCCGCTGAGGTTTGTCGATTAAATGTACCATCTCTTTTGCCATCAAAATTTGCTCGGCTATGCCACGACCTGGCATAAATCCTGATTGCTCCTGAGAGATCAGTCTTGGAAGAAGTTGTGTAAGTCGCGTGGATATGATACGGGTCACCACCTTTGATATAAAATTAGTAAGACAAGTTGGACGAAAATCTGCAAATGTCTCTGGGGAGTGCACCTTTGGTATCAATGTAATAAGCGATGAGGCCATCGATATAGGCACTGTTACCCCGATAAAATTTCCTGTATTGCTTTAAGTACATCCTGTTGTATAATATCCCAGCAGCTTCTATAAAACTTACCATGATAACCATCAGGGCCTGCTACACTTGTCGGACTAAGTGCCCACACCGCATCTTTGACCTTCGGAAGTTGTGGCATAGCAAGCAAGCCAGCATTATCCTACTCTGTTAAAGAAGAATGTATATATTGGAAAATGTTGTCATGATCCGTCGTGTCTTCTGCCTGAAATAGCGCAAAATAATACCGAATAGCCTCATTTTGTATATCATCTTCTAACTCATACTCCTGACCATGGACAGATTTTATGCGAGCAATGCGTTGTTTGCGTCTACGATCCTTTATGATATTGTGAAAATAGGATGTATTTGCATCCCCTTCCTGCATCAAGTGAACTCTTGCTTTCTGCTGCCAATATTGACAAACACAGGATTGCGCTAGCAATAGCTGTGCCTTCGCCTTATGATATTTTTTGCGGTGAAGATCATATTGAAAGTTATCATATGAGGCTTCAGCTTGAACTCCTGCAGCTTCGGCCTCAAAAACTACGTCAAAAACATTGCCAAAGACTGTTTTATTCCATTGTCGTAGATCCGCCTTCAATCGTCGCTGTTTATTATAAAAACCTTGCATGCCTCCAGTGGTGGGATAAGAATCCCAGGAATGCCGAATAAAATGTTGACAGTCCGGATGGGTCAACCATACATCAAGAAAAAAAGAGCGTGGACCCGACACGTGAGGATCTCGACAAGTAAGAAATAACAGAGCATGATCAGACGTAGCTATATTTAGATGTTGAACTAATAATGTGTCAAAGTAGTCATAGAAGGACGGTGATCACAGGAATCAATCAAGTCTTCTACTCACCCTTCCAAGGCCATGGCCATCTGACCAAGCGTATCTAGACCCCTGATAAGGCAACTCAACTAGACCCACATTATTAATCCACCGCATGAAATTAGAGATCTGTCAAACTGTGGGACCCGAAGCACCCCTGTGCTCATCTAGTGCAGCAAATGTGTTGAAATCTCCTCCTACTATCCATGGATTGTGGATGTTCTACGAGAAAGCAAGAAGATCCGACCGTAGCTCCCTACGCCTCGTCATTGTATGTTGGCCATATACTGCAATCCACCAGAAATGTGTTCCTAAAGGCAACCACTGGAATCAAACACAAATATGTCGAAAACCATGTATCAACTCTACATGATGCAGCATAGAGGAAGTCCAAAAAACCCAGATTTTCTAGCTTTGAGCCGATAATATTCTAGCTTTTCCGCAGGCAATTTGCGCTTAATGATTACAAGAAAATGAAGACGATGCTGACGCACCAAATGTAGCACATGTTGAGAGGAGGTGCGTAATCCCCTTACATTCCATGTTAAACAATTCATTTTGGTGATGGGGGATCCAACCTTGAAGCTACCCTAGTAATAATTCCTGATGGGGGAGGCCTAGGCATATCCTTTTTCTTGGTACGATGACGTTTCTTACTACAATCCACTACTTTACTCAACAATGAGGGATCTATCAGGTCGATTAAATTGTCAGATTGCATATGTACAGATGATCCATGTTGTATCCGCTGTGATAGATCATGTGCCACTGCATGGAGGTCCTGCTCATCATCGGATGGCTCTATATTAAGTGCCTCTGTGTCAGAGACATGTCCTGATCGTGGGGAGCTAACTAGCGTTGGCTATGGCAGAGGTTCCACTGATGCTGTAATTAGACGCGAAATATCTTGCTTCTCAGGAATATTAATATTGGACCATGCACCTGCAATAAACACCGCTAGAGGGGGGGTGAATAGTGGTTAGCAGAAATTACACTACTACCCTTAATGAAAAACTCCTTTGAAAACAGAATCTGAGACTACCTCAGATTCAGAACCCGTTTTTGATAAAAAAACAAAAGTCCTTGTACACAACTCCAAAAATTATGGAAATTTCCAGAACTTAACTTCAATGTGTTAAAAAGGCTCTATCCAAAAATCAGACAAAAAGAAGATCTTTTGACCCTTCAAACAAATAAAAAGATTTAGATGGTCAATCTGGACAGAATTGGACAGAATGTTGCTGAAATTGAAAAACGTATTTTTCTTTGAATACTTAACAAAAAATGTTGAACTCTATGTCAAAACACTCCCTAGGATGTCTAGTTTATGATTCCAAAAGGCCTGACCTAGAATAGTTCTTGATTAAAACAGAATTCAAGTTTTCTCAAAGCTGGTCAGATTGCAGCTAGATTGGAGCAGTTATTTTTGCAAAGACTGAAAGACTAAATTTCCCTTGCTCAAATCAAGTGATTCTAGTTGCAAATGAAGGCTAACATTCTGAAGTATATCTTCACCAAAAATCACCAATTTTGAAAGTGTTTAGCTATTTTTCAGCACGTGAGAAGTTGTGTAAAAACTGCAGTGAAAAACCGACAGAAAAAGAATGGTAGAAACAAGACAAGAACACCGAAGATTTATCCCGGTTCGGTCAAAGTGACCTACTCCAGTCTTAAGAAACACCTTTCCTCGGATTTCACTATGGTATGAATCAACTTACAACAATAACCAAGCTTGATCCTTGGATTATACACCAACCCTATTCAAGACTCGGATGAACATCTTCTATGCAACACCTCTACCACCTATTGATGTATCCTTATAGAATTGGCTAATCAATCTTAAAAATGAAGCTCAAGAGGCTTGTAGCTCAACAAATACAACAAGAACACCTTTGCTACAAAGAATGAAACAAGAACAACAAGAAGAAGATGATAGCTAGACAATTCAACCAATGCTTTCAAGTGAGCTTCAAGTGTGTTCTTCTTCTTCACCATTGCCTCCTATTTATAGTGTGAGTTGAGCCTTGTAGATAAGAATGCACGTGTCACCATCTACGTCATCAAGTCCAAGTTGTCTTCACATCATTGGTTGGCCTTGTACACTTGGCAAAATGAGACAACATAATTGGTCCACCTTGAACACGCATGTTGGCCGATTATTTCCACCTAGAATAGTCTTGATTATCCCTTGTAGAATGAAGAAAATAACAGAGGGTAATACCACCAAAATACCCTCAACTCCTTGCAAAAGAATAGGCATGTGAGCCTTTGACAAATTCAAATCAAAAATCATCTCCAAGATGGTTGGTCCACTTTTCACCAAGTCATAAAATGAATCATATATCACATCCACCTGAATATAGACATTTTGAGCATATATAGAAGTATATCAACTCAGATTTTTGAAGAAGAAATCACCAAATAATAATTGACAAGATTATGTCAACATGTAATGTTGTACCCCAACAATCATGTACGTAAAAACTATGAATATGAGATGGAATGAAAGCGACAATTTCTTTTAGAGCGTGTTACTTAAGTCCACGTAACTCTTTTTACTTAAATACTCTTGAGATAATCCATGAAATATAGAGTGATATAAACCATACCAATATATATATGTATGTGCGTATATATGATATATGTAGGGAATGTATAAATACATGGTACACATAGGCGTGTACGTATTTGTATACATACATATGCTAATCTTGGAATACAATAAAATATAGGCAACAATATGGTATATGAATCAAAATTTCAAGGAATATCAAGATGCCTAAGAGGCCCAAAATTTCGGCCTATACATGGAGATGTTCTAGAAATCTCTAGCCAATTTTATTAATTAAAATAATAAGACAAGAATTTAATATGCAAAGAATAAATAGAAAATAAAATAGACATGCAATTAATGAACAAGTTAAGACAACTCATTAAAGAAGGAAGTAGTATGGTTGAGGTCATAAAGACCCCAACCAAAACCGCCCCCCCCCCTTAGTGTCTAGACATGGAGGATTTTTAAATCCTACCATGGTTACTTTCCTCTAAACCAAGGTTAATGTAACCATGATTTAATAAAGTAACTTGGGTTAGCACAAAAGTAACTATAGTTTGAATAAAGTAACCAAGGTTATACTAACTTAACCTTGATTAACATTCAAGAAAGCCCTAACCCTCACAAAAATCCCTCCAAAACCGTCCCCCTCCCCTAAGTCCCTAACATATTTGAAATCAAACCATTCTAGAAACATCTATCTTCTCATCATGCAAGAGCAAAACACTTAGACAATTTCCATTCCCCTCACCAAGGTTTCGCCCCCAACATCTTGAAGGATGGGAGTTTAACTTCAACTTCAAGACTCAAGAAGACATCTAGGTAAGTCTTATTCCAAGTTCCCTTAAGAGAATTCTCATTTTGGTAAAGAATGAAGCTCACATGAACTCTCCTTCTCCATGCCAAAACCGTGGGTTTCATGGTTGAAATAGGGGAAAGCCTTCAACTTTTCTAGGTGGTGTTATATTGAGGTGCTTGAACCTCCATTCCAAGCTCATTTTGGTAAGATGCTCTAGCCTTAAAGATAACCTAGTTCCTCTATTGAGTAAAGAACTAATCTTTTCATTTCACTTCTTTAAAACCGTATGCTTAAGGTGAAGAAGGTGAAGGATCTCATCACAACTCACTTCATAACCAAGCAAAGGCAAGAGCTTTAGCTTGAAGAGGCAAGTATACTTTAACCCCTTACAATATATGTGATTATGTGCATACTTGAATGTCTAGAAGCTTAAGACATGATTTTAGTGAAAATATGCCTAAGTTGTTACCTTTTCAAATGTTTTGAAAGGTTGGATGATAGACCTCTCTTATGTTGCAATATAAGGCATGTTTAAACTTGAAATAAGAGTTAAAAGTGATGGATTTGGGACTGCCCTATGTTTGATATTGAATGAGACATGATTGGTATGAAACCTAGCATTTTTAGTGATGTTAATATGTGAAATTGTTGGACTAGAGGACTGTTTTGTTTAGAGGGAATGAACAGTCTATATGAACGAATTTTGCATGCTAAAAAGAGACTTGAAGTAGTATAGGAAAGCCTTATTATGTCTATTGAATGACCATTAACTTGGATTATAGGCTAAAGAACAAAATTAGGAAGGAAAGGATATTTCTATGCATGTTGGCTGAAAACAGAGTTCTGGACAGAATTTATGCCAAATTAATGGACTTAGTTAAGGACCTTCTAAACGTTGAATTGAGCTTATTTTTGGTGTGGTCGTAGCTTATTATGTCTAGTTTACTGTGGCGTTGGAATTTCTTGAAAATCATTTGTGGATTGGTAAGAAATGAATTTTTAGTATCAAGGGGTCAAAACAGTTTCTGGTCGTACCACCTTAGGGAGAAAAAATTATTTAAGTACCTTAAACATCTTGGATTGACCTGAACTTTTTACAGGAAGTACTTAAGACATAGAGCTAAATATCCATGTAAAGAAATTGATTTTATCTATTGATCTTGATGGTAAACCATTGAGGGAAAGTTGGTGTAACATTCTGGAAAACAGGACAGATTGACCCTTTGTGCTTGTATGAATTGTATCGTATTTATTTTGACTTGTTTTGGTGAATGGGCATTTGGATATTGTTCATGAAAGAAATAGAAAAGATTTCAGGTGCTAAATGAGCCCATAATGAGTTTATGGATGGAGACGAGGTAAGGAATGAAGTTGAGAGTACAGCAGAATTCCTGTTGTACACTTGTTGGGAATTATTTTTGTTGAGGTACCTACGCTTGTCAGAATCGCATGAAATTTGTACAGAATGTAGTTAAGATCATGTGGTGCATGTCCATATTTTTAGTTTCTGGAAAATAGTCTCTAAAGGTTGATTTTGAGGCCGGACAATACAGGACATGCTGCTGGATCGTTTTCCAGCCCGTGAAGAAAGTTGTTTATGATGTTATAAGTGCATTTTACCATGTTGCATCTCATGCACTTGCATTGGCATGCTCATATGTTCTATGCTCATGATTTTATTGATGTTTTATATAAAGTTTCTGCTTTGAAAGAATTCCGTCCCTTCTGGCCAGCTTAACCCGCTACAGATCCGGGGTTAATTGATCTGACGAAGTATAAGAACCGATCCAGGCCCGGTATAATAGGTCTGATGAAATGTAAGAACCGATCCAGGCCCGGTATAATAGGTCTGAAGAGTATAAGAACCGAGCCAGGTCCGGTATAATAGACCTGAAGGTGATAGTGTTATAAGAACCGAGTCGTGCCCGGTATAAAAGGCTGACACACTCTCTTGTTTTATGATGAGCATGATTTAAAAGAAAGAAAGAAAGTTCAAGCATTTTATGAGTATGTCTAAATGAAAGAAAGAATGTTTCCCGTTGCATTTGCATTGCATTCGCATTTCATACACATTATGCATGATACCTATTCATAGAAGTAAGGGTTGGCTATAACACGTAGAAACTAACTAAGTGATGACATTTAGATCTTAGCTAAGTGTTGATATGACTTTAAGTATGATGCTTCGGAAGGGTATTGGCATGTATATTTTAACTTAAGGAATTGGGGTTTGATTCTTGTATGCCGTTTTCTCTTTATTGTACGGTGTTATTGTATACTTGCTGGCGACTCTGTCGCTCACCCATTTATTTTTCCCCCCAGAGCCAGGTAATGAAGTCGAGTGGATTAATGATGAGCCGAGGGTACCATACCCATAGGTGATTAAAGTCGCTGTTAAGAGAATGATGATGGAAGCTTTTGATGAACCTTTGGGACATTTTGGGGCTTAGCTACTTTCGGACTCTTTTCGGATAATGTTTGTATAATTTCGCTGGGTAGTTTGCTATCGGTTCATTTTGTATAATTTTGCTATGTATTCGCGATTTGACGCTTTCGGATTAAGGTTCAAATTCTGCCGTATTTTTATCTTCCCGTTAAGATCGTGACTTTGTAATCCATGTTTATTCATGGCTTTTACGAGTTAAGTATCGATGCTTTGTACTTTTCCGAAAGGGAAGGTACGGCGGGTGCACCGTACGAGGGGTAGCCGAGTACGGGGCACTACAGGTGGTATCAGAGCCGAGGCTCTAGATTCGGGCAGAACGTAGAAGCTAAGTTATGATCTTAGAAAACTAAGAATTGATCTTAGAATTAAGTCATGATCTTAGAAGAAAGATGGCCTTAGCTGAGACAACTTAGATTGGAAATAGGGTCCCCTTGGTTGATCTGCTAGCCTGATATGTCGCATATTGACTCTTTTTCCTGCTTTAAATTCCTTTTCCAAGCATGCCTAAATTCAGTCAGTCATCTCGATCTATATATACATAAATATATCTTTCTGCTCCATATACAGATGGTTCGGACTCGTGGTAGACCTCGCAGAGATGCTGCCCATGCACCCGAACCCAACCCTCCACAACCTCAAGATCAAGTCCCTCCACCTCCTCCTCAGAATCAGAATCCACCGCCTCCGCCTCCACCGCAGAATGAAAATCCCCCACCAGCTCAAGGAAACCCTCTTCCGCAGGTACCACTTGTTATTCCGGATTTCCAAGCATTCTGTCAGACCATAACTCAGATTGGCCAGGGAATGATTCAGCAAGTTGCCCCTCCTCCTCCTTATGAACCGATAAGAGATGCGCAGTACTACTTTGAGAAGCTCAAGCGAGCGAATGTGCCGCCTTTTGAAGGCAAGTCTGACCCTGATATGGCTGAAAAATGGCTAGATGAAGTGGAGAACTGTTTTGAACTGAATGGAGCCCCTGACAATATGAAAACCCAAGCTGTGAGGACTTTCCTCCTTGGAGAGGCGAACCAATGGTGGAAGGCTAAGCTGCAACCTTTGCCCCGACCTATTCCATGGGAGAGATTCATCCAAGAGTTCAACAAGTTTTATTTTCCCCCGTCAGTAAAGATGCAAAAGAGGCATGATTTTGAAATGTTGAAGCAAGAACCTGGTATGACTGTGTCTGAATATGTGAGCAAGTTTCTGGCTTTGGGTAGATTTTCTCCGGCTACGATGAATGATGAGGAATCTAAGATGGTGAAGTTTGAGAGTGGGCTGAACCCAAGGATTCGCACTTGGTTGGTAAATGTTATCTCTGCTGATTTTGAGGCACTTGTTGATGCTTGTTATCGGATCGAGAAGGATATCATTCGTCGTGATGCGACGATGGGCCAGAAAAGAGGAAGGGACACTTCTAGTGATAAAGGAGCAAGGAAAATGACTAGACATAATTTTCACGGGAGGCAAGGTAGACAGCAGAATCAGAACCAAAGAGGAAATCAGAATCGTGGACAGCGCCGTGGGCAGAATCAGAATAATCAAAGGAACAACCAAGGAAATCAAGGACAGCAGCAGCAGGCCATTCCCATGTGTCCCCATTGTCAGAAGAATCATTTGGGCGAGTGCTATGTAACAAGCTGGTAAGTGCTTTGGTTGCGGCAAGACTGGTCATATAATTAGGGATTGTCCTGATAAGGGAGCTGCTTGTGTTGGATGTGGAAAGACTGGGCATATTCTGAGAGATTGTCGTGAGCGTGGTGGTCAGCAGCAGAGAAACCAACGTCAGCGCCCGAATGCGCGTGTGCATGTGATGACCGATGCTGCAGTTGAGGAAGCTGGAGACGTCGTGGCTGGTATGATTTAAAATTATGCAATACTAAGTTGATAAATATTATATTGCTGCGTAGTTAAAACTTTGTATGATTCGGGCGCTATTCGTATGTTGTATGCCCGCAAATGTGTTGTTTGATAGTGGCGCCAGCCACTCCTTTATATCTAAGAAATTTGCAAAGGGATTAGACCATAATCCCATCCGGCTTAAATCACCCTATCAAATCCAAGCCGCTGGTGATCAAGTACTTACGTCTCATCATCTGTATAAGAATTGCGCGGTCGAGCTCGATGACCATCGGTTCGTGGCTGATCTAATCCCGATTGCTATGAATGACTTTGACATTATTCTTGGTATGGACTGGTTGTCTAAGAACCATGCCCATATTGACTGCAATCAAAAGAAAGTCACTTTCCAAGTCCCGGAGCAAGAGGAAGTATCATATTAAGGAGGTCCCAAGTTGAAGAAGTCAAAGAATATTTTTGTGAATACAGCTCGTGCCCGTCGAGCGTTGCGAAAGGGATGTCAAGGCTATCTTGTTTATGCTCTTAGTGTCGAGCAGGCAGCAGTGGACATTTCGCAAGTTCCAGTAGTTCAAGAGTTTCTTGATGTCTTTCCAGAAGAACTACCAGGACTCCCCCCTGATCGAGAAATTTCCTTTGAGATAAATCTCATCCCCGGAGCTGAGCCCATTTCTAAAGCTCCTCGCATGGCACCCGCTGAGCTGAAGGAACTAAAAGAGCAATTGCATGAGTTATTGGAAAAGAAGTTGATTCGTCCAAGTGTGTCGCCATGGGGTTCCCCAGTTTTATTTGTAAAGAAGAAGGATGGAGGTATGCGGCTGTGTATTGATTATCGCGAACTCAACAAGATCACCGTAAAGAATAAGTATCCGTTGCCTCGGATCGACGATCTGTTCGACCAGCTTCGGGTCAGTAATTACAAAGTCTTATTTCAATATAATAATCATGAATAATATCTAAAGTATCTTAATGCAGGGAGCTCGGGTGTTTAGCAAAGTGGACCTAAGATCTGGATATTTTCAATTGAAGATAAGAGCTGAGGATATTCCTAAGACAGCATTCAGGACGAGATATGGACATTATGAATTTCTCGTAATGCCTTTTGGACTTACCAACGCCCCTGCAGCGTTTATGGATCTTATGAATCGGGTGTTTCGGGACCAATTGGATAAGTATGTGGTAGTCTTTATTGACGATATCCTGATTTATTCGCCTGATGAGGAAACTCATACCGCCCATCTGAGGACAATACTTGGTATTCTAAGAAAGCATCAGCTATATGCGAAATTCAGTAAATGTGAGTTTTGGTTGCATAGTGTGTCATTTCTGGGCCATATTATTACTGAAAATGGGATTTCAGTTGATCCCAGAAAGATTGAGGCAATTACTGAGTGGCTGAGACCGACCAACGTTACTGAAGTAAGGAGTTTTCTCGGACTGGCCGGTTACTACCGCAAGTTTGTTGAAGGATTTTCAAGGATAGCTATGCCACTCACTAGATTGACTCAGAAGAATATAAAATTTGTATGGAATGAGGATTGTGAAAGTAGCTTTTCTGAGCTGAAGGCAAGGTTGACGTCTGCACCAGTTTTGGCTCAACCCGTTTCAGGAGAACAATTTGTGATCTACAGTGATGCTTCTAAGAATGGATTGGGTTGTGTTCTTATGCAGAATGGGCGTGTGATCGCGTATGCGTCTCGCCAGCTTAAGCCGTTTGAGCAGAATTATCCAGTACATGACCTTGAGCTTGCAGCAGTTGTATTTGCTCTAAAGATTTGGCGTCATTATCTGTATGGAGAGAAGTGTGAGATCTTCACGGATCATAAGAGTTTGAAATACCTCTTCACTCAAAAGGAGCTGAATATGCGCCAAAGGCGATGGCTTGAGTTGATCAAGGATTATGACATCTCTATTCAGTATCATCCAGGTAAAGCTAATAGAGTTGCTGATGCTTTGAGTCGTAAGACGAGTCATCCCCGTCAACCACCTTTACAGCGTGATATGGAAGAGTTTGGTCTGGAAGAAGTGAATTCGATTTCCCACGTGCTTGCAAAGTTAGTAGTGGTTCCTTCTTTGATCGATAGGATTAAGGAGACTCAAGATAAGGATGATGCATTGATGAAAGTTAAGAGCAAGTTGAAGGAGAAGCCATCCGACGATTTTGAAGTCCGTAGTGATGGCAATTTATGGTTTAGAGGTCGATTGTGTGTGCCTAATGATGACGCGATACGAAGTGAAGTACTTCAGGAAGCCCATAATTCTCGATTGTCTATTCACCCAGGAGCAAATAAGATGCATCATGACTTGAAGCAAAAGTTTTGGTGGCCAGGAATGAAGAATCAGATAGCAGACTTTGTTGAGAAATGTCTTGTATGTCAGAAAGTCAAAGCAGAACATCAGAGGCCAGCTGGATTATTGCAACCACTTGAGGTGCCTGAGTGGAAGTGGGATCACATCGCTATGGATTTTGTGACCGATTTACCTAAGACAAGAAGTGGATATGACACTATTTGGGTTGTTGTGGATCGTCTGACGAAGAGCGCTCATTTCATGGCGATATCGATTAAAGCGCCCATGGAAAAGTTGGCTTCTATGTATGTTGATCAGATTGTATGTTTGCATGGAGTTCCTATGAGCATAGTTTGTGACCGAGACCCCCGCTTCACATCAAGGTTTTGGACGGCATTTCAGAAAGCGATGGGTACGGAAGTTTGCATGAGTTCAGCTTTTCATCCCCAGACTGACGGTCAATCAGAGAGAACAATTCAAACATTGGAGGACATGTTGCGTGATTGTGTGTTGGACTTTGGAGGTAGCTGGGATAAGAGTTTGAAGTTGGTTGAGTTTTCATACAATAACAGCTACCACAGATCCATTGGAATGGCTCCTTATGAAGCTCTTTATGGGAGAAAATGTCGATCGCCACTGTATTGGGATGAGATTGGAGATAAGATTTTCACAGGACCTGACTTAGTAGAGCAAACCAAGGAAAAGGTTATGATTGCAAGACAAAGATTGAAGGCTGCTCAGGATAGAAGCAAGGCGTGGGCCGACGTGAGGCGTCGACCACTTGAGTTTCAAGTAGGAGATAAGGTATTCTTGAAGGTATCCCCATCGAAAGGAGTAAAGCGGTTCGGAATTAAAGGGAAGCTTAGTCCTAGATTCATTGGACCATTTGAGATTTTGGAAAGAATTGGAGAAGTTGCTTATAGGCTTGCACTACCACCATCGTTGTCTCAATTACACAATGTGTTTCATATATCTCAATTGCGTAAGTATGTGCATGATTCGAGCCATATTATGGATGAACAACCTTTGAGGATTGAAGGTGATATATCATATGTTGAGGAACCCGAAAGGATAATTGATAGGGAAGTGAAAGCATTGAGGAATAAGTCTATTCCTATGGTCAAGGTGCAATGGAAGAACCATTCAGTTGATGAAGCCACTTGGGAGTTAGAGGAAGGCATGAAGCAAAAGTACCCATATCTCTTTGACAATTCATAAGTTTCGAGGACGAAACTTTATTGAAGGAGGGAAGGATGTTGTACCCCAACAATCAGGTACGTAAAAACTATGAATATGAGATGGAATGAAAGCGACAATTTCTTTTAGAGCGTGTTACTTAAGTCCACGTAACTCTTTTTACTTAAATACTCTTGAGATAATCCATGAAATATAGAGATATAGCTTATGACGGCAATGAAGAAGGCGGCGGCGATCAGCGATAGCAATGGAGTCCCCGGCAATTAATCGATATCACTGTTTTGCATCTGTTTTCCATTACATTAGTTTGCTTCATTGGTTCCTGATTCCAAGCGGTGTATATATACGAATGCGTTTGATCAGATGGCGGATCAGCCAACGCAAAAAAAGCCATCTTTTTCTGAGGTTGTAGCACCAAAATCATTAACAAGGCCAGATCAACCGCGTGCTATTCAAAGGTATAAAGGATTGCCTTCTATATCATTCTCTGCAGATGAGGTTAATACGTTTTCTCAACCATATCGTTATTCTTTAATCGGCTCTTTCTGGAATGGCCGGCCGTCTATGAAACAATTGAACATATCGTTTGAACGTATTGGATTCAAGGTTACGCCAAAAATTGGACATTTAGATACCCAACATATTCTTATAACCTTTCAGAATGAGGATGATTATCAGCGATGCTTTTTACGTCGTTCATGGGTTTTGCATGGATATCATATGCGAGTTACGAAGTGGACACCGGACTTTGATCCGAATTGTGACACGCCTATTGTCCCAGTATGGGTCTTGATTAAAGGATTGCCTTTGTTTTTGCATAATCGGACAGCTTTATGGGATATAGCACATATGATAGGCACACCATTGAGAATGGATACAGCTACAATGCAGGGTTTACGGCCTTCAGTGGTTCGGCTTTGTATTGAAATTGATATTTCAAAACCTAGGCCGTCTAGGCTGCATGTACAGGGAGGACAATATGAATTCTACCCAACAGTGGAGTATGAAGAGGTGCCAGAATTTTGTACAGACTGCAGAATTTTGGGTCATGACATTACAAACTGTAAAGGGAAGACTGCGCACCATGCTGATCAGCCAGTACGGGTAGTTAAAATGGGGGATGACAAAAGGCATACTGACAAAAAGCAGAGATGGACTCCAAGGAAAAATCCCCCAGGACCAATGCAAATTCTATCGCGCTCAAATGATTCTGCCCAAGCTCAGGCAGAGCAACCTGCTCATACAGCAGTTTTGATTGAAGAACAGACTGAGAGTGTTGATGTTGCAGGAGTAACTGCCAACCACATTACTCAGACTGAAGACCAGCAGCCCATAGCTATTACTGACAAGCAAGATTTAACAAAGTTAGGCCCTTTAAATGAAGTTGAAGTGGCCGAGGAGGATGATGTGCTTGTGGCTACTGTTTCAGACACAGAGCCAATTATGTTAGACAGATCGAATCGTTATGCTGAGTTTATGACTACGCTATCCCCGAATGATCAATTTTCTGCAAATGTAATTAAGGAGCAAGTATACCAAATAGTATATAATGCTTGGTTAGGAGATTTGTCCAGCAACTATCAGGATGGGGATCAACTTATAGATGTCCAAGCAAGGGACGTTGTGTCTGATAGTGATGGAGCGTTGGTTATGCACTTGACTTCACAGCCAGCCATAACTCGAAGAACCAGAAGGCCAAGAAGTGCATTGCCGCTTCCACCTCCCTCGTCTATCGTTACCCGTTCTTGTGTCCAAGATCCTTCAAGCTCAAACGCTCACACGACCCAATGAAGTGCATAATCTGGAATGTGGGTGGACTTCGGACCTCTTTACATCGTCTGAAACGTTTGGTCCACAAACATCATATTCAGTTACTCATTCTAATTGAGCCAAAACATTCACCAGATCAAATAATAAGATTCCAGTTGAAGTTATCATTCACAAACTCTATAGTCACATGTTCAGAAAACATTTGGGTGTTTTGGCAGCGTTCCAGTCTTCAACTAGATAGTGTTTTTCATGGAGAACAAATTAGTTTGCTCCAATTTTGCACAGGCCATTTAGGACATCACATTTCTATTAGCCCGGTCTATGGAAGGCATACTGTAACAGACAGGAGGAGATTATGGTTGCAGATGCTCCAATATACACATCATGCTCATGATCTGTGGTTGGTTGGAGGGGACTTTAATACATATATGTCAGTTCAGGAACATCATGGTACTTCAATGCCACAGATGTCATCGCTGGAGGAATTTGTTGAATGTGTATCACAGTGCTCTTTAATTGACTTACCTTATACTGGATCTCCTTACACATGGGTTGGGGGCCGTGGTTTAGGTTTTATGATCAGTTCCCAATGGTTAAGGTTCAACATTTATCTAGACTCACTTCGGATCATGCACCATTGCTGCTCAATCTTAGTGTTCAATCTGACACAACACCACGATCTTTTCGGTTTCTTAATGTTTGGACGGAGCATAATGATTTTCTCAAATTTGTAGCAGGACAATGGTCTAGCTATCCGACAATTGGGGGAATGAGAGGTATGTATAATAAATTGCAGACTTTAAAGAAAGATTTGCAGCATTGGAATAAACATGTGTTTGGAAATATCTTTGATAAATTGGCGGTTGTTGAAAGAGAAGCAAACAGACTAGAAGCCATATATGATTTGAATCCTACAATGGAAAACAGAGCTGAATATCACAAAGTGCAGGCGGAATATCTGAAAGTTTCAGCTTATGAGCAGAAGTTTTGGGAACAAAAAGCTCGATGTAAATGGCTTACGCAGGGTGATGGCAACACTGCATACTTCCACAATCTAGTAAAGGATAGACACCGCAGACAGAGTATTTCTCAAATTAAAACCACCACAGGAGAGGTATGTCAGACTAAAGAAGCCATTGAGGCTGAGGCAGTTTCATATTTTACTCAACTATTCAAGGAGGAAGAGGTTCGGAATTCTGACAGCTTATTGCAATATGTCCCTCAGATGATTACTCTTCAAATGAATGTTGCACTTACTCAAATGCCTACGATAGAAGAAGTTAAATCAGCAGTTTGGTCGCTTGATCCGAATAGTGCAGCTGGTCCTGATGGCTATAATGGATTCTTTTTTAGACATTGTTGGGAAATCATATGCCATGATGTCCACAAAGCAGTACAGGAGTATTTCCTTGGCATCAGAATACCCCAAGCCATGGGCAGTACGCTAATTGTCTTAATCCCAAAAACACAGAATCCATCTACATTTGCAGAATATCGGCCTATATCACTATCAAACTTCATGTCCAAACTTGGCACGCGTATCTTGACAACTAGGCTGGCTCCCGTCTTGCCTGACATTATATCTAAGGAGCAGGCGGGCTTCATGAAAGGCCGGGATATCACAGAGCATGTGCTTACTGCGCAGGAACTTACTCATGTGCTGGATAAAAAAGTTCGAGGACACAACATTATGCTTAAGTTGGACATGATGAAAGCCTTTGATAGAGTGAATTGGAAGTTTCTTCGGGCTTTACTGCAATGCATGGGGTTCTCGGAACACTTTCTCAAGCTGATATTTAATCATCTAGAGAGCACAACGTTATCTATTGTCATCAATGGAGCTCCATGTGGTTTCTTCAAGCCAACGCGCGGGGTAAAGCAAGGCGACCCCCTTTCCCCCATACTCTTTATTTTGGTTTCAGAGGCATTTTCCAGAGGACTTAATGCATTGGTTGAAAGGGATATTATTAAGCCATATGCAGTGGGCAGAGTTAAACCCATAATTACTCACCTTGCTTTTGCAGATGATCTGTTGGTATTTCTCAATGGATTGCCTGCTAATTTGAAGAGATTTAAGCAGTTTTTGGATCTGTATCAGGAGATCACTGGTCAAAAGGTCAATCTGAGTAAGAGCCGATTTATTGCATCTAAGCATGTTATGCCAAGCCAGCTTCGAACTATGGAAGCACAACTTCAAATACATGCTGCCTCGTTGCCAATGAAGTATTTGGGAGTGCAATTGACTCGAGGAGGCCTTAGGCCAACCCATTGTACAGACCTCCTTATTAGTCTAGATAAGCGAATATTAGGATGGCATAATCGTTTTCTGTCCCCTGCAGGCAGATTAACCTTGGTTAAATCCGTTTTGAGCTCTATACCTACACATATCATAGCAGCACATAAACTACCAAAGAGTATCATCCAAGCTATTCGACAGAAAATTTGTAATTTCCTCTGGTCAATGCAGGGCACGGCACCAAGATACCATTGGGTTAGTTGGGAAAAGTTATTTCTGCCAAAGGTAGAAGGGGGATTTGGACTTCGAAGATTGGATGAATTGACTAAGGCATACTCATGTAAATTGTGGTGGTCATATCATAACACGAATAGTTTATGGACAGCATTCCTCTCTTCTAAGTATGGCCATCGTCAACATTATATACCATGCATTACTGATACTGTCACTTGGAAAAGAATTTGCTCAGTTCATGACTTATGCTCTGCAAATACAGTTGGACAAAATCGAGCACAGACATGGACATTGGAACCAACTGGGCTGTTCACAATAAAATCTGCATTTGACTTGGTTAGGAGCTCTGGACCAAAAGTACTTTCGCACAGGTTTATATGGCACAGGTTGCAGCAACCGAATATTCAAATAATCCTATGGAAGTTATATCACCATGCATTACCCATTGAAGATAATCTGCGTAGATTCACTGCCATATGTCCAACATGCTGTCCTTTTTGTCATAATTCTTCAGCTACACAAGCGCATTTGTTTTTCAACTGCCCACATACTCAGCAGATATGGAAATACTATGCATCAATGATTAACGGACCACAACCAGGTAACATGCATTTATTTCAGTATCTTATGTCATGGTGGACATCTACGAGTGAGAAGTCTTTTAAAGGAGTGATGAGGATCATAGTACCAGGAATTGTGGTATGGCAAATATGGAAGGCCTACTCTGCAAGGATATTTGGTGAAGAGCACTATCACCCTGGCCAGCTAAAAGAGAGTATTAGACGTCATATCTATACTTGGAGTTCTGCACAGCATGGCAGGAAATTTGTCAATAATGACCAGGATCTTTTTATGTTTGGACTGATACCAAGAATGCGGCTCCAGCGTCCACAAATTGTCAAATGGTGTACACCCCCTCCAGGAAGACTGAAACTAAATGTAGATGCAGCACATGGTTCACGCACAGCATCAGGCGGCGCAGTTTTGAGAGACACAGCAGGCAATTTACAGGAAGCAATTGTATTTTATCTCCCATTGTCTTCCCCATTTCAAGCGGAGTTGCAAGCAGCTAGCATGGCCCTTTTGTATTTTCTGCAACGTCATAGGAACTTGGATATGGAGTTAGACTCAAAGGGTGTAGTAGAGTATCTTCAGTCTGAGAGTGTTCCTCCACTTATTCATAGTCTACTCATCCATGGGAATGTTCAGGTCTCATATATACCACGTCAGGCAAATGAGGTGGCACATTTGTTGGCTCAGTTTGGACAACTACATCAAAACTTTCATCAAATCTGCACATTGTCTATGCTGCCTCCTATGGTTAAAGGGGCCCTGCTTACGGATGTCTCAACACCCTATATACGACTCTAATATGCCAGAGGCACAGAAATCATTTTCGTTTGGCTGCCTGTGTCAACTATGGACACAGGCAGAATGGGTAATCTCTATACTTTGCTCTCTTCTTCTTGATTATTCCTCTCAAACTATATATGTCCTGTCCGTATCTCGTGATACGGGCAGACCGGGTATTATCTGCTCAATGCCTCGTTCCCTCATTTTTGTGCTTTACACGATCAAATTCATTAATGCTTTGTTTTCTTTGCATATGACGTATATGGGCTGCGCAATACATGGATCTACTGAGTTATGGCCTTGCGTATACACAATTGTGGAAAGCGGTACACAAGCTAAGCGGAGGAGGTTTACGGATCTAGCAGCTACACGCACAGCAACTTCATATTCACACAATGGAGGACATTGCATTTTGGATGACATGATTTTCGGTCCCTACTCATGCGCCAAGTCACTACACTGTTGTTTACATAAGCTTTACTATTTGTCTCTTTTTACAGATATAAACTCCTATCATATAAATATGCACGCTTTTTCCTTCGCCAAGGTTTTATCCACAAGGGTGGTTTTACTTGGCAAGGTTTTAATGCGACATATCATATATGATTGGAGAACGCAAATTATCAGAGCGTTATATTCACACTTTGCATATGATGACATGTACTATGTATAAAGGGTTTTCCTCCGCCATAAGTGAGGGTATATCAATAAAATATCTCTTCTTCTGCTAAAAAAAAAAAAAAAAATCCATGAAATATAGAGTGATATAAACCATACCAATATATATATGTATGTGCTTATATATGATATATGTAGGGAATGTATAAATACATGGTACACATAGGCGTGTACGTATTTGTATACATACATATGCTAATCTTGGAATACAATAAAATATAGGCAACAATATGGTATATGAATCAAAATTTCAAGGAATATCAAGATGCCTAAGGGGCCCAAAATTTCGGCCTATACATGGAGATGTTCTAGAAATCTCTAGCCAATTTTATTAGTTAAAATAATAAGACAAGAATTTATTATGCAAAGAATAAATAGAAAATAAAATAGACATGCAATTAAGGAACAAGTTAAGAGAACTCATTAAAGAAGGAAGTAGTATGGTTGAGGTCATAAAGACCCCAACCAAAACCGCCCCCCCTAGTGTCTAGACATGGAGGATTTTTAAATCCTACCATGGTTACTTTCCTCTAAACCAAGGTTAATGTAACCATGATTTAATAAAGTAACTTGGGTTAGCACAAAAGTAACTATAGTTTGAATAAAGTAACCAAGGTTATACTAACTTAACCTTGATTAACATTCAAGAAAGCCCTAACCCTCACAAAAATCCCTCAAAAACCGTCCCCCCTCCCCTAAGTCCCTAACATATTTTAAATCAAACCATTCTAGAAACATCTATCTTCTCATCATGCAAGAGCAAAACACTTAGACAATTTCCATTCCCCTCACCAAGGTTTCGCCCCCAACATCTTGAAGGATGGGAGTTTAACTTCAACTTCAAGACTCAAGAAGACATCTAGGTAAGTCTTATTCCAAGTTCCCTTAAGAGAATTCTCATTTTGGTAAAGAATGAAGCTCACATGAACTCTCCTTCTCCATGCCAAAACCGTGGGTTTCATGGTTGAAATAGGGGAAAGCCTTCAACTTTTCTAGGTGGTGTTATATTGAGGTGCTTGAACCTCCATTCCAAGCTCATTTTGGTAAGATGCTCTAGCCTTAAAGATAACCTAGTTCCTCTATTGAGTAAAGAACTAATCTTTTCATTTCACTCCTTTAAAACCGTATGCTTAAGGTGAAGAAGGTGAAGGATCTCATCACAACTCACTTCATAACCAAGCAAAGGCAAGAGCTTTAGCTTGAAGAGGCAAGTATACTTTAACCCCTTACAATATATGTGATTATGTGCATACTTGAATGTCTAGAAGCTTAAGACATGATTTTAGTGAAAATATGCCTAAGTTGTTACCTTTTCTTATGTTTTGAAAGGTTGGATGATAGACCTCTCTTATGTTGCAATATAAGGCATGTTTAAACTTGAAATAAGAGTTAAAAGTGATGGATTTGGGACTGCCCTATGTTTGATATTGAATGAGACATGATTGGTATGAAACCTAGCATTTTTAGTGATGTTAATATGTGAAATTGTTGGACTAGAGGACTGTTTTGTTTAGAGGGAATGAACAGTCCTATATGAACGACTTTTGCATGCTAAAAAGAGACTTGAAGTAGTATAGGAAAGCCTTATTATGTCTATTGAATGACCATTAACTTGGATTATAGGCTAAAGAACAAAATTAGGAAGGAAAGGATATTTCTATGCATGTTGGCTGAAAACAGAGTTCTGGACAGAATTTATGCCAAATTAATGGACTTAGTTAAGGACCTTCTAAACGTTGGATTGAGCTTATTTTTGGTGTGGTCGTAGCTTATTATGTCTAGTTTACTGTGGCGTTGGAATTTCTTGAAAATCATTTGTGGATTGGTAAGAAATGAATTTTTAGTATCAAGGGGTCAAAACAGTTTCTGGTCGTACCACCTTAGGGAGAAAAAATTATTTAAGTACCTTAAACATCTTGGATTGACCTGAACTTTTTACAGGAAGTACTTAAGACATAGAGCTAAATATCCATGTAAAGAAATTGATTTTATCTATTGATCTTGATGGTAAACCATTGAGGGAAAGTTGGTGTAACATTCTGGAAAACAGGACAGATTGACCCTTTGTGCTTGTATGAATTGTATCGTATTTATTTTGACTTGTTTTGGTGAATGGGCATTTGGATATTGTTCATGAAAGAAATAGAAAAGATTTTCAGGTGCTAAATGAGCCCATAATGAGTTTATGGATGGAGACGAGGTAAGGAATGAAGTTGAGAGTACAGCAGAATTCCTGTTGTACACTTGTTGGGAATTATTTTTGTTGAGGTACCTACGCTTGTCAGAATCGCATGAAATTTGTACAGAATGTAGTTAAGATCATGTGGTGCATGTCCATATTTTTAGTTTCTGGAAAATAGTCTCTAAAGGTTGATTTTGAGGCCGGACAATACAGGACATGCTGCTGGATCGTTTTCCAGCCCGTGAAGAAAGTTGTTTATGATGTTATAAGTGCATTTTACCATGTTGCATCTCATGCACTTGCATTGGCATGCTCATATGTTCTATGCTCATGATTTTATTGATGTTTTATATAAAGTTTCTGCTTTGAAAGAATTCCGTCCCTTCTGGCCAGCTTAACCCGCTACAGATCCGGGGTTAATTGATCTGACGAAGTATAAGAACCGATCCAGGCCCGGTATAATAGGTCTGATGAAATGTAAGAACCGATCCAGGCCCGGTATAATAGGTCTGAAGAGTATAAGAACCGAGCCAAGTCCGGTATAATAGACCTGAAGGTGATAGTGTTATAAGAACCGAGTCGTGCCCGGTATAATAGGCTGACACACTCTCTTGTTTTATGATGAGCATGATTTAAAAGAAAGAAAGAAAGTTCAAGCATTTTATGAGTATGTCTAAATGAAAGAAAGAATGTTTCCCGTTGCATTTGCATTGCATTCGCATTTCATACACATTATGCATGATACCTATTCATAGAAGTAAGGGTTGGCTATAACACGTAGAAATCTAACTAAGTGATGACATTTAGATCTTAGCTAAGTGTTGATATGACTTTAAGTATGATGCTTCGGAAGGGTATTGGCATGTATATTTTAACTTAAGGAATTGGGGTTTGATTCTTGTATGCCGTTTTCTCTTTATTGTACGGTGTTATTGTATACTTGCTGGCGACTCTGTCGCTCACCCATTTATTTTTCCCCCCAGAGCCAGGTAATGAAGTCGAGTGGATTGATGATGAGCCGAGGGTACCATACCCATAGGTGATTAAAGTCGCTGTTAAGAGAATGATGATGGAAGCTTTTGATGAACCTTTGGGACATTTTGGGGCTTAGCTACTTTCGGACTCTTTTCGGATAATGTTTGTATAATTTCGCTGGGTAGTTTGCTATCGGTTCAGTTTGTATAATTTTGCTATGTATTCGCGATTTGACGCTTTCGGATTAAGGTTCAAATTCTGCCGTATTTTTATCTTCCCTGTTAAGATCGTGACTTTGTAATCCATGTTTATTCATGGCTTTTACGAGTTAAGTATCGATGCTTTGTACTTTTCCGAAAGGGAAGGTACGGCGGGTGCACCGTACGAGGGGTAGCCGAGTACGGGGCACTACAGGTGGTATCAGAGCCGAGGCTCTAGATTCGGGCAGAACGTAGAAGCTAAGTTATGATCTTAGAAAACTAAGAATTGATCTTAGAATTAAGTCATGATCTTAGAAGAAAGATGGCCTTAGCTGAGACAACTTAGATTGGAAATAGGGTCCCCTTGGTTGATCTGCTAGCCTGATATGTCGCATATTGACTCTTTTTCCTGCTTTAAATTCCTTTTCCAAGCATGTCTAAATTCAGTCAGTCATCTCGATCCATATATACATATCTATATCTTTCTGCTCCGTATACAGATGGTTCGGACTCGCGGTAGACCTCGCAGAGATGCTGCCCATGCACCCGAACCCAACCCTCCACAACCTCAAGATCAAGTCCCTCCACCTCCTCCTCAGAATCAGAATCCACCGCCTCCGCCTCCACCGCAGAATGAAAATCCCCCACCAGCTCAAGGAAACCCTCTTCCGCAAGGTACCACTTGTTATTCCGGATTTCCAAGCATTCTGTCAGACCATAACTCAGATTGGCCAGGGAATGATTCAGCAAGTTGCCCCTCCTCCTCCTTATGAACCGATAAGAGATGCGCAGTATTACTTTGAGAAGCTCAAGCGAGCGAATGTGCCGCCTTTTGAAGGCAAGTCTGACCCGATATGGCTGAAAAATGGCTAGATGAAGTGGAGAACTGTTTTGAACTGAATGGAGCCCCTGACAATATGAAAACCCAAGCTGTGAGGACCTTTCCTCCTTGGAGAGGCGAACCAATGGTGGAAGGCTAAGCTGCAACCTTTGCCCCGACCTATTCCATGGGAGAGATTCATCCAAGAGTTCAACAAGTTTTATTTTCCCCCGTCAGTAAAGATGCAAAAGAGGCATGATTTTGAAATGTTGAAGCAAGAACCTGGTATGACTGTGTCTGAATATGTGAGCAAGTTTCTGGCTTTGGGTAGATTTTCTCCGGCTACGATGAATGATGAGGAATCTAAGATGGTGAAGTTTGAGAGTGGGCTGAACCCAAGGATTCGCACTTGGTTGGTAAATGTTATCTCTGCTGATTTTGAGGCGCTTGTTGATGCTTGTTATCGGATCGAGAAGGATATCATTCGTCGTGATGCGACGATGGGCCAGAAAAGAGGAAGGGACACTTCTAGTGATAAAGGAGCAAGGAAAATGACTAGACAGAATTTTCACGGGAGGCAAGGTAGACAGCAGAATCAGAACCAAAGAGGAAATCAGAATCGTGGACAGCGCCGTGGGCAGAATCAGAATAATCAAAGGAACAACCAAGGAAATCAAGGACAGCAGCAGCAGGCCATTCCCATGTGTCCCCATTGTCAGAAGAATCATTTGGGCGAGTGCTATGTACAAGCTGGTAAGTGCTTTGGTTGCGGCAAGACTGGTCATATAATTAGGGATTGTCCTGATAAGGGAGCTGCTTGTGTTGGATGTGGAAAGACTGGGCATATTCTGAGAGATTGTCGTGAGCGTGGTGGTCAGCAGCAGAGAAACCAACGTCAGCGCCCGAATGCGCGTGTGCATGTGATGACCGATGCTGCAGTTGAGGAAGCTGGAGACGTCGTGGCTGGTATGATTTAAAATTATGCAATACTAAGTTGATAAATATTATATTGCTGCGTAGTTAAAACTTTGTATGATTCAGGCGCTATTCTCGTATGTTGTATGCCCGCAAATGTGTTGTTTGATAGTGGCGCCAGCCACTCCTTTATATCTAAGAAATTTGCAAAGGGATTAGACCATAATCCCATCCGGCTTAAATCACCCTATCAAATCCAAGCCGCTGGTGATCAAGTACTTACGTCTCATCATCTGTATAAGAATTGCGCGGTCGAGCTCGATGACCATCGGTTCGTGGCTGATCTAATCCCGATTGCTATGAATGACTTTGACATTATTCTTGGTATGGACTGGTTGTCTAAGAACCATGCCCATATTGACTGCAATCAAAAGAAAGTCACTTTCCGAGTCCCGGAGCAAGAGGAAGTATCATATCAAGGAGGTCCCAAGTTGAAGAAGTCAAAGAATATTTTTGTGAATACAGCTCGTGCCCGTCGAGCGTTGCGAAAGGGATGTCAAGGATATCTTGTTTATGCTCTTAGTGTCGAGCAGGCAGCAGTGGACATTTGGCAAGTTCCAGTAGTTCAAGAGTTTCTTGATGTCTTTCCAGAAGAACTACCAGGACTCCCCCCTGATCGAGAAATTTCCTTTGAGATAAATCTCATCCCCGGAGCTGAGCCCATTTCTAAAGCTCCTTACCGCATGGCACCCGCTGAGCTGAAGGAACTAAAAGAGCAATTGCATGAGTTATTGGAAAAGAAGTTGATTCGTCCAAGTGTGTCGCCATGGGGTGCCCCAGTTTTATTTGTAAAGAAGAAGGATGGAGGTATGCGGCTGTGTATTGATTATCGGGAACTCAACAAGATCACCGTAAAGAATAAGTATCCGTTGCCTCGGATCGACGATCTGTTCGACCAGCTTCGGGTCAGTAATTACCAAGTCTTATTTCAATATAATAATCATGAATAATATCTAAAGTATCTTAATGCAGGGAGCTCGGGTGTTTAGCAAAGTGGACCTAAGATCTGGATATTTTCAATTGAAGATAAGAGCTGAGGATATTCCTAAGACAGCATTCAGGACGAGATATGGACATTATGAATTTCTCGTAATGCCTTTTGGACTGACCAACGCCCCTGCAGCGTTTATGGATCTTATGAATCGGGTGTTTCGGGACCAATTGGATAAGTATGTGGTAGTCTTTATTGACGATATCCTGATTTATTCGCCTGATGAGGAAACTCATACCGCCCATCTGAGGACAATACTTGGTATTCTAAGAAAGCATCAGCTCTATGCGAAATTCAGTAAATGTGAGTTTTGGTTGCATAGTGTGTCATTTCTGGGCCATATTATTACTGAAAATGGGATTTCAGTTGATCCCAGAAAGATTGAGGCAATTACTGAGTGGCCGAGACCGACCAATGTTACTGAAGTAAGGAGTTTCCTCGGACTGGCCGGTTACTACCGCAAGTTTGTTGAAGGATTTTCAAGGATAGCTATGCCACTCACTAGATTGACTCAGAAGAATACAAAATTTGTATGGAATGAGGATTGTGAAAGTAGCTTTTCTGAGCTGAAGGCAAGGTTGACGTCTGCACCAGTTTTGGCTCAACCCGTTTCAGGAGAACAATTTGTGATCTACAGTGATGCTTCCAAGAATGGATTGGGTTGTGTTCTTATGCAGAATGGGCGTGTGATCGCGTATGCGTCTCGCCAGCTTAAGCCGTTTGAGCAGAATTATCCAGTACATGACCTTGAGCTTGCAGCAGTTGTATTTGCTCTAAAGATTTGGCGTCATTATCTGTATGGAGAGAAGTGTGAGATCTTCACGGATCATAAGAGTTTGAAATACCTCTTCACTCAAAAGGAGCTGAATATGCGCCAAAGGCGATGGCTTGAGTTGATCAAGGATTATGACATCTCTATTCAGTATCATCCAGGTAAAGCTAATAGAGTTGCTGATGCTTTGAGTCGTAAGACGAGTCATCCCCGTCAACCACCTTTACAGCGTGATATGGAAGAGTTTGGTCTGGAAGAAGTGAATTCGATTTCCGACGTGCTTGCAAAGTTAGTAGTGGTTCCTTCTTTGATCGATAGGATTAAGGAGACTCAAGATAAGGATGATGCATTGATGAAAGTTAAGAGCAAGTTGAAGGAGAAGCCATCCGACGATTTTGAAGTCCGTAGTGACGGCAGTTTATGGTTTAGAGGTCGATTGTGTGTGCCTAATGATGACGCGATACGAAGTGAAGTACTTCAGGAAGCCCATAATTCTCGATTGTCTATTCACCCAGGAGCAAATAAGATGTATCATGACTTGAAGCAAAAGTTTTGGTGGCCAGGAATGAAGAATCAGATAGCAGACTTTGTTGAGAAATGTCTTGTATGTCAGAAAGTCAAAGCAGAACATCAGAGGCCAGCTGGATTATTGCAACCACTTGAGGTGCCTGAGTGGAAGTGGGATCACATCGCTATGGATTTTGTGACCAATTTACCTAAGACAAGAAGTGGATATGACACTATCTGGGTTGTTGTGGATCGTCTGACGAAGAGTGCTCATTTCATGGCGATATCGATTAAAGCACCCATGGAAAAGTTGGCTTCTACATATGTTGATCAGATTGTATGTTTGCATGGAGTTCCTATGAGCATAGTTTGTGACCGAGATCCCCGCTTCACATCAAGGTTTTGGACGGCATTTCAGAAAGCGATGGGTACGGAAGTTCGCATGAGTTCAGCTTTTCATCCCCAGACTGACGGTCAATCAGAGAGAACAATTCAAACATTGGAGGACATGTTGCGCGCTTGTGTGTTGGACTTTGGAGGTAGCTGGGATAAGAGTTTGAAGTTGGTTGAGTTTTCATACAATAACAGTTATCACAGATCCATTGGAATGGCTCCTTATGAAGCTCTTTATGGAAGAAGATGTCGATCGCCATTGTATTGGGATGAGATTGGAGATAAGATTTTCACAGGACCTGACTTAGTGGAGCGAACCAAGGAAAAGGTTATGATTGTAAGACAAAGATTGAAGGCTGCTCAGGATAGAAGCAAGGCGTGGGCCGACGTGAGGCGTCGACCACTTGAGTTTCAAGTAGGAGACAAGGTATTCTTGAAGGTATCCCCATCGAAAGGAGTAAAGCGGTTCGGAATTAAAGGGAAACTTAGTCCTAGATTCATTGGACCATTTGAGATCTTGGAAAGGATTGGAGAAGTTGCTTATAGACTTGCACTACCACCATCGTTGTCTCAATTACACAATGTGTTTCATATATCTCAATTGCGTAAGTATGTGCATGATTCGAGCCATATTATGGATGAACAACCTTTGAGGATTGAAGCTGATATATCATATGTTGAGGAACCCGAAAGGATAATTGATAGGGAAGTGAAAGCATTGAGGAATAAGTCTATTCCTATGGTCAAGGTGCAATGGAAGAACCATTCAGTTGATGAAGCCACTTGGGAGTTAGAGGAAGGCATGAAGCAAAAGTACCCATATCTCTTTGACAATTCATAAGTTTCGAGGACGAAACTTTATTGAAGGAGGGAAGGATGTTGTACCCCAACAATCAGGTACGTAAAAACTATGAATATGAGATGGAATGAAAGCGACAATTTCTTTTAGAGCGTGTTACTTAAGTCCACGTAACTCTTTTTACTTAAATACTCTTGAGATAATCCATGAAATATAGAGTGATATAAACCATACCAATATATATATGTATGTGCGTATATATGATATATGTAGGGAATGTATAAATACATGGTACACATAGGCGTGTACGTATTTGTATACATACATATGCTAATCTTGGAATACAATAAAATATAGGCAACAATATGGTATATGAATCAAAATTTCAAGGAATATCAAGATGCCTAAGAGGCCCAAAATTTCGGCCTATACATGGAGATGTTCTAGAAATCTTTAGCCAATTTTATTAGTTAAAATAATAAGACAAGAATTTATTATGCAAAGAATAAATAGAAAATAAAATAGACATGCATTTAAGGAACAAGTTAAGACAACTCATTAAAGAAGGAAGTAGTATGGTTGAGGTCATAAAGACCCCAACCAAAACCGCCCCCCCTTAGTGTCTAGACATGGAGGATTTTTAAATCCTACCATGGTTACTTTCCTCTAAACCAAGGTTAATGTAACCATGATTTAATAAAGTAACTTGGGTTAGCACAAAAGTAACTATAGTTTGAATAAAGTAACCAAGGTTATCCTAACTTAACCTTGATTAACATTCAAGAAAGCCCTAACCCTCACAAAAAATCCCTCCAAAACCGTCCCCCCTCCCCTAAGTCCCTAACATATTTTAAATCAAACCATTCTAGAAACATCTATCTTCTCATCATGCAAGAGCAAAACACTTAGACAATTTCCATTCCCCTCACCAAGGTTTCGCCCCCAACATCTTGAAGGATGGGAGTTTAACTTCAACTTCAAGACTCAAGAAGACATCTAGGTAAGTCTTATTCCAAGTTCCCTTAAGAGAATTCTCATTTTGGTAAAGAATGAAGCTCACATGAACTCTCCTTCTCCATGCCAAAACCGTGGGTTTCATGGTTGAAATAGGGGAAAGCCTTCAACTTTTCTAGGTGGTGTTATATTGAAGTGCTTGAACCTCCATTCCAAGCTCATTTTGGTAAGATGCTCTAGCCTTAAAGATAACCTAGTTCCTCTATTGAGTAAAGAACTAATCTTTTCATTTCACTCCTTTAAAACCGTATGCTTAAGGTGAAGAAGGTGAAGGATCTCATCACAACTCACTTCATAACCAAGCAAAGGCAAGAGCTTTAGCTTGAAGAGGCAAGTATACTTTAACCCCTTACAATATATGTGATTATGTGCATACTTGAATGTCTAGAAGCTTAAGACATGATTTTAGTGAAAATATGCCTAAGTTGTTACCTTTTCTTATGTTTTGAAAGGTTGGATGATAGACCTCTCTTATGTTGCAATATAAGGCATGTTTAAACTTGAAATAAGAGTTAAAAGTGATGGATTTGGGACTGCCCTATGTTTGATATTGAATGAGACATGATTGGTATGAGACCTAGCATTTTTAGTGATTTTAATATGTGAAATTGTTGGACTAGAGGACTGTTTTGTTTAGAAGGAATGAACAGCCCATATGAACGACTTTTGCATGCTAAAAAGAGACTTGAATTAGTATAGGAAAGCCTTATTATGTCTATTGAATGACCATTAACTTGGATTATAGGCTAAAGAACAAAATTAGGAAGGAAAGGATATTTCTATGCAAGTTGGTTGAAAACAGAGTTCTGGACAGATTTTATGCCAAATTGATGGACTTAGTTAAGGACCTTCTAAACGTTGGATTGATCTTATTTTTGGTGTGGTCGTAGCTTATCATGTCTATTTTATTGTGGAGTTGGAATTTCTGGAAAATCATTTGTGGATTGGTCAGAAATGAATTTTTAGTATCAAGGGGTCAAAACAGTTTCTGGTCGTACCACCTTAGGGAGAAAAATTATTTAAGTACCTTAAACATCTTGGATTGACCTGAAATTTTTACAAGAAGTACT
The DNA here is from genome assembly GCA_036186865.1 of Eustoma russellianum. NCBI lineage: Eukaryota > Viridiplantae > Streptophyta > Magnoliopsida > Gentianales > Gentianaceae > Eustoma > Eustoma russellianum. The sequence continues at coordinate 18,151,033 of AP025053.1, forward strand.
TAAGACATAGAGCTAAGTACCCATGTAAAGAAATTGATTTTATCTATTGATTTTGGGGGTAAACCCTTGAGATAAAGTTGGTGTAAAATTCTGGAGAATTGGGCAGATTGACCCTTTGTGCTTGTGTGATTTGTATTGTATTTATTTTGACTTGTTTTGGTGAAAGGGCATTTGGATATTGTTTATGAAAGAAATAGGAAAGATTTCCAGGTGCTAATTGAGCCCCAAAATGAGTTTATGGATGGAGACAAGGTAAGGAATGGAGTTGAGAGTGCAGCAGAATTCCTGTTGTACCCTTGTTGGGAATTATTTTTATTGAGGTACCTACGCTTGTCGGAATCGCATGAAATTTGTACAGAATGCAGTTAAGATCATGTGGTGCATGTCCATATTTTTAGTTTCTGGAAAATAGGCTCAAAAGGTTGATTTTGAGGCCAGGCAATACAGGACATGCTGCTGGATCGTTTTCCAGCCCATGAAGAAAATTGTTTATGATGTTATAAGTGCGTTTTACCATGTTGCATCCCATGCACTTGCATTGACATGCTCATATGTTCCATGCTCATGATTTTATTGATGTTTTATATAAAGTTTCTGTTTTGAAAGAATTCCGTCCCTTCTGGCCAGCTTAACCCGCTACAGATCCGGGGTTAATTGATCTGAAGAAGTATAAGAACCGATCCAGGCCCGGTATAATAGGTCTGATGAAATGAAAGAACCGATCCAGGCCCGGTATAATAGGTCTGAAGAGTATAAGAACCGAGCCAGGTCCGGTATAATAGACCTGAAGGTGATCATGTTATAAGAACTGAGTCATGCCCGGTATAATAGGCTGACACACTCTCTTATTTTATGATGAGCATGATGTAACAGAAAGAAAGAAAGTTCAAGTATTTTTATGAGTATGTCTAAATGAAAGAAAGAATGTTTCCCGTTGCATTTGCATTGCATTCGCATTTCATACACATTATGCATGATACCTATTCATAGAAGTAAGGGTTGGCTATAACACGTAGAATCTAACTAAGTGATGACATTTAGATCTTAGCTAAGTGTTGATATGACTTTAAGTATGATGCTTCGGAAGGGTATTGGCATGTATATTTTAACTTAAGGAGTTGGGGTTTGATTCTTGTATGCCGCTTTCTCTTTATTGTTCGGTGTTATTGTATACTTGCTGGCGACTCTGTCGCTCACCCATTTATTTTTCCCCCAGAGCCAGGTAATGAAGTCGAGTGGATTGATGATGAGCCGAGGGTACCATACCCATAGGTGATTAAAGTCGCTGTTAAGAGAATGATGATGGAAGCTTTTGATGAACCTTTGGGACATTTTGGGACTTAGCTACTTTCGGACTCTTTTCGGATAATGTTTGTATAATTTCGCGGGGTAGTTTGCTATCGGTTCAGTTTGTATAATTTTGCTATGTATTCGCGATTTAACGCTTTCGGATTAAGGTTCAAATTCTGCCGTATTTTTATCTTCCTGTTAAGATCGTGACTTTGTAATCCATGTTTATTCATGGGTTTTACGAGTTAAGTATCGACGCTTTGTACTTTTCCGAAAGGGAAGGTACGTCGATACTTAACTCGTAAAACCCATGAATAAACATGGATTACAAAGTCACGATCTTAACAGGAAGATAAAAATACGGCAGAATTTGAACCTTAATCCGAAAGCGTTAAATCGCGAATACATAGCAAAATTATACAAACTGAACCGATAGCAAACTACCCCGCGAAATTATACAAACATTATCCGAAAAGAGTCCGAAAGTAGCTAAGTCCCAAAATGTCCCAAAGGTTCATCAAAAGCTTCCATCATCATTCTCTTAACAGCGACTTTAATCACCTATGGGTATGGTACCCTCGGCTCATCATCAATCCACTCGACTTCATTACCTGGCTCTGGGGGAAAAAATAAATGGGTGAGCGACAGAGTCGCCAGCAAGTATACAATAACACCGTACAATAAAGAGAAAGCGGCATACAAGAATCAAACCCCAGCTCCTTAAGTTAAAATATACATGCCAATATCCTTCCGAAGCATCATACTTAAAGTCATATCAACACTTAGCTAAGATCTAAATGTCATCACTTAGTTAGATTCTACGTGTTATAGCCAACCCTTACTTCTATGAATAGGTATCATGCATAATGTGTATGAAATGCGAATGCAATGCAAATGCAACGGGAAACATTCTTTCTTTCATTTAGACATACTCATAAAAATACTTGAACTTTCTTTCTTTCTGTTACATCATGCTCATCATAAAATAAGAGAGTGTGTCAGCCTATTATACCGGGCATGACTCGGTTCTTATAACATGATCACCTTCAGGTCTATTATACCGGACCTGGCTCGGTTCTTATACTCTTCAGACCTATTATACCGGGCCTGGATCGGTTCTTTCATTTCATCAGACATATTATACCGGGCCTGGATCGGTTCTTATACTTCTTCAGATCAATTAACCCCGGATCTGTAGCGGGTTAAGCTGGCCAGAAGGGACGGAATTCTTTCAAAACAGAAACTTTATATAAAACATCAATAAAATCATGAGCATGGAACATATGAGCATGTCAATGCAAGTGCATGGGATGCAACATGGTAAAACGCACTTATAACATCATAAACAATTTTCTTCATGGGCTGGAAAACGATCCAGCAGCATGTCCTGTATTGCCCGGCCTCAAAATCAACCTTTTGAGCCTATTTTCCAGAAACTAAAAATATGGACATGCACCACATGATCTTAACTGCATTCTGTACAAATTTCATGCGATTCCGACAAGCGTAGGTACCTCAATAAAAATAATTCCCAACAAGGGTACAACAGGAATTCTGCTGCACTCTCAACTCCATTCCTTACCTTGTCTCCATCCATAAACTCATTTTGGGGCTCAATTAGCACCTGGAAATCTTTCCTATTTCTTTGATAAACAATATCCAAATGCCCTTTCACCAAAACAAGTCAAAATAAATACAATACAAATCACACAAGCACAAAGGGTCAATCTGCCCAATTCTCCAGAATGTTACACCAACTTTATCTCAAGGGTTTACCCCCAAGATCAATAGATAAAATCAATTTCTTTACATGGGTACTTAGCTCTATGTCTTAAGTACTTCTTGTTAAAATTTCAGGTCAATCCAAGATGTTTAAGGTACTTAAATAATTTTTCTCCCTAAGGTGGTACGACCAGAAACTGTTTTGACCCCTTGATACTAAAAATTCATTTCTGACCAATCCACAAATGATTTATATCACTCTATATTTCATGGATTATCTCAAGAGTATTTAAGTAAAAAGAGTTACGTGGACTTAAGTAACACGCTCAAAAAGAAATTGTCGCTTTCATTCCATCTCATATTCATAGTTTTTACGTACCTGATTGTTGGGGTACAACATCCTTCCCTCCTTCAATAAAGTTTCGTCCTCGAAACTTATGAATTGTCAAAGAGATATGGGTACTTTTGCTTCATGCCTTCCTCTAACTCCCAAGTGGCTTCATCAACTGAATGGTTCTTCCATTGCACCTTGACCATAGGAATAGACTTATTCCTCAATGCTTTCACTTCCCTATCAATTATCCTTTCGGGTTCCTCAACATATGATATATCAGCTTCAATCCTCAAAGGTTGTTCATCCATAATATGGCTCGAATCATGCACATACTTACGCAATTGAGATATATGAAACACATTGTGTAATTGAGACAACGATGGTGGTAGTGGAAGTCTATAAGCAACTTCTCCAATCCTTTCCAAGATCTCAAATGGTCCAATGAATCTAGGACTAAGTTTCCCTTTAATTCCGAACCGCTTTACTCCTTTCAATGGGGATACCTTCAAGAATACCTTGTCTCCTACTTGAAACTCAAGTGGTCGACGCCTCACGTCGGCCCACGCCTTGCTTCTATCCTGAGCAGCCTTCAATCTTTGTCTTACAATCATAACCTTTTCCTTGGTTCGCTCCACTAAGTCAGGTCCTGTGAAAATCTTATCTCCAATCTCATCCCAATACAATGGCGATCGACATCTTCTTCCATAAAGAGCTTCATAAGGAGCCATTCCAATGGATCTGTGATAACTGTTATTGTATGAAAACTCAACCAACTTCAAACTCTTATCCCAGCTACCTCCAAAGTCCAACACACAAGTGCGCAACATGTCCTCCAATGTTTGAATTGTTCTCTCTGATTGACCGTCAGTCTGGGGATGAAAAGCTGAACTCATGCGAACTTCCGTACCCATCGCTTTCTGAAATGCCGTCCAAAACCTTGATGTGAAGCGGTGATCTCGGTCACAAACTATGCTCATAGGAACTCCATGCAAACATACAATCTGATCAACATATGTAGAAGCCAACTTTTCCATGGGTGCTTTAATCGATATCGCCATGAAATGAGCACTCTTCGTCAGACGATCCACAACAACCCAGATAGTGTCATATCCACTTCTTGTCTTAGGTAAATTGGTCACAAAATCCATAGCGATGTGATCCCACTTCCACTCAGGCACCTCAAGTGGTTGTAATAATCCAGCTGGCCTCTGATGTTCTGCTTTGACTTTTTGACATACAAGACATTTCTCAACAAAGTCTGCTATCTGATTCTTCATTCCTGGCCACCAAAACTTTTGCTTCAAGTCATGATACATCTTATTTGCTCCTGGGTGAATAGACAATCGAGAATTATGGGCTTCCTGAAGTACTTCACTTCGTATCGCGTCATCATTAGGCACACACAATCGACCTCTAAACCATAAACTGCCGTCACTACGGTCTTCAAAATCGTCGGATGGCTTCTCCTTCAACTTGCTCTTAACTTTCATCAATGCATCATCCTTATCTTGAGTCTCCTTAATCCTATTGATCAAAGAAGGAACCACTACTAACTTTGCAAGCACGTCGGAAATCGAATTCACTTCTTCCAGACCAAACTCTTCCATATCACGCTGTAAAGGTGGTTGACGGGGATGACTCGTCTTACGACTCAAAGCATCAGCAACTCTATTAGCTTTACCTGGATGATACTGAATAGAGATGTCATAATCCTTGATCAACTCAAGCCATCGCCTTTGGCGCATATTCAGCTCCTTTTGAGTGAAGAGGTATTTCAAACTCTTATGATCCGTGAAGATCTCACACTTCTCTCCATACAGATAATGACGCCAAACCTTTAGAGCAAATACAACTGCTGCAAGCTCAAGGTCATGTACTGGATAATTCTGCTCAAACGGCTTAAGCTGGCGAGACGCATACGCGATCACACGCCCATTCTGCATAAGAACACAACCCAATCCATTCTTGGAAGCATCACTGTAGATCACAAATTGTTCTCCTGAAACGGGTTGAGCCAAAACTGGTGCAGACGTCAACTTTGCCTTCAGCTCAGAAAAGCTACTTTCACAATCCTCATTCCATACAAATTTTGTATTCTTCTGAGTCAATCTAGTGAGTGGCATAGCTATCCTTGAAAATCCTTCAACAAACTTGCGGTAGTAACCGGCCAGTCCGAGGAAACTCCTTACTTCAGTAACATTGGTCGGTCTCGGCCACTCAGTAATTGCCTCAATCTTTCTGGGATCAACTGAAATCCCATTTTCAGTAATAATATGGCCCAGAAATGACACACTATGCAACCAAAACTCACATTTACTGAATTTCGCAAAGAGCTGATGCTTTCTTAGAATACCAAGTATTGTCCTCAGATGGGCGGTATGAGTTTCCTCATCAGGCGAATAAATCAGGATATCGTCAATAAAGACTACCACATACTTATCCAATTGGTCCCGAAACACCCGATTCATAAGATCCATAAACGCTGCAGGGGCGTTGGTCAGTCCAAAAGGCATTACGAGAAATTCATAATGTCCATATCTCGTCCTGAATGCTGTCTTAGGAATATCCTCAGCTCTTATCTTCAATTGAAAATATCCAGATCTTAGGTCCACTTTGCTAAACACCCGAGCTCCCTGCATTAAGATACTTTAGATATTATTCATGATTATTATATTGAAATAAGACTTGGTAATTACTGACCCGAAGCTGGTCGAACAGATCGTCGATCCGAGGCAACGGATACTTATTCTTTACGGTGATCTTGTTGAGTTCCCGATAATCAATACACAGCCGCATACCTCCATCCTTCTTCTTTACAAATAAAACTGGGGCACCCCATGGCGACACACTTGGACGAATCAACTTCTTTTCTAATAACTCATGCAATTGCGCTTTTAGTTCCTTCAGCTCAGCGGGTGCCATGCGGTAAGGAGCTTTAGAAATGGGCTCAGCTTTGGGGATGAGATTTATCTCAAAGGAAATTTCTCGATCAGGGGGGAGTCCTGGTAGTTCTTCTGGAAAGACATCAAGAAACTCTTGAACTACTGGAACTTGCGAAATGTCCACTGCTGCCTGCTCGACACTAAGAGCATAAACAAGATAGCCTTGACATCCTTTTCGCAACGCTCGACGGGCACGAGCTGTATTCACAAAAATATTCTTTGACTTCTTCAACTTGGGACCTCCTTGATATGATACTTCCTCTTGCTCCGGGACTCGGAAAGTGACTTTCTTTTGATTGCAGTCAATATGGGCATGGTTCTTAGACAACCAGTCCATACCAAGAATAATGTCAAAGTCATTCATAGCAATCGGGATTAGATCAGCCACGAACCGATGGTCATCGAGCTCGACCGCGCAATTCTTATACAGATGATGAGACGTAAGTACTTGATCACCAGCGGCTTGGATTTGATAGGGTGATTTAAGCCGGATGGGATTATGGTCTAATCCCTTTGCAAATTTCTTAGATATAAAGGAGTGGCTGGCGCCACTATCAAACAACACATTTGCGGGCATACAACATACGAGAATAGCGCCTGAATCATACAAAGTTTTAACTACGCAGCAATATAATATTTATCAACTTAGTATTGCATAATTTTAAATCATACCAGCCACGACGTCTGCAGCTTCCTCAACTGCAGCGTCGGTCATCACATGCACACGCGCATTCGGGTGCTGACGTTGGTTTCTCTGCTGCTGACCACCACGCTCACGACAATCTCTCAGAATATGCCCAGTCTTTCCACATCCAACGCAAGCAGCTCCCTTATCAGGACAATCCCTAATTATATGACCAGTCTTGCCGCAACCAAAGCACTTACCAGCTTGTATATAGCACTCGCCCAAATGATTCTTCTGACAATGGGGACACATGGGAATGGCCTGCTGCTGCTGTCCTTGATTTCCTTGGTTGTTTCTTTGATTATTCTGATTCTGCCCACGGCGCTGTCCACGATTCTGATTTCCTCTTTGGTTCTGATTCTGCTGTCTACCTTGCCTCCCGTGAAAATTCTGTCTAGTCATTTTCCTTGATCCTTTATCACCGGAAGTGTCCCTTCCTCTTTTCTGGCCCACCGTCGCATCACGACGAATGATATCCTTCTCGATCCGATAACATGCATCAACGAGCGCCTCAAAGTCAGCAGAGATAACATTTACCAACCAAGTGCGAATCCTTGGGTTCAGCCCACTCTCAAACTTCACCATCTTAGATTCCTCATCATTCATCGTAGCCGGAGAAAATCTACCCAAAGCCAGAAACTTGCTCACATATTCAGACACAGTCATACCAGGTTCTTGCTTCAACATTTCAAAATCATGCCTCTTTTGCATCTTTACTGACGGAGGAAAATAAAACTTGTTGAACTCTTGGATGAATCTCTCACATGGAATAGGTCGGGGCAAAGGTTGCAGCTTAGCCTTCCACCACAGCTTCGCCTCACCAAGGAGGAAAGGTCTCACAGCTTGGGTTTTCATATTATCAGGGGCTCCATTCAGTTCAAAACAGTTCTCCACTTCATCTAGCCATTTTTCAGCCATATCGGGGTCAGACTTGCCTTCAAAAGGCGGCACATTTGCTCGCTTGAGCTTCTCAAAGTAATACTGCGCATCTCTTATCGGTTCATACGGAGGAGGTGGGGCAACTTGCTGAATCATTCCCTGGCCAATCTGAGTTATGGTCTGACAGAATGCTTGGAAATCCGGAATAACAAGTGGCACTTGCGGAAGAGGGTTTCCTTGAGCTGGTGGGGGATTTTCATTCTGCGGTGGAGGAGGAGGCGGTGGATTCTGATTCTGAGGAGGAGGTGGAGGGACTTGATCTTGAGGTTGTGGAGGGTTTGGTTCGGGTGCATGGGCAGCATCTCTGCGAGGTCTACCGCGAGTCCGAACCATCTGTATACGGAGCAGAAAGATATAGATATGTATATATGGATCGAGATGACTGACTGAATTTAGACATGCTTGGAAAAGGAATTTAAAGTAGGAAAAAGAGTTAATATGCGATATATCAGGCTAGCAGGTCAACCAAGGGGACCCTATTTCCAATCTAAGTTGTCTAAGCTAAGGCCATCTCTCTTCTAAGATCATGACTTAATTCTAAGATCAATTCTTAGTTTTCTAAGATCATAACTTAGCTTCTACGTTCTGCCCGAATCTAGAGCCTCGGCTCTGATACCACCTGTAGCGCCCCGTACTCGGCTACCCCTCGTACGGTGCACCCGCCGTACCTTCCCTTTCGGAAAAGTACAAAGCGTCGATACTTAACTCGTAAAACCCATGAATAAACATGGATTACAAAGTCACGATCTTAACAGGAAGATAAAAATACGGCAGAATTTGAACCTTAATCCGAAAGCGTTAAATCGCGAATACATAGCAAAATTATACAAACTGAACCGATAGCAAACTACCCCGCAAAATTATACAAACATTATCCGAAAAGAGTCCGAAAGTAGCTAAGTCCCAAAATGTCCCAAAGGTTCATCAAAAGCTTCCATCATCATTCTCTTAACAGCGACTTTAATCACCTATGGGTATGGTACCCTCGGCTCATCATCAATCCACTCGACTTCATTACCTGGCTCTGGGGGAAAAAATAAATGGGTGAGCGACAGAGTCGCCAGCAAGTATATAATAACACCGTACAATAAAGAGAAAGCGGCATACAAGAATCAAACCCCAACTCCTTAAGTTAAAATATACATGCCAATACCCTTCCGAAGCATCATACTTAAAGTCATATCAACACTTAGCTAAGATCTAAATGTCATCACTTAGTTAGATTCTACGTGTTATAGCCAACCCTTACTTCTATGAATAGGTATCATGCATAATGTGTATGAAATGCGAATGCAATGCAAATGCAACGGGAAACATTCTTTCTTTCATTTAGACATACTCATAAAAATACTTGAACTTTCTTTCTTTCTGTTACATCATGCTCATCATAAAATAAGAGAGTGTGTCAGCCTATTATACCGGGCATGACTCGGTTCTTATAACATGATCACCTTCAGGTCTATTATACCAGACCTGGCTCGGTTCTTATACTCTTCAGACCTATTATACCGGGCCTGGATCGGTTCTTTCATTTCATTAGACCTATTATACCGGGCCTGGATCGGTTCTTATACTTCTTCAGATCAATTAACCCCGGATCTGTAGCGGGTTAAGCTGGCCAGAAGGGACGGAATTCTTTCAAAACAGAAACTTTATATAAAACATCAATAAAATCATGAGCATGGAACATATGAGCATGTCAATGCAAGTGCATGGGATGCAACATGGTAAAACGCACTTATAACATCATAAACAACTTTCTTCATGGGCTGGAAAACGATCCAGCAGCATGTCCTGTATTGCCCGGCCTCAAAATCAACCTTTTGAGCCTATTTTCCAGAAACTAAAAATATGGACATGCACCACATGATCTTAACTGCATTCTGTACAAATTTCATGCGATTCCGACAAGCGTAGGTACCTCAATAAAAATAATTCCCAACAAGGGTACAACAGGAATTCTGCTGCACTCTCAACTCCATTCCTTACCTTGTCTCCATCCATAAACTCATTATGGGGCTCAATTAGCACCTGGAAATCTTTCCTATTTCTTTGATAAACAATATCCAAATGCCCTTTCACCAAAACAAGTCAAAATAAATACAATACAAATCACACAAGCACAAAGGGTCAATCTGCCCAATTCTCCAGAATGTTACACCAACTTTATCTCAAGGGTTTACCCCAAAATCAATAGATAAAATCAATTTCTTTACATGGATACTTAGCTCTATGTCTTAAGTACTTCTTGTAAAAATTTCAGGTCAATCCAAGATGTTTAAGGTACTTAAATAATTTTTCTCCCTAAGGTGGTACGACCAGAAACTGTTTTGACCCCTTGATACTAAAAATTCATTTCTGACCAATCCACAAATGATTTTCCAGAAATTCCAACTCCACAATAAAATAGACATGATAAGCTACAACCACACCAAAAAAAAGATCAATCCAACGTTTAGAAGGTCTTTAACTAAGTCCATCAATTTGGCATAAAATCTGTCCAGAACTCTGTTTTCAACCAACATTGCATAGAAATATCCTTTCCTTCCTAATTTTGTTCTTTAGCCTATAATCCAAGTTAATGGTCATTCAATAGACATAATAAGGCTTCCTATACTAATTCAAGTCTCTTTTTAGCATGCAAAAGTCGTTCATATGGGCTGTTCATTCCTTCTAAACAAAACAGTCCTCTAGTCCAACAATTTCACATATTAAAATCACTAAAAATGCTAGGTCTCATACCAATCATGTCTCATTCAATATCAAACATAGGGCAGTCCCAAATCCATCACTTTTAACTCTTATTTCAAGTTTAAACATGCCTTATATTGCAACATAAGAGAGGTCTATCATCCAACCTTTCAAAACATAAGAAAAGGTAACAACTTAGGCATATTTTCACTAAAATCATGTCTTAAGCTTCTAGACATTCAAGTATGCACATAATCACATATATTGTAAGGGGTTAAAGTATACTTGCCTCTTCAAGCTAAAGCTCTTGCCTTTGCTTGGTTATGAAGTGAGTTGTGATGAGATCCTTCACCTTCTTCACCTTAAGCATACGGTTTTAAAGGAGTGAAATGAAAAGATTAGTTCTTTACTCAATAGAGGAACTAGGTTATCTTTAAGGCGAGAGCATCTTACCAAAATGAGCTTGGAATGGAGGTTCAAGCACTTCAATATAACACCACCTAGAAGTTGAAGGCTTCCCCCTATTTCAACCATGAAACCCACGGTTTTGGCATGGAGAAGGAGAGTTCATGTGAGCTTCATTCTTTACCAAAATGAGAATTCTCTTAAGGGAACTTGGAATAAGACTTACCTAGATGTCTTCTTGAGTCTTGAAGTTGAAGTTAAACTCCCATCCTTCAAGATGTTGGGGGCGAAACCTTGGTGAGGGGAATGGAAATTGTCTAAGTGTTTTGCTCTTGCATGATGAGAAGATAGATGTTTCTAGAATGGTTTGATTTAAAATATGTTAGGGACTTAGGGAGAGGGGGGACGGTTTTGGAGGGATTTTTTGTGAGGGTTAGGGCTTTCTTGAATGTTAATCAAGGTTAAGTTAGGATAACCTTGGTTACTTTATTCAAACTATAGTTACTTTTGTGCTAACCCAAGTTACTTTATTAAATCATGGTTACATTAACCTTGGTTTAGAGGAAAGTAACCATGGTAGGATTTAAAAATCCTCCATGTCTAGACACTAAGGGGGGCGGTTTTGGTTGGGGTCTTTATGACCTCAACCATACTACTTCCTTCTTTAATGAGTTGTCTTAACTTGTTCCTTAAATGCATGTCTATTTTATTTTCTATTTATTCTTTGCATAATAAATTCTTGTCTTATTATTTTAACTAATAAAATTGGCTAGAGATTTCTAGAACATCTCCATGTATAGGCCGAAATTTTGGGCCTCTTAGGCATCTTGATATTCCTTGTAATTTTGATTCATATACCATATTGTTGCCTATATTTTATTGTATTCCAAGATTAGCATATGTATGTATACAAATACGTACACGCCTATGTGTACCATGTATTTATACATTCCCTACATATATCATATATACGCACATACATATATATATTGGTATGGTTTATATCACTCTATATTTCATGGACTATCTCAAGAGTATTTAAGTAAAAAGAGTTACGTGGACTTAAGTAACACGCTCTAAAAGAAATTGTCGCTTTCATTCCATCTCATATTCATAGTTTTTACGTACCTGATTGTTGGGGTACAACATCCTTCCCTCCTTCAATAAAGTTTCGTCCTCGAAACTTATGAATTGTCAAAGAGATATGGGTACTTTTGCTTCATGCCTTCCTCTAACTCCCAAGTGGCTTCATCAACTGAATGGTTCTTCCATTGCACATTGACCATAGGAATAGACTTATTCCTCAATGCTTTCACTTCCCTATCAATTATCCTTTCGGGTTCCTCAACATATGATATATCAGCTTCAATCCTCAAAGGTTGTTCATCCATAATATGGCTCGAATCATGCACATACTTACGCAATTGAGATATATGAAACACATTGTGTAATTGAGACAACGATGGTGGTAGTGCAAGTCTATAAGCAACTTCTCCAATCCTTTCCAAGATCTCAAATGGTCCAATGAATCTAGGACTAAGTTTCCTTTAATTCCGAACCGCTTTACTCCTTTCGATGGGGATACCTTCAAGAATACCTTATCTCCTACTTGAAACTCAAGTGGTCGACGCCTCACGTCGGCCCACGCCTTGCTTCTATCCTGAGCAGCCTTCAATCTTTGTCTTACAATCATAACCTTTTCCTTGGTTTGCTCCACTAAGTCAGGTCCTGTGAAAATCTTATCTCCAATCTCATCCCAATACAATGGCGATCGACATTTTCTTCCATAAAGAGCTTCATAAGGAGCCATTCCAATGGATCTGTGATAGCTGTTATTGTATGAAAACTCAACCAACTTCAAACTCTTATCCCAGCTACCTCCAAAGTCCAACACACAAGCACGCAACATGTCCTCCAATGTTTGAATTGTTCTCTCTGATTGACCGTCAGTCTGGGGATGAAAAGCTGAACTCATGCGAACTTCCGTACCCATCGCTTTCTGAAATGCCGTCCAAAACCTTGATGTGAAGCGGGGGTCTCGGTCACAAACTATGCTCATAGGAACTCCATGCAAACATACAATCTGATCAACATACATAGAAGCCAACTTTTCCATGGGTGCTTTAATCGACTATTGCCATGAAATGAGCACTCTTCGTCAGACGATCCACAACAACCCAATAGTGTCATATCCACTTCTTGTCTTAGGTAAATCGGTCACAAAATCCATAGCGATGTGATCCCACTTCCACTCAGGCACCTCAAGTGGTTGCAATAATCCAGCTGGCCTCTGATGTTCTGCTTTGACTTTCTGACATACAAGACATTTCTCAACAAAGTCTGCTATCTGATTCTTCATTCCTGGCCACCAAAACTTTTGCTTCAAGTCATGATACATCTTATTTGCTCCTGGGTGAATAGACAATCGAGAATTATGGGCTTCCTGAAGCACTTCACTTCTTATCGCAGTCATCATTAGGCACACACAATCGACCTCTAAACCATAAACTGCCGTCACTACGGACTTCAAAATCGTCAGATGGCTTCTCCTTCAAGCTTGCTCTTAACTTTCATCAATGCATCATCCTTATCTTGAGTCTCCTTAATCCTATCGATCAAAGAAGGAACCACTACTAACTTTGCAAGCACGTCGGAAATCGAATTCACTTCTTCCAGACCAAACTCTTCCATATCACGCTGTAAAGGTGGTTGACGGGGATGACTCGTCTTACGACTCAAAGCATCAGCAACTCTATTAGCTTTACCTGGATGATACTGAATAGAGATGTCATAATCCTTGATCAACTCAAGCCATCGCCTTTGGCGCATATTCAGCTCCTTTTGAGTGAAGAGGTATTTCAAACTCTTATGATCCGTGAAGATCTCACACTTCTCTCCATACAGATAATGACGTCAAATCTTTAGAGCAAATACAACTGCTGCAAGCTCAAGGTCATGTACTGGATAATTCTGCTCAAACGGCTTAAGCTGGCGAGACGCATACGCGATCACACGCCCATTCTGCATAAGAACACAACCCAATCCATTCTTGGAAGCATCACTGTAGATCACAAATTGTTCTCCTGAAACGGGTTGAGCCAAAACTGGTGCAGACGTCAACCTTGCCTTCAGCTCAGAAAAGCTACTTTCACAATCCTCATTCCATACAAATTTTGTATTCTTCTGAGTCAATCTAGTGAGTGGCATAGCTATCCTTGAAAATCCTTCAACAAACTTGCGGTAGTAACCGGCCAGTCCGAGAAAACTCCTTACTTCAGTAACATTGGTCGGTCTCGGCCACTCAGTAATTGCCTCAATCTTTCTGGGATCAACTGAAATCCCATTTTCAGTAATAATATGGCCCAGAAATGACACACTATGCAACCAAAACTCACATTTACTGAATTTCGCATAGAGCTGATGCTTTCTTAGAATACCAAGTATTGTCCTCAGATGGGCTGTATGAGTTTCCTCATCAGGCGAATAAATCAGGATATCGTCAATAAAGACTACCACATACTTATCCAATTGGTCCCGAAACACCCGATTCATAAGATCCATAAACGCTGCAGGGGCGTTGGTCAGTCCAAAAGGCATTACGAGAAATTCATAATGTCCATATCTCGTCCTGAATGCTGTCTTAGGAATATCCTCAGCTCTTATCTTCAATTGAAAATATCCAGATCTTAGGTCCACTTTGCTAAACACCCGAGCTCCCTGCATTAAGATACTTTAGATATTATTCATGATTATTATATGGAAATAAGACTTGGTAATTACTGACCCGAAGCTGGTCGAACAGATCGTCGATCCGAGGCAACGGATACTTATTCTTTACGGTGATCTTGTTGAGTTCCCGATAATCAATACACAGCCGCATACCTCCATCCTTCTTCTTTACAAATAAAACTGGGGCACCCCATGGCGACACACTTGGACGAATCAACTTCTTTTCCAATAACTCATGCAATTGCTCTTTTAGTTCCTTCAGCTCAGCGGGTGCCATGCGGTAAGGAGCTTTAGAAATGGGCTCAGCTCCGGGGATGAGATTTATCTCAAAGGAAATTTCTCGATCAGGGGGGAGTCCTGGTAGTTCTTCTGGAAAGACATCAAGAAACTCTTGAACTACTGGAACTTGCGAAATGTCCACTGCTGCCTGCTCGACACTAAGAGCATAAACAAGATAGCCTTGACATCCCTTTCGCAACGCTCGACGGGCACGAGCTGTATTCACAAAAATATTCTTTGACTTCTTCAACTTGGGACCTCCTTGATATGATACTTCCTCTTGCTCCGGGACTCGGAAAGTGACTTTCTTTTGATTGCAGTCAATATGGGCATGGTTCTTAGACAACCAGTCCATACCAAGAATAATGTCAAAGTCATTCATAGCAATCGGGATTAGATCAGCCACGAACCGATGGTCATCGAGCTCGACCTGCGCAATTCTTATACAGATGATGAGACGTAAGTACTTGATCACCAGCGGCTTGGATTTGATAGGGTGATTTAAGCCGGATGGGATTATGGTCTAATCCCTTTGCAAATTTCTTAGATATAAAGGAGTGGCTGGCGCCACTATCAAACAACACATTTGCGGGCATACAACATACGAGAATAGCGCCTGAATCATACAAAGTTTTAACTACGCAGCAATATAATATTTATCAACTTAGTATTGCATAATTTTAAATCATACCAGCCACGACGTCTCCAGCTTCCTCAACTGCAGCATCGGTCATCACATGCACACGCGCATTCGGGCGCTGACGTTGGTTCCTCTGCTGCTGACCACCATGCTCACGACAATCTCTCAGAATATGCCCAGTCTTTCCACATCCAACGCAAGCAGCTCCCTTATCAGGACAATCCCATAATTATATGACCAGTCTTGCCGCAACCAAAGCACTTACCAGCTTGTACATAGCACTCGCCCAAATGATTCTTCTGACAATGGGGACACATGGGAATGGCCTGCTGCTGCTGTCCTTGATTTCCTTGATTATTTCTTTGATTATTCTGATTCTGCCCACGGCGCTGTCCACGATTCTGATTTCCTCTTTGGTTCTGATTCTGCTGTCTACCTTGCCTCCCAGTGAAAATTCTGTCTAGTCATTTTCCTTGCTCCTTTATCACCGGAAGTGTCCCTTCCTCTTTTCTGGCCCACCGTCGCATCGCGACGAATGATATCCTTCTCGATCCGATAACATGCATCAACGAGCGCCTCAAAATCAGCAGAGATAACATTTACCAACCAAGTGCGAATCCTTGGGTTCAGCCCACTCTCAAACTTCACCATCTTAGATTCCTCATCATTCATCGTAGCCGGAGAAAATCTACCCAAAGCCAGAAACTTGCTCACATATTCAGACACAGTCATACCAGGTTCTTGCTTCAACATTTCAAAATCATGCCTCTTTTGCATCTTTACTGACGGAGGAAAATAAAACTTGTTGAACTCTTGGATGAATCTCTCCCATGGAATAGGTCGGGGCAAAGGTTGCAGCTTAGCCTTCCACCACTGGTTCGCCTCACCAAGGAGGAAAGGTCTCACAGCTTGGGTTTTCATATTATCAGGGGCTCCATTCAGTTCAAAACAGTTCTCCACTTCATCTAGCCATTTTTCAGCCATATCGGGGTCAGACTTGCCTTCAAAAGGCGGCACATTTGCTCGCTTGAGCTTCTCAAAGTAATACTGCGCATCTCTTTATCGGTTCATACGGAGGAGGTGGGGCAACTTGCTGAATCATTCCCTGGCCAATCTGAGTTATGGTCTGACAGAATGCTTGGAAATCCGGAATAATAAGTGGCACTTGCGGAAGAGGGTTTCCTTGAGCTGGTGGGGGATTTTCATTCTGCGGTGGAGGAGGAGGCGGTGGATTCTGATTCTGAGGAGGAGGTGGAGGGACTTGATCTTGAGGTTGTGGAGGGTTTGGTTCGGGTGCATGGGCAGCATCTCTGCGAGGTCTACCGCGAGTCCGAACCATCTGTATACGGAGCAGAAAGATATAGATATGTATATATGGATCGAGATGACTGACTGAATTTAGACATGCTTGGAAAAGGAATTTAAAGCAGGAAAAAGAGTTAATATGCGATATATCAGGCTAGCAGGTCAACCAAGGGGACCCTATTTCCAATCTAAGTTGTCTAAGCTAAGGCCATCTCTCTTCTAAGATCATGACTTAATTCTAAGATCAATTCTTAGTTTTCTAAGATCATAACTTAGCTTCTACGTTCTGCCCGAATCTAGAGCCTCGGCTCTGATACCACCTGTAGCGCCCCGTACTCGGCTACCCCTCGTACGGTGCACCCGCCGTACCTTCCCTTTCGGAAAAGTACAAAGCGTCGATACTTAACTCGTAAAACCCATGAATAAACATGGATTACAAAGTCACGATCTTAACAGGAAGATAAAAATACGGCAGAATTTGAACCTTAATCCGAAAGCGTCAAATCGCGAATACATAGCAAAATTATACAAACTGAACCGATAGCAAACTACCCCGCGAAATTATACAAACATTATCCGAAAAGAGTCCGAAAGTAGCTAAGTCCCAAAATGTCCCAAAGGTTCATCAAAAGCTTCCATCATCATTCTCTTAACAGCGACTTTAATCACCTATGGGTATGGTACCCTCGGCTCATCATCAATCCACTCGACTTCATTACCTGGCTCTGGGGGGAAAATAAATGGGTGAGCGACAGAGTCGCCAGCAAGTATACAATAACACCGTACAATAAAGAGAAAGCGGCATACAAGAATCAAACCCCAACTCCTTAAGTTAAAATATACATGCCAATACCCTTCCGAAGCATCATACTTAAAGTCATATCAACACTTAGCTAAGATCTAAATGTCATCACTTAGTTAGATTCTACGTGTTATAGCCAACCCTTACTTCTATGAATAGGTATCATGCATAATGTGTATGAAATGCGAATGCAATGCAAATGCAACGGGAAACATTCTTTCTTTCATTTAGACATACTCATAAAAATACTTGAACTTTCTTTCTTTCTGTTACATCATGCTCATCATAAAATAAGAGAGTGTGTCTGCCTATTATACCGGGCATGACTCGGTTCTTATAACATGATCACCTTCAGGTCTATTATACCGGACCTGGCTCGGTTCTTATACTCTTCAGACCTATTATACCGGGCCTGGATCGGTTCTTTCATTTCATCAGACCTATTATACCGGGCCTGGATCGGTTCTTATACTTCTTCAGATCAATTAACCCCGGATCTGTAGCGGGTTAAGCTGGCCAGAAGGGACGGAATTCTTTCAAAACAGAAACTTTATATAAAACATCAATAAAATCATGAGCATGGAACATATGAGCATGTCAATGCAAGTGCATGAGATGCAACATGGTAAAACGCACTTATAACATCATAAACAATTTTCTTCATGGGCTGGAAAACGATCCAGCAGCATGTCCTGTATTGCCCGGCCTTAAAATCAACCTTTTGAGCCTATTTTCCAGAAACTAAAAATATGGACATGCACCACATGATCTTAACTGCATTCTGTACAAATTTCATGCGATTCCGACAAGCGTAGGTACCTCAATAAAAATAATTCCCAACAAGGGTACAACAGGAATTCTGCTGCACTCTCAACTCCATTCCTTACCTTGTCTCCATCCATAAACTCATTTTGGGGCTCAATTAGCACCTGGAAATCTTTCCTATTTCTTTCATAAACAATATCCAAATGCCCTTTCACCAAAACAAGTCAAAATAAATACAATACAAATCACACAAGCACAAAGGGTCAATCTGCCCAATTCTCCAGAATGTTACACCAACTTTATCTCAAGGGTTTACCCCCAAAATCAATAGATAAAATCAATTTCTTTACATGGGTACTTAGCTCTATGTCTTAAGTACATCTTGTAAAAATTTCAGGTCAATCCAAGATGTTTAAGGCACTTAAATAATTTTTCTCCCTAAGGTGGTACGACCAGAAACTGTTTTGACCCCTTGATACTAAAAATTCATTTCTGACCAATCCACAAATGATTTTCCAGAAATTCCAACTCCACAATAAAATAGACATGATAAGCTACGACCACACCAAAAATAAGATCAATCCAACGTTTAGAAGGTCCTTAACTAAGTCCATAAATTTGGCATAAAATCTGTCCAGAACTCTGTTTTCAACCAACTTGCATAGAAATATCCTTTCCTTCCTAATTTTGTTCTTTAGCCTATAATCCAAGTTAATGGTCATTCAATAGACATAATAAGGCTTTCATATACTAATTCAAGTCTCTTTTTAGCATGCAAAAGTCGTTCATATGGGCTGTTCATTCCTTCTAAACAAAACAGTCCTCTAGTCCAACAATTTCACATATTAAAATCACTAAAAATGCTAGGTCTCATACCAATCATGTCTCATTCAATATCAAACATAGGGCAGTCCCAAATCCATCACTTTTAACTCTTATTTCAAGTTTAAACATGCCTTATATTGCAACATAAGAGAGGTCTATCATCCAACCTTTCAAAACATAAGAAAAGGTAACAACTTAGGCATATTTTCACTAAAATCATGTCTTAAGCTTCTAGACATTCAAGTATGCACATAATCACATATATTGTAAGGGGTTAAAGTATACTTGCCTCTTCAAGCTAAAGCTCTTGCCTTTGCTTGGTTATGAAGTGAGTTGTGATGAGATCCTTCACCTTCTTCACCTTAAGCATACGGTTTTAAAGGAGTGAAATGAAAAGATTAGTTCTTTACTCAATAGAGGAACTAGGTTATCTTTAAGGCTAGAGCATCTTACCAAAATGAGCTTGGAATGGAGGTTCAAGCACTTCAATATAACACCACCTAGAAAAGTTGAAGGCTTTCCCCTATTTCAACCATGAAACCCACGGTTTTGGCATGGAGAAGGAGAGTTCATGTGAGCTTCATTCTTTACCAAAATGAGAATTCTCTTAAGGGAACTTGGAATAAGACTTACCTAGATGTCTTCTTGAGTCTTGAAGTTGAAGTTAAACTCCCATCCTTCAAGATGTTGGGGGCGAAACCTTGGTGAGGGGAATGGAAATTGTCTAAGTGTTTTGCTCTTGCATGATGAGAAGATAGATGTTTCTAGAATGGTTTGATTTAAAATATGTTAGGGACTTAGGGGAGGGGGGACGGTTTTGGAGGGATTTTTTGTGAGGGTTAGGGCTTTCTTGAATGTTAATCAAGGTTAAGTTAGGATAACCTTGGTTACTTTATTCAAACTATAGTTACTTTTGTGCTAACCCAAGTTACTTTATTAAATCATGGTTACATTAACCTTGGTTTAGAGGAAAGTAACCATGGTAGGATTTAAAAATCCTCCATGTCTAGACACTAAGGGGGGGCGGTTTTGGTTGGGGTCTTTATGACCTCAACCATACTACTTCCTTCTTTAATGAGTTGTCTTAACTTGTTCCTTAAATGCATGTCTATTTTATTTTCTATTTATTCTTTGCATAATAAATTCTTGTCTTATTATTTTAACTAATAAAATTGGCTAAAGATTTCTAGAACATCTCCATGTATAGGCCGAAATTTTGGGCCTCTTAGGCATCTTGATATTCCTTGAAATTTTGATTCATATACCATATTGTTGCCTATATTTTATTGTATTCCAAGATTAGCATATGTATGTATACAAATACGTACACGCCTATGTGTACCATGTATTTATACATTCCCTACATATATCATATATACGCACATACATATATATATTGGTATGGTTTATATCACTCTATATTTCATGGATTATCTCAAGAGTATTTAAGTAAAAAGAGTTACGTGGACTTAAGTAACACGCTCTAAAAGAAATTGTCGCTTTCATTCCATCTCATATTCATAGTTTTTACGTACCTGATTGTTGGGGTACAACATCCTTCCCTCCTTCAATAAAGTTTCGTCCTCGAAACTTATGAATTGTCAAAGAGATATGGGTACTTTTGCTTCATGCCTTCCTATAACTCCCAAGTGGCTTCATCAACTGAATGGTTCTTCCATTGCACCTTGACCATAGGAATAGACTTAT
Source organism: Eustoma russellianum (assembly GCA_036186865.1). NCBI lineage: Eukaryota > Viridiplantae > Streptophyta > Magnoliopsida > Gentianales > Gentianaceae > Eustoma > Eustoma russellianum. The sequence continues at coordinate 18,172,093 of AP025053.1, forward strand.
TCCTCGATGCTTTCACTTCCCTATCAATTATCCTTTCGGGTTCCTCAACATATGATATATCAGCTTCAATCCTCAAAGGTTGTTCATCCATAATATGGCTCGAATCATGCACATACTTACGCAATTGAGATATATGAAACACATTGTGTAATTGAGACAACGATGGTGGTAGTGCAAGTCTATAAGCAACTTCTCCAATCCTTTCCAAGATCTCAAATGGTCCAATGAATCTAGGACTAAGTTTCCCTTTAACTCCGAACCGCTTTACTCCTTTCGATGGGGATACCTTCAAGAATACCTTGTCTCCTACTTGAAACTCAAGTGGTCGACGCCTCACGTCGGCCCACGCCTTGCTTCTATCCTGAGCAGCCTTCAATCTTTGTCTTACAATCATAACCTTTTCCTTGGTTCGCTCCACTAAGTCAGGTCCTCTGAAAATCTTATCTACAATCTCATCCCAATACAATGGCGATCGACATCTTCTTCCATAAAGAGCTTCATAAGGAGCCATTCCAATGCATCTGTGATAACTGTTATTGTATGAAAACTCAACCAACTTCAAACTCTTATCCCAGCTACCTCCAAAGTCCAACACACAAGCGCGCAACATGTCCTCCAATGTTTGAATTGTTCTCTCTGATTGACCGTCAGTCTGGGGATGAAAAGCTGAACTCATGCGAACTTCCGTACCCATCGCTTTCTGAAATGCCGTCCAAAACCTTGATGTGAAGCGGGGATCTCGGTCACAAACTATGCTCATAGGAACTCCATGAAAACATACAATCTGATCAACATATGTAGTAGCCAACTTTTCCATGGGTGCTTTAATCGATATCGCCATGAAATGAGCACTCTTCGTCAGACGATCCACAACAACCCAGATAGTGTCATATCCACTTCTTGTCTTAGGTAAATTGGTCACAAAATCCATAGCGATGTGATCCCACTTCCACTCAGGCACCTCAAGTGGTTGCAATAATCCAGCTGGCCTCTGATGTTCTGCTTTGACTTTCTGACATACAAGACATTTCTCAACAAAGTCTGCTATCTGATTCTTCATTCCTGGCCACCAAAACTTTTGCTTCAAGTCATGATACATCTTATTTGCTCCTGGGTGAATAGACAATCGAGAATTATGGGCTTCCTGAAGTACTTCACTTCGTATCGCGTCATCATTAGGCACACACAATCGACCTCTAAACGATAAACTGCCGTCACTACGGACTTCAAAATCGTCGGATGGCTTCTCCTTCAACTTGCTCTTAACTTTCATCAATGCATCATCCTTATCTTGAGTCTCCTTAATCCTATTGATCAAAGAAGGAACCACTACTAACTTTGCAAGCACGTCGGAAATCGAATTCACTTCTTCCAGACCAAACTCTTCCATATCACGCTGTAAAGGTGGTTGACGGGGATGACTCGTCTTACGACTCAAAGCATCAGCAACTCTATTAGCTTTACCTGGATGATACTGAATAGAGATGTCATAATCCTTGATCAACTCAAGCCATCGCCTTTGGCGCATATTCAGCTCCTTTTGAGTGAAGAGGTATTTCAAACTCTTATGATCCGTGAAGATCTCACACTTCTCTCCATACAGATAATGACGCCAAATCTTTAGAGCAAATACAACTGCTGCAAGCTCAAGGTCATGTACTGGATAATTCTGCTCAAACGGCTTAAGCTGGCGAGACGCATACGCGATCACACGCCCATTCTGCATAAGAACACAACCCAATCCATTTTTGGAAGCATCACTGTAGATCACAAATTGTTCTCCTGAAACGGGTTGAGCCAAAACTGGTGCAGACGTCAACCTTACCTTCAGCTCAGAAAAGCTACTTTCACAATCCTCATTCCATACAAATTTTGTATTCTTCTGAGTCAATCTAGTGAGTGGCATAGCTATCCTTGAAAATCCTTCAACAAACTTGCGGTAGTAACCGGCCAGTCCGAGGAAACTCCTTACTTCAGTAACATTGGTCGGTCTCGGCCACTCAGTAATTGCCTCAATCTTTCTGGGATCAACTGAAATCCCATTTTCAGTAATAATATGGCCCAGAAATGACACACTATGCAACCAAAACTCACATTTACTGAATTTCGCATAGAGCTGATGCTTTCTTAGAATACCAAGTATTGTCCTCAGATGGGCGGTATGAGTTTCCTCATCAGGCGAATAAATAAGGATATCGTCAATAAAGACTACCACATACTTATCCAATTGGTCCCGAAACACCCGATTCATAAGATCCATAAACGCTGCAGGGGCGTTGGTCAGTCCAAAAGGCATTACGAGAAATTCATAATGTCCATATCTCGTCCTGAATGCTGTCTTAGGAATATCCTCAGCTCTTATCTTCAATTGAAAATATCCAGATCTTAGGTCCACTTTGCTAAACACCCGAGCTCCCTGCATTAAGATACTTTAGATATTATTCATGATTATTATATTGAAATAAGACTTGGTAATTACTGATCCGAAGCTGGTCGAACAGATCGTCGATCCGAGGCAACGGATACTTATTCTTTACGGTGATCTTGTTGAGTTCCCGATAATCAATACACAGCCGCATACCTCCATCCTTCTTCTTTACAAATAAAACTGGGGCACCCCATGGCGACACACTTGGACGAATCAACTTCTTTTCCAATAACTCATGCAATTGCTCTTTTAGTTCCTTCAGCTCAGCGGGTGCCATGCGGCAAGGAGCTTTAGAAATGGGCTCAGCTCCGGGGATGAGATTTATCTCAAAGGAAATTTCTCGATCAGGGGGGAGTCCAGGTAGTTCTTCTGGAAAGACATCAAGAAACTCTTGAACTACTGGAACTTGCGAAATGTCCACTGCTGCCTGCTCGACACTAAGAGCATAAACAAGATAGCCTTGACATCCCTTTCGCAACGCTCGACGGGCACGAGCTGTATTCACAAAAATATTCTTTGACTTCTTCAACTTGGGACCTCCTTGATATGATACTTCCTCTTGCTCCGGGACTCGGAAAGTGACTTTCTTTTGATTGCAGTCAATATGGGCATGGTTCTTAGACAACCAGTCCATACCAAGAATAATGTCAAAGTCATTCATAGCAATCGGGATTAGATCAGCCACGAACCGATGGTCATCGAGCTCGACCGCGCAATTCTTATACAGATGATGAGACGTAAGTACTTGATCACCAGCGGCTTGGATTTGATAGGGTGATTTAAGCCGGATGGGATTATGGTCTAATCCCTTTGCAAATTTCTTAGATATAAAGGAGTGGCTGGCGCCACTATCAAACAACACATTTGCGGGCATACAACATACGAGAATAGCGCCTGAATCATACAAAGTTTTAACTACGCAGCAATATAATATTTATCAACTTAGTATTGCATAATTTTAAATCATACCAGCCACGACGTCTCCAGCTTCCTCAACTGCAGCGTCGGTCATCACATGCACACGCGCATTCGGGCGCTGACGTTGGTTTCTCTGCTGCTGACCACCACGCTCACGACAATCTCTCAGAATATGCCCAGTCTTTCCACATCCAACGCAAGTAGCTCCCTTATCAGGACAATCCCTAATTATATGACCAGTCTTGCCGCAACCAAAGCACTTACCAGCTTGTACATAGCACTCGCCCAAATGATTCTTCTGACAATGGGGACACATGGGAATGGCCTGCTGCTGCTGTCCTTGATTTCCTTGGTTGTTTCTTTGATTATTCTGATTCTGCCCACGGCGCTGTCCACGATTCTGATTTCCTCTTTGGTTCTGATTCTGCTGTCTACCTTGCCTCCCGTGAAAATTCTGTCTAGTCATTTTCCTTGATCCTCTATCACCGGAAGTGTCCCTTCCTCTTTTCTGGCCCACCGTCGCATCGCGACGAATGATATCCTTCTCGATCCGATAACATGCATCAACGAGCGCCTCAAAGTCAGCAGAGATAACATTTACCAACCAAGTGCGAATCCTTGGGTTCAGCCCACTCTCAAACTTCACCATCTTAGATTCCTCATCATTCATCGTAGCCGGAGAAAATCTACCCAAAGCCAGAAACTTGCTCACATATTCAGACACAGTCATACCAGGTTCTTGCTTCAACATTTCAAAATCATGCCTCTTTTGCATCTTTACTGACGGAGGAAAATAAAACTTGTTGAACTCTTGGATGAATCTCTCCCATGGAATAGGTCGGGGCAAAGGTTGCAGCTTAGCCTTCCACCACTGGTTCGCCTCACCAAGGAGGAAAGGTCTCACAGCTTGGGTTTTCATATTATCAGGGGCTCCATTCAGTTCAAAACAGTTCTCCACTTCATCTAGCCATTTTTCAGCCATATCGGGGTCAGACTTGCCTTCAAAAGGCGGCACATTTGCTCGCTTGAGCTTCTCAAAGTAATACTGCGCATCTCTTATCGGTTCATACGGAGGAGGTGGGGCAACTTGCTGAATCATTCCCTGGCCAATCTGAGTTATGGTCTGACAGAATGCTTGGAAATCCGGAATAACAAGTGGCACTTGCGGAAGAGGGTTTCCTTGAGCTGGTGGGGGATTTTCATTCTGCGGTGGAGGAGGAGGCGGTGGATTCTGATTCTGAGGAGGAGGTGGAGGGACTTGATCTTGAGTTTGTGGAGGGTTTGGTTCGGGTGCATGGGCAGCATCTCTGCGAGGTCTACTGCGAGTCCGAACCATCTGTATACGGAGCAGAAAGATATAGATATGTATATATGGATCGAGATGACTGACTGAATTTAGACATGCTTGGAAAAGGAATTTTACGCAGGAAAAAGAGTTAATATGCGATATATCAGGCTAGCAGGTCAACCAAGGGGACCCCATTTCCAATCTAAGTTGTCTAAGCTAAGGCCATCTCTCTTCTAAGATCATGACTTAATTCTAAGATCAATTCTTAGTTTTCTAAGATCATAACTTAGCTTCCACGTTCTGCCCGAATCTAGAGCCTCGGCTCTGATACCACCTGTAGCGCCCCGTACTCGGCTACCCCTCGTACGGTGCACCCGCCGTACCTTCCCTTTCGGAAAAGTACAAAGCCGTCGATACTTAACTCGTAAAACCTATGAATAAACATGGATTACAAAGTCACGATCTTAACAGGAAGATAAAAATACGGCAGAATTTGAACCTTAATCCGAAAGCGTTAAATCGCGAATACATAGCAAAATTATACAAACTGAACCGATAGCAAACTACCCCGCGAAATTATACAAACATTATCCGAAAAGAGTCCGAAAGTAGCTAAGTCCCAAAATGTCCCAAAGGTTCATCAAAAGCTTCCATCATCATTCTCTTAACAGCGACTTTAATCACCTATGGGTATGGTATCCCTCGGCTCATCATCAATCCACTCGACTTCATTACCTGGCTCTGGGGGGAAAATAAATGGGTGAGCGACAGAGTCGCCAGCAAGTATACAATAACACCGTACAATAAAGAGAAAGCGGCATACAAGAATCAAACCCCAACTCCTTAAGTTAAAATATACATGCCAATACCCTTCCGAAGCATCATACTTAAAGTCATATCAACACTTAGCTAAGATCTAAATGTCATCACTTAGTTAGATTCTACGTGTTATAGCCAACCCTTACTTCTATGAATAGGTATCATGCATAATGTGTATGAAATGCGAATGCAATGCAAATGCAACGGGAAACATTCTTTCTTTCATTTAGACATACTCATAAAAATACTTGAACTTTCTTTCTTTCTGTTACATCATGCTCATCATAAAATAAGAGAGTGTGTCAGCCTATTATACCGGGCATGACTCGGTTCTTATAACATGATCACCTTCAGGTCTATTATACCGGACCTGGCTCGGTTCTTATACTCTTCAGACCTATTATACCGGGCCTGGATCGGTTCTTTCATTTCATCAGACCTATTATACCGGGCCTGGATCGGTTCTTATACTTCTTCAGATCAATTAACCCCGGATCTGTAGCGGGTTAAGCTGGCCAGAAGGGACGGAATTCTTTCAAAACAGAAACTTTATATAAAACATCAATAAAATCATGAGCATGGAACATATGAGCATGTCAATGCAAGTGCATGGGATGCAACATGGTAAAACGCACTTATAACATCATAAACAATTTTCTTCATGGGCTGGAAAACGATCCAGCAGCATGTCCTGTATTGCCCGGCCTCAAAATCAACCTTTTGAGCCTATTTTCCAGAAACTAAAAATATGGACATGCACCACATGATCTTAACTGCATTCTGTACAAATTTCATGCGATTCCGACAAGCGTAGGTACCTCAATAAAAATAATTCCCAACAAGGGTACAACAGGAATTCTGTTGCACTCTCAACTCCATTCCTTACCTTGTCTCCATCCATAAACTCATTTTGGGGCTCAATTAGCACCTGGAAATCTTTCCTATTTCTTTCATAAACAATATCCAAATGCCCTTTCACCAAAACAAGTCAAAATAAATACAATACAAATCACACAAGCACAAAGGGTCAATCTGCCCAATTCTCCAGAATGTTACACCAACTTTATCTCAAGGGTTTACCCCCAAAATCAATAGATAAAATCAATTTCTTTACATGGGTACTTAGCTCTATGTCTTAAGTACTTCTTGTAAAAATTTCAGGTCAATCCAAGATGTTTAAGGTACTTAAATAATTTTTCTCCCTAAGGTGGTACGACCAGAAACTGTTTTGACCCCTTGATACTAAAAATTCATTTCTGACCAATCCACAAATGATTTTCCAGAAATTCCAACTCCACAATAAAATAGACATGATAAGCTACGACCACACCAAAAATAAGATCAATCCAACGTTTAGAAGGTCCTTAACTAAGTCCATCAATTTGGCATAAAATCTGTCCAGAACTCTGTTTTCAACCAACTTGCATAGAAATATCCTTTCCTTCCTAATTTTGTTCTTTAGCCTATAATCCAAGTTAATGGTCATTCAATAGACATAATAAGGCTTTCCTATACTAATTCAAGTCTCTTTTTAGCATGCAAAAGTCGTTCATATGGGCTGTTCATTCCTTCTAAACAAAACAGTCCTCTAGTCCAACAATTTCACATATTAAAATCACTAAAAATGCTAGGTCTCATACCAATCATGTCTCATTCAATATCAAACATAGGGCAGTCCCAAATCCATCACTTTTAACTCTTATTTCAAGTTTAAACATGCCTTATATTGCAACATAAGAGAGGTCTATCATCCAACCTTTCAAAACATAAGAAAAGGTAACAACTTAGGCATATTTTCACTAAAATCATGTCTTAAGCTTCTAGACATTCAAGTATGCACATAATCACATATATTGTAAGGGGTTAAAGTATACTTGCCTCTTCAAGCTAAAGCTCTTGCCTTTGCTTGGTTATGAAGTGAGTTGTGATGAGATCCTTCACCTTCTTCACCTTAAGCATACGGTTTTAAAGGAGTGAAATGAAAAGATTAGTTCTTTACTCAATAGAGGAACTAGGTTATCTTTAAGGCTAGAGCATCTTACCAAAATGAGCTTGGAATGGAGGTTCAAGCACTTCAATATAACACCACCTAGAAAAGTTGAAGGCTTTCCCCTATTTCAACCATGAAACCCACGGTTTTGGCATGGAGAAGGAGAGTTCATGTGAGCTTCATTCTTTACCAAAATGAGAATTCTCTTAAGGGAACTTGGAATAAGACTTACCTAGATGTCTTCTTGAGTCTTGAAGTTGAAGTTAAACTCCCATCCTTCAAGATGTTGGGGGCGAAACCTTGGTGAGGGGAATGGAAATTGTCTAAGTGTTTTGCTCTTGCATGATGAGAAGATAGATGTTTCTAGAATGGTTTGATTTAAAATATGTTAGGGACTTAGGGGAGGGGGGACGGTTTTGGAGGGATTTTTTGTGAGGGTTAGGGCTTTCTTGAATGTTAATCAAGGTTAAGTTAGGATAACCTTGGTTACTTTATTCAAACTATAGTTACTTTTGTGCTAACCCAAGTTACTTTATTAAATCATGGTTACATTAACCTTGGTTTAGAGGAAAGTAACCATGGTAGGATTTAAAAATCCTCCATGTCTAGACACTAAGGGGGGGCGGTTTTGGTTGGGGTCTTTATGACCTCAACCATACTACTTCCTTCTTTAATGAGTTGTCTTAACTTGTTCCTTAAATGCATGTCTATTTTATTTTCTATTTATTCTTTGCATAATAAATTCTTGTCTTATTATTTTAACTAATAAAATTGGCTAAAGATTTCTAGAACATCTCCATGTATAGGCCGAAATTTTGGGCCTCTTAGGCATCTTGATATTCCTTGAAATTTTGATTCATATACCATATTGTTGCCTATATTTTATTGTATTCCAAGATTAGCATATGTATGTATACAAATACGTACACGCCTATGTGTACCATGTATTTATACATTCCCTACATATATCATATATACGCACATACATATATATATTGGTATGGTTTATATCACTCTATATTTCATGGATTATCTCAAGAGTATTTAAGTAAAAAGAGTTACGTGGACTTAAGTAACACGCTCTAAAAGAAATTGTCGCTTTCATTCCATCTCATATTCATAGTTTTTACGTACCTGATTGTTGGGGTACAACATCCTTCCCTCCTTCAATAAAGTTTCGTCCTCGAAACTTATGAATTGTCAAAGAGATATGGGTACTTTTGCTTCATGCCTTCCTCTAACTCCCAAGTGGCTTCATCAACTGAATGGTTCTTCCATTGCACCTTGACCATAGGAATAGACTTATTCCTCAATGCTTTCACTTCCCTATCAATTATCCTTTCGGGTTCCTCAACATATGATATATCAGCTTCAATCCTCAAAGGTTGTTCATCCATAATATGGCTCGAATCATGCACATACTTACGCAATTGAGATATATGAAACACATTGTGTAATTGAGACAACGATGGTGGTAGTGCAAGTCTATAAGCAACTTCTCCAATCCTTTCCAAGATCTCAAATGGTCCAATGAATCTAGGACTAAGTTTCCCTTTAATTCCGAACCGCTTTACTCCTTTCGATGGGGATACCTTCAAGAATACCTTGTCTCCTACTTGAAACTCAAGTGGTCGACGCCTCACGTCGGCCCACGCCTTGCTTCTATCCTGAGCAGCCTTCAATCTTTGTCTTACAATCATAACCTTTTCCTTGGTTCGCTCCACTAAGTCAGGTCCTGTGAAAATCTTATCTCCAATCTCATCCCAATACAATGGCGATCGACATCTTCTTCCATAAAGAGCTTCATAAGGAGCCATTCCAATGGATCTGTGATAACTGTTATTGTATGAAAACTCAACCAACTTCAAACTCTTATCCCAGCTACCTCCAAAGTCCAACACACAAGCACGCAACATGTCCTCCAATGTTTGAATTGTTCTCTCTGATTGACCGTCAGTCTGGGGATGAAAAGCTGAACTCATGCGAACTTCCGTACCCATCGCTTTCTGAAATGCCGTCCAAAACCTTGATGTGAAGCGGGGATCTCGGTCACAAACTATGCTCATAGGAACTCCATGCAAACATACAATCTGATCAACATATGTAGAAGCCAACTTTTCCATGGGTGCTTTAATCGATATCGCCATGAAATGAGCACTCTTCGTCAGACGATCCACAACAACCCAGATAGTGTCATATCCACTTTCTTGTCTTAGGTAAATTGGTCACAAAATCCATAGCGATGTGATCCCACTTCCACTCAGGCACCTCAAGTGGTTGCAATAATCCAGCTGGCCTCTGATGTTCTGCTTTGACTTTCTGACATACAAGACATTTCTCAACAAAGTCTGCTATCTGATTCTTCATTCCTGGCCACCAAAACTTTTGCTTCAAGTCATGATACATCTTATTTGCTCCTGGGTGAATAGACAATCGAGAATTATGGGCTTCCTGAAGTACTTCACTTCGTATCGCGTCATCATTAGGCACACACAATCGACCTCTAAACCATAAACTGCCGTCACTACGGACTTCAAAATCGTCGGATGGCTTCTCCTTCAACTTGCTCTTAACTTTCATCAATGCATCATCCTTATCTTGAGTCTCCTTAATCCTATCGATCAAAGAAGGAACCACTACTAACTTTGCAAGCACGTCGGAAATCGAATTCACTTCTTCCAGACCAAACTCTTCCATATCACGCTGTAAAGGTGGTTGACGGGGATGACTCGTCTTACGACTCAAAGCATCAGCAACTCTATTAGCTTTACCTGGATGATACTGAATAGAGATGTCATAATCCTTGATCAACTCAAGCCATCGCCTTTGGCGCATATTCAGCTCCTTTTGAGTGAAGAGGTATTTCAAACTCTTATGATCCGTGAAGATCTCACACTTCTCTCCATACAGATAATGACGCCAAATCTTTAGAGCAAATACAACTGCTGCAAGCTCAAGGTCATGTACTGGATAATTCTGCTCAAACGGCTTAAGCTGGCGAGACGCATACGCGATCACACGCCCATTCTGCATAAGAACACAACCCAATCCATTCTTGGAAGCATCACTGTAGATCACAAATTGTTCTCCTGAAACGGGTTGAGCCAAAACTGGTGCAGACGTCAACCTTGCCTTCAGCTCAGAAAAGCTACTTTCACAATCCTCATTCCATACAAATTTTGTATTCTTCTGAGTCAATCTAGTGAGTGGCATAGCTATCCTTGAAAATCCTTCAACAAACTTGCGGTAGTAACCGGCCAGTCCGAGGAAACTCCTTACTTCAGTAACATTGGTCGGTCTCGGCCACTCAGTAATTGCCTCAATCTTTCTGGGATCAACTGAAATCCCATTTTCAGTAATAATATGGCCCAGAAATGACACACTATGCAACCAAAACTCACATTTACTGAATTTCGCATAGAGCTGATGCTTTCTTAGAATACCAAGTATTGTCCTCAGATGGGCGGTATGAGTTTCCTCATCAGGCGAATAAATCAGGATATCGTCAATAAAGACTACCACATACTTATCCAATTGGTCCCGAAACACCCGATTCATAAGATCCATAAACGCTGCAGGGGCGTTGGTCAGTCCAAAAGGCATTACGAGAAATTCATAATGTCCATATCTCGTCCTGAATGCTGTCTTAGGAATATCCTCAGCTCTTATCTTCAATTGAAAATATCCAGATCTTAGGTCCACTTTGCTAAACACCCGAGCTCCCTGCATTAAGATACTTTAGATATTATTCATGATTATTATATTGAAATAAGACTTGGTAATTACTGACCCGAAGCTGGTCGAACAGATCGTCGATCCGAGGCAACGGATACTTATTCTTTACGGTGATCTTGTTGAGTTCCCGATAATCAATACACAGCCGCATACCTCCATCCTTCTTCTTTACAAATAAAACTGGGGCACCCCATGGCGACACACTTGGACGAATCAACTTCTTTTCCAATAACTCATGCAATTGCTCTTTTAGTTCCTTCAGCTCAGCGGGTGCCATGCGGTAAGGAGCTTTAGAAATGGGCTCAGCTCCGGGGATGAGATTTATCTCAAAGGAAATTTCTCGATCAGGGGGGAGTCCTGGTAGTTCTTCTGGAAAGACATCAAGAAACTCTTGAACTACTGGAACTTGCGAAATGTCCACTGCTGCCTGCTCGACACTAAGAGCATAAACAAGATAGCCTTGACATCCCTTTCGCAACGCTCGACGGGCACGAGCTGTATTCACAAAAATATTCTTTGACTTCTTCAACTTGGGACCTCCTTGATATGATACTTCCTCTTGCTCCGGGACTCGGAAAGTGACTTTCTTTTGATTGCAGTCAATATGGGAATGGTTCTTAGACAACCAGTCCATACCAACAATAATGTCAAAGTCATTCATAGCAATCAGGGATTAGATCAGCCACGAACCGATGGTCATCGAGCTCGACCGCGCAATTCTTATACAGATGATGAGACGTAAGTACTTGATCACCAGCGGCTTGGATTTGATAGGGTGATTTAAGCCGGATGGGATTATGGTCTAATCCCTTTGCAAATTTCTTAGATATAAAGGAGTGGCTGGCGCCACTATCAAACAACACATTTGCGGGCATACAACATACGAGAAGTAGCGCCTGAATCATACAAAGTTTTAACTACGCAGCAATATAATATTTATCAACTTAGTATTGCATAATTTTAAATCATACCAGCCACGACGTCTCCAGCTTCCTCAACTGCAGCGTCGGTCATCACATGCACACGCGCATTCGGGCGCTGACGTTGGTTTCTCTACTGCTGACCACCACGCTCACGACAATCTCTCAGAATATGCCCAGTCTTTCCACATCCAACGCAAGCAGCTCCCTTATCAGGACAATCCCTAATTATATGACCAGTCTTGCCGCAACCAAAGCACTTACCAGCTTGTACATAGCACTCGCCCAAATGATTCTTCTGACAATGGGGACACATGGGAATGGCCTGCTGCTGCTGTCCTTGATTTCCTTGGTTGTTTCTTTGATTATTCTGATTCTGCCCACGGCGCTGTCCACGATTCTGATTTCCTCTTTGGTTCTGATTCTGCTGTCTACCTTGCCTCCCGTGAAAATTCTGTCTAGTCATTTTCCTTGATCCTTTATCACCGGAAGTGTCCCTTCCTCTTTTCTGGCCCACCGTCGCATCGCGACGAATGATATCCTTCTCGATCCGATAACATGCATCAACGAGCGCCTCAAAATCAGCAGAGATAATATTTACCAACCAAGTGCGAATCCTTGGGATTCAGCCCACTCTCAAACTTCACCATCTTAGATTCCTCATCATTCATCGTAGCCGGAGAAAATCTACCCAAAGCCAGAAACTTGCTCACATATTCAGACACAGTCATACCAGGTTCTTGCTTCAACATTTCAAAATCATGCCTCTTTTGCATCTTTACTGACGGAGGAAAATAAAACTTGTTGAACTCTTGGATGAATCTCTCCCATGGAATAGGTCGGGGCAAAGGTTGCAGCTTAGCCTTCCACCACTGGTTCGCCTCACCAAGGAGGAAAGGTCTCACAGCTTGGGTTTTCATATTATCAGGGGCTCCATTCAGTTCAAAACAGTTCTCCACTTCATCTAGCCATTTTTCAGCCATATCGGGGTCAGACTTGCCTTCAAAAGGCGGCACATTTGCTCGCTTGAGCTTCTCAAAGTAATACTGCGCATCTCTTATCGGTTCATACGGAGGAGGTGGGGCAACTTGCTGAATCATTCCCTGGCCAATCTGAGTTATGGTCTGACAGAATGCTTGGAAATCCGGAATAACAAGTGGCACTTGCGGAAGAGGGTTTCCTTGAGCTGGTGGGGGATTTTCATTCTGCGGTGGAGGAGGAGGCGGTGGATTCTGATTCTGAGGAGGAGGTGGAGGGACTTGATCTTGAGGTTGTGGAGGGTTTGGTTCGGGTGCATGGGCAGCATCTCTGCGAGGTCTACCGCGAGTCCGAACCATCTGTATACGGAGCAGAAAGATATAGATATGTATATATGGATCGAGATGACTGACTGAATTTAGACATGCTTGGAAAAGGAATTTAAAGCAGGAAAAAGAGTTAATATGCGATATATCAGGCTAGCAGGTCAACCAAGGGGACCCTATTTCCAATCTAAGTTGTCTAAGCTAAGGCCATCTCTCTTCTAAGATCATGACTTAATTCTAAGATCAATTCTTAGTTTTCTAAGATCATAACTTAGCTTCTACGTTCTGCCCGAATCTAGAGCCTCGGCTCTGATACCACCTGTAGCGCCCCGTACTCGGCTACCCCTCGTACGGTGCACCCGCCGTACCTTCCCTTTCGGAAAAGTACAAAGCGTCTATACTTAACTCGTAAAACCCATGAATAAACATGGATTACAAAGTCACGATCTTAACAGGAAGATAAAAATACGGCAGAATTTGAACCTTAATCCGAAAGCGTTAAATCGCGAATACATAGCAAAATTATACAAATTGAACCGATAGCAAACTACCCCGCGAAATTATACAAACATTATCCGAAAAGAGTCCGAAAGTAGCTAAGTCCCAAAATGTCCCAAAGGTTCATCAAACGCTTCCATCATCATTCTCTTAACAGCGACTTTAATCACCTATGGGTATGGTACCCTCGGCTCATCATCAATCCACTCGACTTATTACCTGGCTCTGGGGGGAAAAATAAATGGGTGAGCGACAGAGTCGCCAGCAAGTATACAATAACACCGTACAATAAAGAGAAAGCGGCATACAAGAATCAAACCCCAACTCCTTAAGTTAAAATATACATGCCAATACCCTTCCGAAGCATCATACTTAAAGTCATATCAACACTTAGCTAAGATCTAAATGTCATCACTTAGTTAGATTCTACGTGTTATAGCCAACCCTTACTTCTATGAATAGGTATCATGCATAATGTGTATGAAATGCGAATGCAATGCAAATGCAACAGGAAACATTCTTTCTTTCATTTAGACATACTCATAAAAATACTTGAACTTTCTTTCTTTCTGTTACATCATGCTCATCATAAAATAAGAGAGTGTGTCAGCCTATTATACCAGGCATGACTCGGTTCTTATAACATGATCACCTTCAGGTCTATTATACCGGACCTGGCTCGGTTCTTATACTCTTCAGACCTATTATACCGGGCCTGGATCGGTTCTTTCATTTCATCAGATCTATTATACCGGGCCTGGATCGGTTCTTATACTTCTTCAGATCAATTAACCCCGAATCTGTAGCGGGTTAAGCTGGCCAGAAGGGACGGAATTCTTTCAAAACAGAAACTTTATATAAAACATCAATAAAATCATGAGCATGGAACATATGAGCATGTCAATGCAAGTGCATGGGATGCAACATGGTAAAATGCACTTATAACATCATAAACAACTTTCTTCATGGGCTGGAAAACGATCCAGCAGCATGTCCTGTATTGCCCGGCCTCAAAATCAACCTTTTGAGCCTATTTTCCAGAAACTAAAAATATGGACATGCACCACATGATCTTAACTACATTCTGTACAAATTTCATGCGATTTCCGACAAGCGTAGGTACCTCAATAAAAATAATTCCCAACAAGGGTACAACAGGAATTCTGCTGCACTCTCAACTCCATTCCTTACCTTGTCTCCATCCATAAACTCATTTTGGGGCTCAATTAGCACCTGAAATCTTTCCTATTTCTTTCATAAACAATATCCAAATGCCCATTTCACCAAAACAAGTCAAAATAAATACAATACAATCATACAAGCACAAAGGGTCAATCTGTCCCATGTTCTCCAGAATGTTACACCAACTTTATCTCAATGGTTTACCCCCAAAATCAATAGATAAAATCAATTTCTTTACATGGGTACTTAGCTCTATGTCTTAAGTACTTCTTGTAAAAATTTCAGGTCAATCCAAGATGTTTAAGGTACTTAAATAATTTTTCTCCCTAAGGTGGTACGACCAGAAACTGTTTTGACCCCTTGATACTAAAAATTCATTTCTGACCAATCCACAAATGATTTTCCAGAAATTCCAACTCCACAATAAAATAGACATGATAAGCTACGACCACACCAAAAATAAGATCAATCCAACGTTTAGAAGGTCCTTAAATAAATCCATCAATTTGGCATAAAATCTGTCCAGAACTCTGTTTTCAACCAACTTGCATAGAAATATCCTTTCCTTCCTAATTTTGTTCTTTAGCCTATAATCCAAGTTAATGGTCATTCAATAGACATAATAAGGCTTTCCTATACTAATTCAAGTCTCTTTTTAGCATGCAAAAGTCGTTCATATGGGCTGTTCATTCCTTCTAAACAAAACAGTCCTCTAGTCCAACAATTTCACATATTAAAATCACTAAAAATGCTAGGTCTCATACCAATCATGTCTCATTCAATATCAAACATAGGGCAGTCCCAAATCCATCACTTTTAACTCTTATTTCAAGTTTAAACATGCCTTATATTGCAACATAAGAGAGGTCTATCATCCAACCTTTCAAAACATAAGAAAAGGTAACAACTTAGGCATATTTTCACTAAAATCATGTCTTAAGCTTCTAGACATTCAAGTATGCACATAATCACATATATTGTAAGGGGTTAAAGTATACTTGCCTCTTCAAGCTAAAGCTCTTGCCTTTGCTTGGTTATGAAGTGAGTTGTGATGAGATCCTTCACCTTCTTCACCTTAAGCATACGGTTTTAAAGGAGTGAAATGAAAAGATTAGTTCTTTACTCAATAGAGGAACTAGGTTATCTTTAAGGCTAGAGCATCTTACCAAAATGAGCTTGGAATGGAGGTTCAAGCACTTCAATATAACACCACCTAGAAAAGTTGAAGGCTTTCCCCTATTTCAACCATGAAACCCACGGTTTTGGCATGGAGAAGGAGAGTTCATGTGAGCTTCATTCTTTACCAAAATGAGAATTCTCTTAAGGGAACTTGGAATAAGACTTACCTAGATGTCTTCTTGAGTCTTGAAGTTGAAGTTAAACTCCCATTCTTCAAGATGTTGGGGGCGAAACCTTGGTGAGGGGAATGGAAATTGTCTAAGTGTTTTGCTCTTGCATGATGAGAAGATAGATGTTTCTAGAATGGTTTGATTTAAAATATGTTAGGGACTTAGGGGAGGGGGGGACGGTTTTGGAGGGATTTTTTGTGAGGGTTAGGGCTTTCTTGAATGTTAATCAAGGTTAAGTTAGGATAACCTTGGTTACTTTATTCAAACTATAGTTACTTTTGTGCTAACCCAAGTTACTTTATTAAATCATGGTTACATTAACCTTGGTTTAGAGGAAAGTAACCATGGTAGGATTTAAAAATCCTCCATGTCTAGACACTAAGGGGGGGCGGTTTTGGTTGGGGTCTTTATGACCTCAACCATACTACTTCCTTCTTTAATGAGTTGTCTTAACTTGTTCCTTAAATGCATGTCTATTTTATTTTCTATTTATTCTTTGCATAATAAATTCTTGTCTTATTATTTTAACTAATAAAATTGGCTAAAGATTTCTAGAACATCTCCATGTATAGGCCGAAATTTTGGGCCTCTTAGGCATCTTGATATTCCTTGAAATTTTGATTCATATACCATATTGTTGCCTATATTTTATTGTATTCCAAGATTAGCATATGTATGTATACAAATACGTACACGCCTATGTGTACCATGTATTTATACATTCCCTACATATATCATATATACGCACATACATATATATATTGGTATGGTTTATATCACTCTATATTTAATGGATTATCTCAAGAGTATTTAAGTAAAAAGAGTTACGTGGACTTAAGTAACACGCTCTAAAAGAAATTGTCGCTTTCATTCCATCTCATATTCATAGTTTTTACGTACCTGATTGTTGGGGTACAACAAGTTGTATGGACAGCACAGTAAAAGAAACGCTATATGTAATCATTAGACGATGCGAAACTAAATTTTTGAGAAACAAAAAGAGTAACGTAAATAGTCAAAGCAAAGAAACAGTGTATTAATGACGTAACTTAAAAAAAATAGTCATGTGTTAACAAACATGAACTAAAGAACAATAACACATATAAATGTAAAGTAAAATTTTAGTAACAAGTAATGCACTAAGGGTATAATGTAATGACAAGTTAGTCTATTGAAACTATTAACATAAACATAAGCAATCAATGTAATGACAAATAAAGTGAGTAAGGTGCGCAGAGCTATTCATATAGCACGAGTAAATATTGTACCATAAAAACATAGTGCTACAATAAGTTAATAATGAGTGAGATATAGTGTGGTGAAAAAAAAAACAAAGCAAGGCAAGGCAATTAAGACATAAATACACTGTCCGCAGTGAAAATGCAAATGGAGTGAAAAGTAAATGCTCAAACAAAGCGTGATCGCTGCGAAAGAGCATACAAGTATTGATCCATTAGGCCTTATATAATGAAAGAACTTTATTAAAAAGTGTACTTATGAGTGTATATTATATCTGTTATATATGTTAAAGTATAAGATGAATAAAAGTTGGATATTATATAGAATATCATAAGATAATTAAGTATGTATATATACTTGTGTGTGTACTTACATTCGGCCTTTAGGCCTAATATCATAAATTATTTTATTTCATGTTAATTGTATTCTATGTGTTAGATATGAATATGTGTAAGTTAAGATATAAGTTATGAAATCCCTAGATGATATGTTGACGGAAATAGGAAGTTTATGCCCTAAGTACTTAAGTTATGATTTATGAAGTCTATGTGTAGACTTGATATTATGGAAGGAGGGTTATGATATTTCTTTAAGTTATGATAAGTAGACTGTAAATAAGTAAGTGATGTTACTAGTGGTAGTATGACTAAGATACCCCATTTGACCGAGTCTCATGCATTCATGAAATGAAAGTTTGAAAAGTTGTTTTATCACATTACATGTTTAAAAGTCCATATGCATGTGAACAATAAACGCGAGACGATCGATTTCATTGACACACGATATGTTATGTTATGTTCATGATTATGACTATGTTATGTTCGCCGGCGTGACATCGGTACCGGGGTGGTAGATGTCAGGGGCATATGATTACGTATATGGCCGAGTGTAACACCGGGTCTGGGACACGGGATCTCCGTCATAACGCGTCACCGTTAGTACGTGTACATATGTTTACGATGTTTATGTCGTACATGTACTATATAGGGAATCAATCGGTATGTCGTGTGCTATTATTCTTATGAAAAGTGCTATAGCCAATAATGTAAATGTTATGTCTTCATGTTATGAAAAAGTCATGTTATGCAAGTTATGAATATGTCATGTTATGCAAGTTATGAAAATCATGTCATGATTATGAAAAGTCATGTTTACGAAAAGTCATTTTATGAAAAATCATGTTTTATGCATCACGTCATGACCATGTCACCTTAGGGTTATGATTAAGAATTCTTTAAGTATATGATAGCACTACAGTGGACAATGTAGTGTTAAGCATGAGAATGTAGTACATGTAAGATATGCAAAGATGTTATAAGTATGGATTAGGAGTTAAGTATGGATGTAGTATGATGTTACGGATTAAGCAGAATGAGATGCTGTTATGCTATGTATGCTTTGAAATCTTCCTAATTT
The DNA here is from genome assembly GCA_036186865.1 of Eustoma russellianum. NCBI lineage: Eukaryota > Viridiplantae > Streptophyta > Magnoliopsida > Gentianales > Gentianaceae > Eustoma > Eustoma russellianum. The sequence continues at coordinate 18,191,179 of AP025053.1, forward strand.
ATCTGCTTTCAGTTTACAGCAGTTACAGATATGATATGATACTTTACTTGTTAGAAAGGAGACGTGCTTATTATATTCAAAATTTATGGTTATTAAGATTTGTCACCCTGTCTCCCCATGTATGATCCACATGTCGTATCTGGTAAGACTACTTGCTGAGCGATTAAAAGTCGGTGGCTATCGCTCATACTTGCCTCATTTATAATTTTCCAGATAACAGGTATCAATATACAAGTTCATTGAAGACATGCTAGATAGACCATTGATAACGAAGAGCATACTGAGAGCTTATTTCGAAGGCATTAAGTTTCGGATTACGATGTATGATATATGATTTCAGTATTCTGTATATGATGATTGTACAGTTTATGATGTAGTACAGTGCATGTCGATGAAGATTTGTTTATGTTATGTTGCTTCCGCTTATCGATTCATTATTCATGTCGACATGTACATGTATAGTATCGACGCTTTGTACTCTATGGAGTAGAGTACGGCGGGTGCACTGAGCCGGGACCCTGCTTTCGGGCGGGGCCCTACACATGTACACACTTATGATGATGATGATATGTGAAAATGTCTTGCATGTTAAATTTAAGAAGGATGAAGGTATCATATGTGCTTGCATGTAACATCCTCATGATCAACATCTTTATCATAGCTCTAACTTTATCCTAGTGGTAGACATCACCATGCATGGTCTCCAATGTGTGGAATGAAAAAGATTGTATGTAGGTGCATCCACCCTACTCTCGGCCATAGGCTAGAACCATCAAAAAGAATTATATTTTTTATATAGCTACTCACATGTTGTATGGGTATTATGTTAGAAATGATAAAATAGGGGTATGTGACAAGACATGCATTCGGCCATATGAAGATTATGTGTATCACCATAGTGCTTAATCAGCCATAGTCTTATATGTATGTAAAATATGTTGAAATGTTGCATTATGCGTTGTATGCACACACCCACACCCACGACTAAGCATGTGTAAGTATCCTATAAATATATAAATCATGTGCAGGAGATAATTGATGAATGATTAGGAAAGAAATAAGTGCATCTTGCATGAAAGATGAAAAATCATATGTGTAGAGGAAATCATGTATTCGTCCAAATGGCCTCCTTGGTTACCATGATAATGCTAAATGTTTATTGGAGTATAAATATGAAGAGATATGTGTAATGTATGTTATATGGGTGTTTGTGTGAACAAGTTGGAAAATTCGTTTATGTGTGCTCAGGTATTCGGCCTTATGCCATAAGTACATACCAACTATAATTGTATCTATGTGTGTGTGTATATATATTTAGTTGAAGGACGGGCGGCACCGTCCAGTTATTTTATTAATAAAGTTTACCCTCACTTGTGGCGGAGGAATATTGTGGTTACATATGGTGTGGGAGACTGTCCCACTGAACAGTATCTAATGAGTATACAATACCTGTAGAAAATGAAAATCTGTGTGCAATTGTAAATGTAACACAAAGCAAATAAACTATACATCTGTCAATGTAAATATAATGTGAGTATGCAATGTGAGAGTAGCATTACTGTAGGGAATAAGAGCCAAAGGTTGACCTTAAGTACTGAAACGCTTAGATGTATGGAACCAGCCACAACCGAGTATACATGCATACATACACAAAAAAAGTTTTAAAAACGATATGTTTTATCATACAATACATATTTACAGAAATGGTTATCACGCGAAACGTTTTAAAAGAGTTTTATAAGACATGTTTGACAAATATGATTTTATTGCGTGAAAAGTTTTAAAAGGATTTTAAGAAACTGTACGTTGCATCAACTGATTCCATATGTGACAGCTTACGACATGTTACGCTGTTCCAACAGCTTATAGTTTATGATTGGAGGCCACCTGATGTCAGGTGTGGTAGTGAGGATGTTAGGGGCAACATATGTTATGAGCGCCTCTTGACACTGGAACCCAGGTAAGAGGTTTGTGTCACTTGGCAAAGAGATGTTCGTCTGTGGGCCTGAGTGTACCACCTTCTATGGGACAAGGATCTCCACATTCCAGATGGCATCTACCCTTACATTTTGGCCTGAGTGTAATACCTTGTCTGGGACTCAGGATCTCCGCCAAAACATGTCACTGTTAGATCTATGTACACATGAAGTAACACTATGGTTGGACCATTGGGATTCATGGTTGGTACGTAGCACTACATGGGGAATTTAATCAGTGTGTCTTGTGTACCGTTCTTATAGATTATGCTATGTACATAGCTGAGACAGATTTGATACGATGATTAAGACATGATTATGATTTGACAGATTCTTCTGGAAAACGATGCATGACTTTTCATCATATGAGCATACGCATGTTTACCCATGTCACCCTACTAGACATATGCTTAGACCATTAGTGGACAGAAGATGGCTGGATAGAGCACGACTTGGGCATAGACATAGCCAAAGGGAATTTAGTACATCAACTTCGCGTCCGTGATTACTCACCAAAATGTTAGGGCTAACCTGACCAACTTGCGTGACTTTACTCCTATATGTCATGAGTGATTGTCATAAAATTTTCAGATTAATTCGATAACCATAACAAATCAGGCCTATTTTCATAATCTCTTGCCATACATAAGCATAACGGAGACTTAGACAGATGTCATAATAATTTTTTAATATTCCGAAATGTCTAAAGTCCTCAAAACATCAGATTACCATAAAAAGGGTACTGCTGAAATCAGCAGGGCAGTACCCGCCTTATCTCAGTTTCATGGATCATAAAACCTTATTCAACTTGGGCCATCTCCTGAAAAACATAGCTAACATACCAAGGGACAATATTCATGTGGCCAAACATCACATTCAAGCCTAAATGAGCAAAATCAAAGCCTTACAACTTATGTCATTAAACTGTCCTGTTTTCCAGTTTGGTACCACTAATTCCAACTCAGTTGTTGACCACCAAAATGGTGGTTTTAAGCTGGTTTATTTAAATGAACATGTACATCTATGTCTAAGGTAAGTACGATAAAAATTTCAAGGCAATCCAATAAGTTTAAGGGTCATTTAATCATGTTCCCAAGCTAGGTACATACAGAATCCGAAATGACCAGTCCTCACTAAACATTACATTAAGGACAAACCACAACTTCTTCTACCAAAATTCCACCTCCCAAACTTAATAAACATATCAAGTTATCAGCATACCAAAAATCAGCTCATTTGCACATTCCTAAGGTTCTCTTTCAGGCCGAGCAATTTGCTACTCGAAAACTGTCCAGTTCCATTACCAGTTTTGTATCATGAATTCCAACTCAGTTATTAACCATCATAACAGTGGTTCCAAGTTAATTTCTTTGCATGGACATGATCACCTATGTCTTTAGTAATTACCATAAAAATTCCAAGACAATCCAATAAGTTTAGAGGGGTCATCTAATTATTTTTCCAAAACTAGGTACATGCAGAATCTGAATTGACCAGTTTTACCAAAAATTCTATTATGACCAAACCACAAGTCCTTTTACCGAAATTCCAACTCACAGATTTACTAGAGACATAAGGCTAACATCATGCCAAAAATCAGCTCATTTGAACACTTCTAAGGTTCGCTTTCATGTCACTCAATCAGCTACACAAAACTGTCCATCTCCAGTAATTCCAGCATTTCATCATTTTGTATTGTTCAAACAATTTCCAACCAACTTCATTTCTTAAATAACTCACTAACCATTAAATACACATTTCAACATGGTCATTCCAGGTCTCATAACATTCTTTAGGCTACCCATAAATCATGCCAAAACAGTCACAACACATTCATGTAGCAAATCATTCAATCATGCCAACACCTTTCTTTATAACAACTAGTTCTCATGTCTTATACTTAGAATCTTCAACTAAGATTCATAGCTTAAAGATGGCTAGTCATTCAAGCATACACTTCACAAATAAGTCAAGATTGTCTAGAGTATACTTGCCTCTTTTTAAGCTAGGAACCTTCCTCTAGCTTGAATCTTGGATGAAATGAAGTGAAGTCTCCCTCCAACTTCAATCACACCCCAAGGTTTTGGAGGAAGAAAGAGAATGAATGTTAGCTATTATCTTAAGTGAAGAATAGAGCTAAATTAAGGCTAGATTAGCTTACCAAGATGAGGCTTGAATGAAGTTCAAACCACCAAGAAGCTAGCACCACTTAGGAGCTTGAAAAGTTTGAACCTAGTGACCATGAGGGTCATGGTTTTGGGGCAAGCATAAGAGTAGTAATGTGAGCTTCATTATATGAATTATGAAATTCAACTAAGTAACTTGACATGCAACTTACCTAGAGGATTCTTGAGGCTTGAAGATGAAGATGGTCTTGGCAATTCTAGCTCCACTAATCCGTATGGAGTGATGAAGGTGAAGCAATAATCTAAGTGTTCAAGGCACTATTGTCTTGCTTGTACAATTCTTGAAGATGTGGAGCTTGAAGATGGAGATGAAGCTACTAAGTAAATAGAAGAAGAAGACTCCACTATTGGTGAAGGGGAAGGCTGGCGCATGCTTGGTCAAGGGAGGGAGCACAAGGCATGAAAGGAAGGGAAAGAATCTTAGGGTCTTGGAATTTGACTAGCACGTTGTCCCCCATACTTGCATGCATGGTTTATTTTATTCTTAATCTTCATATAAAATAATAGAATGGGAAATAAAAGAAGTCTTCTAGAATCCCTTGGTAATGGCCGAATTCTAGGGGTGTTAGGAGGGTTATTTCTATTATTTCCCATATTTTCTTATTTCATGTTGGTATAATTTCCCCACTTCTTGAAATCCCTAATCACTTTTGGGGCTTGTCTTAAGAAGGCCCTTAAGATTAGCCTTCTTATAATTTGAAAAACCTTCTAAGGCCATTTTAAGGCTTTAGGCCCGAAAATTCCTAAGATCTTGAGAGTAAATTGGCCATTTCACATGGTCCATAACTCATGCTTGAATAATCATACACCATTTGCTTTAACAAAATTTATTCAAGAAGTAATAATAAAACACCTTTATTAATTCACTTGTACAATGCTCAAGTACAATATGATTTTCCGTTGGGTACAACACTCTCTCTCCCTCTTTATTTTGTAAATGATATCAAAAGCACATGTGTAGCGCCCCGGCCCGATACTGGATATCGGTACCAGTGCATCTGTCATAGTCTACTGCGAGAACTACGAAACATCAAAGCAGACCAAGCACACGTCATCCATGACGTAAGATAAATTAGAGGAAACGTTGTAAAATTTAAAAATTTACTAACATCAATGTAACCAAAAGAGATACAGCGGAAATAAAATGTGTTCGATGAACTGCCGAACATATCCTCTAATACAACATAATAAACATCAAGTCTTTCAACTTAAAAGAGAATGAACAGAAATCTATCCTCTTCAATGACCATCATCCTAATGTACCCACTCGCATCCGTCTTCTACAAAGACCATTTCGTACTCCGGCTCACCAGAAAAGAAGATAGAGTATCTATTCTTAGCAAAACATCACCAGCAAGTAACCCGTCTATACACCTTACGGGACCACACACGATGAGTCACCAGTATACAAATCATTGCCCAAAATAAGGTGATCGGGTTAGCAAATAACATCTTTATAACAAATCACCAAAACCAAATAAATCACATAAATGATACGCGAATATGAAACAAACATGTATCTGGCAAAACATACTACATAAACAAATCATTGCGAATGTCAACTCTTCCATTTCAAGTCTTATGCTTCGTGACACATGATGCATGTACTCTTTTAAAACCACACACAACACCCATGCATACGTCTTCTTTCATAAACATGTCATGCGCGTCATTTCAAAAAAACTTTTCACAATTCTTCCTATCGTTTTATTCACATAGCAGAACTTTATACCTCGTGGTTGATCAATCCCAACAAACAGCACTTTATAACCCGTGCTGAAAGGTCCACAACCCCATACTTAACTTTATACCCCGTGCTGATAGGTCCGCGACCCTATAACATAACTTTATATCCTACTGTTGATTTGCAGGTCAACCCCATACTTAACTTTATACCCCGTGCTGATAGGTCCGCGACCCCATAACATAACTTTATATCCTACTGTTGATTTGCAGGTCACGCTTTTATTCCCTGCTACCGCAGGCGTGACTTTTATACCGTGCGATCAACCAGCAGCCATAGCTCGACTTTCGAAAACTTTTATCCTCTTTTGCAAACACTTGTTCTTTCGCAAAACGAATCTCATGTCGAAATGCAAAGTGTTCATGTCGTGATGCAAAATGCTCATGTTACGTCATATCAAACATGTAAAGCACACACATGCTTTACATATCAAGTACAAGATCCTTAACCCTAAACACACCACGCTCGTACCCTTTCAGGTCACTTCATATTACAAATACAAGTCGGATCCATTCTTAACCTTACTCATTCACACTTAACATTTACAACTTAAGTACACCTCAAATACCCTTGTAGTTTATGAGCAAAGGAAGAGAATAAAGGTATCTCACACTTATGGAGCGCTTAATGTGTCAAAAGGGACTTCCAGTACACTTGGAACACCTTCAAGAGGCGCCTAATGTGACATAAAGCGGCTACTCTGGGCGTTCGAAGTGTTCTGGAATGTGCTGGTATACATCGAAAACTACATGAAGCGCTTCAAGTGACATCAAACACCTTCTGAGGTGTTCGAAGTATTCTGGAATGTGCTGTGACACATCGAACGCCTACATGAAGCGCTTCAAGTGACATCGAACACCTTCTGAGGTGTTCGAAGTATTCTGGAATGTGCTGTGACACATTGAACGCCTACTTTAGGCGCCTAATGTGACATTGAGCGCCTAAAGTAGGTGTTCGAAGTGTACTGCGACTTCTAAAACAGAAAACTTCTGCCGCAAATTCCCTCATTCATCTTCCTCCTTCACTCCTTTCATCTTAACACCTAAAATGCAACCTTATTACTTGAGTCCATCATTCATAACGCACCACTAACATCGATTGATCCTTATGCATATCAAATCACGCCCACTCTAAGCCTTCCATCATTCACATCTTCCAATATATCCCCAGACCTTCAAACATAACAAATCTCCAATAACCCAACATTCAACCCTTCAAATCTTCTACGTATCCACTAATATCGTCTAAGGTACAGTTAACAAACACAAGAACGTATAACAAGACAATAAACACATCACGAATGACACTTTTATGGGCATGTTTGACAACAACAAAGCACCACACAACTATTCTCAGAAATTGGCCCAAAGAACATGACTTTACCCAATCACCAAAACGAAATACATAAAAGTAGAGCATCTAACATAATCGCATCAAAATCACCAATGTGTGATCCAATTTTCTCTTTATAAGAACATAGGGCCTGTTGAATTAAAATTTGCGTAAAGAGTATGGAAATATTACTTGCCTTTGTTTCTAATTAGTCTTATGAGTGTACTGCAGGATTTCGGTAAAGGTTGAACCTAGATTGACCGCTCTTTCTTCCTTTTCATCTTTTCTTCTTCCTCTTTCTCTTTTCTCTTCCTTTTCTCTCTCTTTCTCCAACCGATTTTTCCCTCCTTCTCTGTTTGTAACCGACCCTCTAGTGGTTTAATGGTCTAAGGGAAAGTTATGCTCTCTTTGTATAACTTCCCTTATATTTAATTATGGAGGGCAGTTTTGGTATTTTGGCTGACTTCTTAATTCCAACTTTTTAATTATTTTTATCACCTACAATTCATTCAACTAATCCTCATAAATATATGCAATTAATATAATTGCATTTTAGGTTGCTCGCTAATTATTTAATATCGGACCCGAAAATTACGAGATATGACATAAAGCTAGACTTGTAGCACAAGGCTATAATCAAGAAGAAGGAATTGACTAAGATGAAACATTTGCACCCGTAGCACGTTTAGAAGCTATATGACTCTTACTTGCCATTGCTTGCATGAAAGATTTCAAATTGTATCAAATGGACGTAAAATGTGCATTCCTAACTGGATTTATACAAGAAGAGGTATACGTGAAGCAACCACCCGGTTTTGAAGATTTAAAACATCCCGATCACGTGTACAAACTCAAGAAGGCACTATACGGACTAAAGCAAGCACCTAGAGCATGGTATGATCGTTTTGCTACTTTTCTTTTAGAAAATAATTTTAAACGAGGTACTATAGATAGTACACTATTTTTGAAACAAGATAAATCGGATTTACTTATTATTCAAATCTACGTTGATGACATTATTTTCGGTTCTACCTCACATAGACTTGTTGAAGATTTTGAAAATTGCATGAAATCCGAATTTGAAATGTCTATGGTTGGTGAACTTAACTATTTTCTTGGCTTGCAGATTAAGCAAACGAGTAAAGGCATTCACATAAGTCAAGCTAAATATATAAATGACGTGATTAAAAAGTTCAACTTTGAAAATTTGAAACCATCCACCACCCCTATGAGTGTCACTACTAAATTGGACAAAGATGAACATGGTAAAGATTTTGATAATGCCTTATATAGATCTATGATTGGTTCATTGTTATATCTTACTGCTAGTAGGTCTGATATCATGTTCAGTGTATGCATGTGTGCACGTTTTCAAAGTCAACCTAAGGTGTCTCACTATAATGCGGTAAAAAGAATATTCCGCTATATTAAGCACACGCCCACCTTAGGAATTTGATACGATAAGGATTCCGAATTTAATTTACATGCTTATACTGATGCAGATTACGGTGGCTGTAAAATAGATAGAAAGAGCACGAGTGTCACTTGCCAATTTATAGGAAACTCACTCATTTCATGGTTTTCCAAAAAGCAAGAAAGCGTTGCTTTGTCCACTACTGAGGCTGAGCACATGGCACTTAGCCTTTTCTGCACACAGTTGTTATGGATAAAACTACAACTTTCGGACTTTGGAATTACCGTAAATAGAATTCCTATATATTGTGATAGTATGAGTGCAATTAATCTGTCTAAGAACCCCGTATTACACTCTAAGGCCAAGCATATAGAAGTTCGCTGTCACTTTCTTTGTGATCACGTAAATAATGGTGATATTGTCATAGATCATGTACGCACCGAAGCACAAGTAGTGGATATCTTTACAAAATCCTTGAATCAAGCCACATACGAAAATTTGCGTTCTAAATTAGGCATGATTTCTGCTGATATGATTTGATTTGATTCTCTTTCCTTATTTACAGGCATCTTTTGATTTACTTTCCAAAATAAAGGGGAAGAGAAAGCATGATTTAAGGGGGAGAGAGATACTGATTAGATACTGATTGCATAAATCAAGGGAGAGCGGTTTTTAAACTTAAAATTTAAATTTCAAATTTTGAATTTATGCATGATTAAAGGGGGAGCGATAGGATTTAAATCATGAGTATGTGTTATTTTGAAAATCATCAAAAGGGGGAGATTGTAGAGAAAAAGGGGGTTTGAGTGATTTCAAAATATATGATTTAAATGAGCTTAAAAACGTGCATAAGATAAATGTGCATGATATATTGCATATTACTTGCCTTATATAGTTCATATATAATGTTGCCGTACTAACGAGCCATGAAGCTTTAAAGCTTACATCAAATGGCAAACATTTGTTGTGTTTATACTATTTTCGGGTGCCACCATTAATGAACTTAACTAGTTCATTAAGTGAAGTACTTAGTTAATTAAACTAAGTAGTTCATTAAAGGAAGCTACATTTGGACAAGACACAAAGGCAACAAGACTAAGAAAGGAAGGTCTCCTCCTCCTCTCTTCATCTAATATACACGCCTACATACACATATAAATATATATTTTCAGATTTTTTTGAAAAAGACACATACACATGTATTCCAACGTACTACCGACACGATATATATTTTACGTACGTACGTTAACGTCACACCATCATACTTAACTCATATTTATGAGTATATTCAGGTCTTATATCATATGATATAAGTCATGGTGATGACAAATTAAATACGACACGTTAAAAGGTTCTAAACCGAAAATTGTCGTATCGGGCGAATACCGAAACTTCGCCAACGTGTCACGTACTTGCCATAAATAGATGGCCAGCCCCTACACCTCAAAAATCATTATTATTTTTGTGGCTATGATGCTATTTCCAGCCATAAAATCATTCCATGTTGGCACACACAAATCACCCCACATTAAGGCCAAATTGTGGAGATTCCAATTTCAATTTTGTCGCATGTAAATGGCGCCACTTTAATCAGCCTTATAAGCTGAATATTAAAGTTTATATTATGTATATTATGTGTAACATAATATATATAACATGTGCAAAAAGTTGGAATTTAATTAGAGAAAAATCGGGTAATCGATAAACATCAAAAATTCGGTTTTCTACATACACAATACCTGGAACATTTTTGGCACATCATACGACACGTATCCAGACACTTTTTACATATGTCATACATCTTAAAGTGTTCTAGAAAATTAAATTAAGGGCTGATTGGAATATAACATGTGTGTATTATTAAATGTGCACTATTTTATAAAGTTTGCAAAAATAAAATTCAGCACATGCATATACTGTTGCACCTGTATAGCACCACTAGAAGGGGGGGTTGAATAGTGAGTGCGGAAAAAAAATTGGTTTATAAAAATTTTAAGGACCAATTACTCACTTCTGAAAACAGAGACTGCTTTCAGGACCCGTTTTTAAACACTTGGTTGACTGGGTTGTAGACCTCCAAAAATAGTGAAATTTTGACACAATGTACTCTCAGGTGTTATGAAGGTGTCATAAAAATTTCAGATTAAAACTCAAAGGTTAAGTCACTCAAATGTGGTACGTGATCTGACTGTGTCAGTTTAGACAGAACCTGTACCTTAAAATAAAAAACTTATTCCTATTTGGTGACAACTCCAAATGACCTGAAACTTTTATGAGATGACCCTCAGGATGTTTAGTATACTCAGATAAAACAGTTTTGAAAAATTCCTTTGGAAAGTATGTCAACCAAGTTGATGTTCTCAACCTCTGCCAATCTGAAAAACAGATTTGCACTAGTCTCAGAACTATGAACGTTTGGATGACTTATACTTATCCAAATTTGATAAAATCAGTGGGAAATGAACCCTAAGACACAAGGCTATGTTTCTGCAAAGTTTTATGATTTTTGAAAATTATTTGCTATTTTTACCGAGATCATAAAGATGATGCAAAAACAGAAACTGAGAGTAAAAATGCTGAAAGTAAGAACACCAAGAATTTTATACTGGTTCGGCCAACGTGACCTACTCCAGTCTTGAAGGACACCTTCCTTGGTTTTCACTAGTCACCAAAGTCACCTTAGAATAAGGGTGGATAGAGTTATACACCAACTCCTTCAATCCAAACCCTTTTACAATGTTCTACACAAAGAACAACACCAAAGAATCACCAATCAGCACCACCTCACCAAATGAAGGTTTGATCACACCTTGATCAACCTTGTACACCAATGAATCTTATTTGGGTGATGTGTATGAAGCCTATACTGAATATGACATGTAAGTATGATAGGCTTTGGGTACATACAAGAGATGAATATGGAAAATGAAGTGAAGTCTTGCAAACACTAAACAAAATTTTGCACTTGTTGTTCTTGTTTTGTGTTGATCATCTCTTGGCCTTTTATAGATGGTTTGGGGCGCCTAGAAGGTTGAGAGGAGCCTCCCAAATCTGATTTGAATTGTCTTGTGATGCCTTTGAATAAATTTGAATGCTTTAGGTCATTAATTCCCCCCAAAACTTCAGCCACCAATCTGAAATTTCAGATTCAAAAACAGAATTTTCAGCTTTGTTTGGTCTTGTCTTTGACTCCTTAATTTGTGGATCTTTGTCTTCCATCATTGCTTGGTCTTTCTTCATCAATTATATTATAATATGAACTCCTCCAAGGCTCCCAACATGCTGTCCCAGCTGCCCCATCTGGTCAGCCAATGTGCTGAATTCAAATCTGAATTTTGCATGGTAACAATGTAGAATTCTTCATGAACATGGTAAATTTCTTTTACCATTTTACCTTGCCTTCTAGATCCTTTCAAGATATGTCTTTGGCTGTGTAATTCATGTATAATACATGAATAAATACATGTGGTATCATGTAGCAAATAAATGTTCCATGTACGATGATGTAGTAACTTCAAATTTCAACTTCCGTTGATTGCTCGGTTTTTCTCCGTTTTGTCTCAAACCTCTTTAACATATAAAATGTGTAATGTAACATGCAATATACATATAAATATGTATAATCTCAGCTCCAATGTGTATAAGATGTTCGGCCAAGAGGCATATCAATTTTGAGTTTGATTTTCAGAGAAATAAGGAAGATGATGGAGAATTGATATATGTGATTGTTTTGTGACTTTGGTATTGATCTCTCCATGTATTGCACGAAATTTTTGAGTGTTGGAAATGTATATTGGCTGGCCATCTTCGTATGATAACTATATGATGTGTCGGAGATGGCTCGGTAGTCATATGATATGATACATTTCGGTTTTTGCACTTTTGTCATGTCGATGTAATTTTGGAAGTTTGATGACATGAAGTATATGACTTGAGAGTATCATGGATGTGTATATGATGTATATATGACTCTCTTGTCGTTGACATATGTTGATGACATGTTGACAAAATGTCGAGATCGAATAATGTAGCTTGTCGTCTGAGATAGAATATATGTCGTATGTATATCCATGAGATATATGTATATGCCGTGAGACTCCAAGAAATATATATGCCATGAGTATCCATAAGATATATGTTTAGAGTGTATATCCAAGAGATATATATGACGTGTGTCCATAAGATATATGTCGAGATATCCAAGAAATATATACGTCGTGTGTCGAGATATCCAAGAAATATATATATACCATATCCAAGAGTTGTATGTATGCCGTGTATATCACCTGAGAATGAATACAACAATGTTTGCCATATGATTTAAGCTTTAACGCTTCATGGCTTGTTAGTACAACAATGATAGATATAGGCGTATGCATTTTGAAATCTCATAACATTTAGATCATGTAATCATGTAACATATAAATCATGCAATTGTAAATCATTCAAACCATGATTTCTCAACAATCTCCCCCTTTTGATGATTTGCAAAATAACCTTTATTCATGATTTAGATGTGGATAATCACTCCCCCTACAATTATGCATTCATAACATGTTTTTCAAAATGTAAATACTCCCCCTTAAATCAATCTCTCCCTTTATATCATACATTTGAATTAGCAATTTCTCACTCTCTCTTTGACCTTAAAATCATGCTTTTTCTCCCCCTGAAAATCATGCAAGCAATCATGCATTTTTCTCCCCCTTGATTTTGTAAATCACATCAAAAGATACATTTGGAGCAAAACGATAATTTATAGCATATCAATGGAAATCATGCCTAATTTAGATCGTAAATTTTCATATGTGGCTTGATTAAGGGCTTTTGTAAAAATATCAGCTATTTGTTTTTCAGTACAAACGTAATCTATTATAATATTACCATTACTTACATGATCACGAAGAAAATGATATCTTACATCTATGTGTTTTGCCTTAGAGTGTAAAACAGGGTTCTTAGATAAGTTGATAGCACTTGTACTGTCACAATATATGGGAATTTTATTTACAGTTATTCCAAAGTCTGAAATTTGTTGTTTTAGCCATAATAACTGTGTACAACAAAGACTTAACGCCATGTATTCTGCCTCTGTAGTGGATAATGCTACACTAGCTTGTTTCTTTGAATACCATGATATTAATGAGTTTCCAATAAATTGACATGTACCACTTGTACTTTTTCTATCTATCTTACACCCTCCATAATCAGCATCAGTATAAGCATGTAGATTGAATTCAGAGTTTTTATCATACCAAATACCTAATGTGGGAGTATGCTTAATGTACCGAAATATTCGTTTTACAGCATTATAATGTGAGACTTTCGGGTTACTTTGAAAACGAGCACACATACACACACTAAACATGATATCAGGTCTACTTGCAGTAAGATAAAGCAAAGAGCCAATCATAGATCTATATAATCCATTGTCAAAGTCTTTTCCAGTTTCATCTTTATCAAGCTTAGTTGCTATACTCATGGGGGTTGTAGATGGCTTTAAATTCTCAAAGCTAAACTTTTTAATCATGTCATTCACATATTTTGCTTGACTTATGTTTATTCCTTTATTAGTTTGTTTAATTTGCAAGCCAAGGAAATAATTTAGTTCGCCTACCATTGACATTTCAAATTCGGATTTCATACAATTTTCAAATTCTTCAACTAATTTATCACAAGTAGATCCAAAGATAATATCATCAACATAAATTTGAAGAATAAGTAAATCTGATTTTTCATGTTTTAAGAATAGTGTAATGTCGATGGTTCCTCTTTTAAATCCATTTTCTAAGAGGAAAGTGGCAAAACGATCGTACCAAGCTCTAGGAGCTTGTTTCAAGCCATATAGCGCTTTCTTTAACTTGTATACATGATTAGGGTATATCATATCCTCAAAGCCAGGTGGTTGTTTTACATAGACTTCTTCTTGTATAAAACCATTTAAGAATGCACTTTTTACGTCCATTTGGTAAAGTTTAAAATTCTTTATGCAAGCAATAGCAAGTAGTAATCGTATAGCTTCTAATCGTGCTACAGGTGCAAATGTTTCATCATAGTCTATGCCTTCTTCTTGATTATATCCTTGAGCTACAAGCCTAGCTTTGTTTCTAACCACTTTACCATTCTCATTCATTTTGTTTCTAAATACCCATTTCGTACCTATTATTGTTTTATCTTGTGGTTTTGGTACTAAATCCCAAACATCATTTCTTGTAAATTGATTAAGTTCATCATGCATAGCATCAATCCAAGAAGAATCATTTAAAGCATCAAACACATTCTTGGGTTCTATTTCCGAAATCATAGCATGGAATTGATTTATTTCATCTTGATTTATTCTTCTACGTGGTCGTACACCTTGTGATATATCACCTATGATAAGTTCATGTGGATGATTCTTATGAAATCTTGTTTGATTATTTTCTAAGTTCTCATGCATTTCTAAGTGATCATGCGTTTCTAGTGTGTTGTGTTCATCATGTACTATATTTTCTTCTATATCATCAATCACAGATTCGAGTTCAAAATCACCATCATAATCTTTAGTTGTTTCATGTTCACCGAATTCATTGAATTTCACATGAATAGATTCTAAGATTTGCCTAGTGATAGGATCATAACATCTATATGCCTTAGAATTTACAGAATATCCAACAAAGATGCATTCAATGGATTTAGACTCAAATTAATCTAGATTGTCTTTTGTGTTAAGTACAAAGCATTTACATCCAAACACACGAAAATAGTCAATCTTAGGCATTCGATTATTTAAAATCTCATAAGGGGTTTTGTTTATTTTCTTTCTAATTGATAAACGGTTGACTATATAGCATGCACAATTTACAGCTTCTGCCCACAAGAATTTAGGTAGTTTATTCTCACATAACATTGTTCTTGCAATTTCTTGTAGTGTCCTATTCTTTCTTTCTACTACGCCATTTAATTGAGGTGTTCTAGGCGGTGAAAATTCATGTTTAATCCCTTTTTCTTCACAAAATGCAATCATATCTTTATTCTTAAATTCACCTCCTCTATCGCTTCTAATTTTCTTCACATTTATGCCATATTCATTTTCAAGTTGTTTTAGTAATTTGGCAATCTGAATAGCACTATCATCTTTATTTGCAAGAAATAAAGTCCATGTATAGCGAGAAAAATCATCAACTATAACACAGGCATAGTGTCTCCCTCCAAGGCTTTTAGTACGACTAGGACCAAACAAATCAATGTGTAATAGTTCTAAGATAGTAAATGTGTTGATCTCATTCTTAGACTTAAGTGATTCACGTGTTTGTTTGCCTCTAATACAAGATTCACATAACTTAAAATTATCCGTATCAAGTTTAGGCAATCCTCGTACTAGATTCTTTCGTTGAAGTTCTTCAAGAGTAGATATGCCAATATGTCCTAACCGTCTATGCCATAAGTTTACATTTGGTTCATTTGTCATAAAACATTTTACTCTAGCATCTAGCATATCATCTATGGATAGTGTAAAAATATTTCCTTCTCTTTTTCCTTTTAGTACGGTTTCTCCATTTTTATTAACAATATTGCAATATGGATGAGAGAAACACACATCATAACCATTATCAAGAAATTGTGAAATTCTAAGTAAGTTGTATGATAGATTACTTACTAGGAACACGTTGGAGATTTGAAGAGTACTTGGATTTCCGATTGTTCCTTTTCCAATGATTCGACCTTCATTGTTATCTCCAAAGGTTACGGATCCTCCTTTTTCAACTTTCTTTAATTTTGAAAATAGAGTTGGATCACCCGTCATATGTCTTGAACACCCACTATCAAGAAACCACTTATTTCCTATATCTTTTGCTACCTATAAAACATAACACTAACTTAGGTACCCTTTAATTTTGGGTCCTTACGGGTTAGTAATTTAGACCTTTGTAAGAATACCTTTTGGTATCCAAATTTGGGTAACCTTTCTTGGTCTTCCAAAAGATGATAAGATATAGTACATGTTGTTTTCATCTCTATTTTGCCTATAGTGGCCGAATGTGCCAATGTGAGTTGATTTGTGATAAGTGTTTCGGTTTGTTGGCAATGTGTGTGATCTAGATGCGTTTGAATGTTGCATATGCTTTGATGACTTCCTTTGATATCTATATGGAACATGCTTGTATTTTTCATGTGATGAACTATAGGTAGGGCGATGAGATGCCATTAATGTCTTGCTAGTTTGTATTGTTACCTTCTTATGCTTCTCAATTGTTTTGAAGACATGTTGTTGTTTGAATGATGATGCAACAAAGTTTGTAGATTTACTTTGTACATGAGTATCTTTACTATACCCTAATCCGGTTTTGTCATTGTCATGCTTTTGAGAAGAGATAAGATGATCTAGCATGCAAGTTCCTTTATCAAATTTCTTTACAGTATTCTCTAATTCTATGTTTCTTGATCTCAAGTCTACGATCTCGGATTTCATTTCAAAATTTTTGGATGTTAAAGAAATAATTTCAGACCTCAATGCACTAATTATACTTGACGACTCTTCTTTTGAATCGTTTAATTGAGACACAAGATTTGTGTTAGAGGATTCTAACAATTTCTTGTCTTCAACTAAGCGTTTCTTTTCTTTAGCAAGAGCTTTTGAAAATTTATGCAATTCAAGATATTCACTAAACAAATCATCATATGAAGCTTCATTATCAGAATCGGAATCAGAATTTACCTCATTTGATGCCTTTGATGCAAAGCAAACTTGAGCCGTTTCATCCTCAGCTTCTTCATTTTCCGAGTCAGATGAATCACTCCATGTAGAAGCTTTGAAGGCCCTTCTTGTATTCCTTTGTTTCGGTTCTGAGACGAGTCTAGTATGTGTCCGTTCCTTGTCATGGTTTTTGTTCATTGTTTTGTCCTTGTTTGGACAGTTATAGGAAATATGTCTAGATTTTCCACAGTCATAACATTTCATGTCTTTATCATTGTTCTTATTTCTGTTTGACTTAGATGAAGTGGATTTATGTTTGTTTCTAAATGACTTCTTCATAAATTTTCTTAATCCTTTAGCCAATAGAATTAGATTTTCATCATCCGAATCCGTGTCACTATCATTTAC
The DNA here is from genome assembly GCA_036186865.1 of Eustoma russellianum. Taxonomy (NCBI): domain Eukaryota; kingdom Viridiplantae; phylum Streptophyta; class Magnoliopsida; order Gentianales; family Gentianaceae; genus Eustoma; species Eustoma russellianum. The sequence continues at coordinate 18,208,916 of AP025053.1, forward strand.
GCAATTAGAAGAAGTAGAGACGTATTCATTTGAATTGAAAGCTATTGTCTTACTTTGTTTGGAAGTTGATTCGGATTTCCTCATAGTAAGTTTGTTTTCATATACCTTCAATGATCCAATCAATTCCTCCATTTTTATTGACTTGGTTTCTTTGCTTTCTTCTATTGCGGTAACTTTCGGATCCCATTCGGATGGAAGGCTTCTCAATACCTTTTGTACCTTTTCCTGTGAAGTGAAAGCTTTTCCAAGAGACTCAAGAGAATTGTAGATGTTAGTTAATCTCAAATCCATATCAACAATGGATTCATTTGGCAACAATTTGAAGGATTCAAGAGTAGACATAAGCATATTGATTTTGGACTCTTTTACTTGACTTGTTCCTTCATGCTTCATTTCTAAACTCTTCCATATATCTTGTGCATTAGAACAATTAGATACATAACTAGATTCACTTTTGCTCAAACCATTTAGAAGAAGTTGCATAGCTTTAGCATTCATACTTAGCTTCTTCTTATCATCACTTGTATACTCTAGTTTAGACTTTGTAACTTCTATATCAACACCATCAACTGCGGTTATCTTAGATGGAACAAAAGGACCATCTTCTATTATAGACCACAAATCAATATCAATAGCCATAAGAAACAATTTCATACGAAGTTTCCAATGATTAAAAGACTCACCATCAAAGAGTGGAGGCCTTTGGCTAGACATACCTTCTTGCTCGGTTTTGTGACTAGTTGATGCCATCTCACAAAGATTGTTATATCTTCTTGTTGTGAGTGTACCTTTCTCTGATACCAATTGTTGGACCTGTATAGCACCACTAGAAGGGGGGTTGAATAGTGAGTGCGGAAAAAAAATTGGTTTATAAAAATTTTAAGGACCAATTACTCACTTCTGAAAACAGAGACTGCTTTCAGGACCCGTTTTTAAACATTTAGTTGACTGGGTTGTAGACCTCCAAAAATAGTGAAATTTTGACACAATATACTCTCAGGTGTTATGAAGGTGTCATAAAAATTTCAGATTAAAACTCAAAGGTTAAGTCACTCAAATGTGGTACGTGATCTGACTGTGTCAGTTTGGACAGAACCTGTACCTTAAAATGAAAAACTTATTCCTATTTGGTGACAACTCCAAATGACCTGAAACTTTTATGAGATGACCCTCAGGATGTTTAGTATACTCAGTTAAAACAGTTTTAAAATCTTCCTTTGGAAAGTATGTCAACCAAGTTGATGTTCTCAACCTCTGCCAATCTGAAAAACAGATTTGCACTAGTCTCAGAACTATGAACGTTTGGATGACTTATACTTATCCAAATTTGATAAAATCAGTGGGAAATGAACCCTAAGACACAAGGCTATGTTTCTGCAAAGTTTTATGATTTTTGAAAATTATTTGCTATTTTTACCGAAATCATAAAGATGATGCAAAAACAGAAACTGAGAGTAAAAATACTGAAAGTAAGAACACCAAGAATTTTATACTGGTTCGGCCAACGTGACCTACTCCAGTCTTCAAGGACACCTTCCTTGGTTTTCACTAGTCACCAAAGTCACCTTAGAATAAGGGTGGATAGAGTTATACACCAACTCCTTCAATCCAAACCCTTTTACAATGTTCTACACAAAGAACAACACCAAAGAATCACCAATCAGCACCACCTCACCAAATGAAGGTTTGATCACACCTTGATCAACCTTGTACACCAATGAATCTTATTTGGGTGATGTGTATGAAGCCTATACTGAATATGACATGTAAGTATGATAGGCTTTGGGTACATACAAGAGATGAATATGGAAAATGAAGTGAAGTCTTGCAAACACTAAACAAAATTTTGCACTTGTTGTTCTTGTTTTGTGTTGATCATCTCTTGGCCTTTTATAGATGGTTTGGGGCGCCTAGAAGGTTGAGAGGAGCCTCCCAAATCTGATTTGAAT
>AP025053.1:18210964-18326462 GCA_036186865.1 Eustoma russellianum
TACAAAAGGTAGTGTTTCAAACTTTATCTCATTTGTAACGCATGCTGAAAATTTCAGCATGTACACTATCGGGTGGCCGAATTTTCTTCTCCAAATTAGATATATTTTGTGTCTTGAAATATGTTATTGATTGAAGGAGAATTGGAAGTAATTTGAATTCATAAAGTGTGATATCTTGAAAATCACACATGCTGAAAAATTTTAGCATGTGTGTGAATGCATCTAGGCGAATTCTTGGCCATATTAGTGTCCAAATTCATTTTTAAAAATGATGAGATTATTGTCTAATAATTGGTGATTTATTTCTAAGAGAAAAATCAAAGAAAATTGGAAATAATTTGAATAAAAGCACCATGTATCAAATGCAGAAATTTCAGCATGTCAAGTCTCCATTATGGCGGAATTTTTACCCATTTTTGTGAAGAAATTATCTTGCTTGATTTGTGTGATAATGTTATGAGTTATGGAAACTATTTTATGTTGATTTTGGCACATTTTTTTAATGGAATTCTCAGATTTTCCAAGTCATAAAATGATGACAACATTCAACCAATCAATGAGTGCCAAGTAAGCAAAAGTTAAATGATCATATAATGAGGAGGTGCCAAGTAAGCAAGAGCATGTCACATTGATGCCACATACTCTCCCAAGGACTTAGAAGATAATTTTCAAGAGGAGAAGGAATCCAAGGGGGACGGCCATTATACTTAAAAAGGAAATGAAGAAGAGCAAAACAAAGACAAGAACAATCATTACATTCTTGAAGATCAAAAAAACGCCTAAAGCCTTCTTCTTTCTACACTTATTTCTTTCTTCTTTCTAAAAGCCTATTGTACTTATATTCATATTCTTGAATAGGCTTATCTTAGACCACCACACATTCTTTATCCTTGTAAAAGATTGATCACGGTGTGATCAATCTTCAATCTTGCAAGGTGGTGGTGTTCGTGCGCAATTGTATTTATCATACAAGGTTTGTAAAGGGTTGGAGTTGGTGTGCAACTCTATCAACCCTGTGGTAAGGTGTATTTGTGTTGTGTGATTAGTGTGAACCGAGAAATGTGTTCCTCGAAGACTGGAGTAGGTTGTTTATAACCGAACCAGTATAAAATTCTTGGTGTCATTTACTTTCAGCACTTATATTCTGTTTCAGCACTGTTTACTCTTTTTGATTACGTTCGTGAAAATAGTAAATGTTTTTCAAAAATTACAAAACTTTTCAGAACAATAGCCACGCATCTTAGGTTAATTTGGTACAAGTTTCAACCATTTTGGACAAGTATAAGTCACCCGAACATCCAAAGATCTGAGACAAGTGCAGTCTGATTTTAAGGCTTGCAAAGGTTAAGACTTTGAGTGTATTTGATTAACTTCCCAAAAGGATTTTTCAAAACTGTTTCAACCCATTTAAATACAACATATAAAGGGTTAGTGGTTAAAATTTCAGAGCAATTGGAGTTACGTACAAATAGGAATAAATTTTTCAAAACAGTCTACTGTTTCTGGCAGATTCGCGCAATCTAACCACAAACGATTTTTGAAGGGGTTAAAGGTTGAATTTAAATCTGAAATTTCTAGGAGACGCTCATCACATCTGAGGCTAAGTTCTCTCAAAATTTCAGAATTTTTGAAGACCTACAACCTAGTTTTAAAAACGTTCTAAAACTAGTCCTGAAAACAGAAACTGTTTTCAGAAGTTGAGTTCTTGAGTGAAAATAATTTTAAAAACCACACTTTCCGCACCAACTATTCAACCCTCCCCTTCTAGTGGTTCCTTGCAGATCCTACAAGTGGTATCAGAGCGCAGGAACACTCACTTCAAAGGATCCAACGATTCAGTAGGATGGCAACCACAAATCTCAAAACCGAGCAAGAAGGTATGTCGAGCCAAAGATGGTATGACCTTGTGACTGAATATAGCATGTGGATCACGAAATTTTGAAAATTTTTGATGGATATATATTGACCATGTTTATATGGTAGGTACATGACATGTCGGTGAAGTTTCGGTAGTCACCCGATACGGCAACTTTCGGTTTATGACCTTGTAACATATCGTTATAATTTTGACGTCACCATTACTTATAACATACGATATAATACCTGAATATACTCATTACTATGAGGTGTATGTAGTGGTGTGACGTCGACATACGTTTATAATATATGTGACGTGGTCGGCATTACGTCAGAATTAAAAAAATATGGATATATATAATATATATATGTAAATGGCATGTATATTAAATGAGATGAAGAGACTTTCCATTTCAATTTTGTTGCCATATAGCTCTCTCCAAATATATCTTCATTTAATGAATTAGTTACTTCATTAACTTAAGCACTTCACTTAATGAACTAGTTTAGCTCATTAGTTATGGCACCTGAAAATAGTACAAAGACAACAAATGTTTACTATATGATGTAAGCTTTAATGCTTCATGACTTGTTAGTACGGCAACAACATATATAAGTATGTAAAGCATATTTATCACTTAAGCATGTCAAGTAACAATTTATTCATGCATTTCGTAAGTACGTAACATTTAAATTCTGCATTTGTAAATCACTCAAACCCTTTTTCTCAACAATCTCCCCCTATGATGGTTTGAAAAATAAAATTGGTTCATGATTTAAATGTGATCGCACCCTATACAACTATGCGCAAATTTAAAATTTGAATTTTGAATTTCATATCGTCGTGCTCCACCTTAAATCATGCTTTTTTGTTGCATTGTCGTGCTCCCAATTAAATCATGCATTTGTAAATCACTCAAACCCTTTTTCTCAACAATCTTTCCCTTTTAGATGATTTGCAGAATAACATTGGTTCTTGATTTAAATGTGATCGCTCCCTGTACAATTATGCGCAAATTTAAAATTTGAATTTTGAATTTCATATCGTCGTGCTCCCCCTTAAATCATGCTTCTTTATCCCATCGTCATGCTCCCCCTTAAATCATGCTTCTTTCTCCTCCTTAAATCATGCTTTTCTCTCCCTCTTTATTTTGTAAATGTCACCAAAAGTACAAGTAACAACAAAAAGAAAGAGCAATTTATACCAACAGAAATCATGCATTTCTAGTGCGTTCTTAAGGGTTATTGATTCAACCCTTTGCAAGTGTACCTTTTGGTACCCAAACTTGAATGACCTTCCTCAGTCTTACAAAAGGTGAGAAAGAGATTAAGGAGCAATATAATAAATGTTAGTGGCATTTCTATTTGGCCTATGGCTGAGAATATCATTATAAGCATAATAAGATCTTTGTTTTTGACATGAAATTGTGTTAGTGTGCATGGTGCGTGGTCTAGATGCATTTGTGTTGTATGAATGTCGCGTATGCATCCATGGTTTTCTTTCATATCTATACGGCACATGATTGTATTTTGTATGAGATGAAAAAGAAGAAGTACGATGAGATATGGTGGGTTGTGCTCTAGACATATTCTTAGGCTGCGTAGTTGCATGCGGTTTCTTAGACGAAGATAAAATACAATTTGTAGACTTGTTTTGCACTTTATTATCTTCAACGTATCCTAATCCGGTTTTATCACCTTCATGCTTTTGGGAAGAAATGAGACAATCCAGCATGCTCGTACCCGTATCGAAATGTTTTACCGTCTTTCCTAAATCCGAGATTCTTGATTTCAAATTTGAAATCTTGGCTTTCATCTCAGTGTTTTCGGATGTTAAGGAGGAAAACTTAGATTATAATGAAACAATCAAATTAGACGACTCCTCTTTTAAATCATTTAATTGAGATACAAGATTTGTGTTAGAGAATTCTAACATTCTTGTCTTTTGCTGGACCGTGCACCTACAATAAACACCACTAGAGGGGGGGTGAATAGTGGTTACGGAAATTACACTACTACCCTTGATTAAAATCCTTTTGAAAAAAGAATCTGAGACTACCTCAGATTCAGAACCCGTTTTTAAAAAATTCAAACATCTGTGTACACAACTCCAAAAATTATGAAAATTTCCACAACTCAACTTCAATGTCTTGAAAAAACTCTATCCAAAAATCAGATAAAAATAAGATCGTTTGGCCCTTCAAACAATTACAAATATTTAGATTGTCAATCTGGATGGAATGGACATAATGTTGCTGAAATTGAAAAATGTGTTTCTCTTTGAATACTTGACCAAAAAGGTTGATCTTTATGTCAAAACACTCCTTAAGATGTCTAGTATATGTTTCTAAATGTCCCTGACCTTAAAAAATTCTTAGTTAAAATAGAATTCAAATTTTGCAAAACTAGTCAGATTGCAGCCAGATTGGAGCAGTTATCTTGCAACGACTTAAAGACTAACTTTCCCTTGCTCAAATTAAGTGATTCTTGTTGAACAAGAAAGCTAACAGTCTAGAGTATAAATCCACCAAAAATCACGAATTTTAAAAGTGTTTTGCTAGTTTTTCAAAATGTGAGGATTTGTGTGAAATCTGCAGTGAAAAACAGGCAAAAAACAGAAAAATGTAAAGCAGATAAGAACACCAAGGATTTATTTTGGTTCGGACAATGTGACCTACTCCAGTCCCAAGGAACACCTTTCCTTGGATTTCACTATGGTATGAGCCAAATTACAACAGGAAGCAAGCTTGATCCTTGGGTTAAACACCAATCCTATTCAAGACTTGGATGAACACCTCTATACAACTCTTGGTTGCAACACCTCTATAACCTATTGATGTAGCCTTATAGATTTGGCTAATCAATCTTACAAATCAGACACAAGAGGTTTGTATCTCTACTACAAATGTCACAAGAACAACTTAGGTACAAAGAATGAAACAAGAATTGAGAGAAGAAGATAGCAAGACAATTCGACTATTGCTTTCAAGTGTGTGTTCTTCTTCTTCACCTTTGCCTCATATTTATAGTGTGAAATGATTTTTGAAGATAAGAACTCCAATGTGTCACCATCTTCATCATCAATGTTTAAGTGTCTTCACATCATTGGTTGGCCTTGTACACTTGGCAAAATAAAACAACACAATTGGTCCAACCTTTGACACTTGTATGGCCGATTTTTCTACCTTGAAAAATGACTTGGAATTTGCTTGAAAAATGATGATAATAGCAAGGGATAATATGGCATAATTCTCCACTATCGCCTCAACTTTTAGCCATGATAATAGTCATGTGATGGATGAGCAATTCAAACAAAAGATCAGCTCCATCTTACCCACAATAGCCGTTTGTTTTGAAATTGGAATTTCCAAGTTGGCAATTTTGCCAACTAGCTTCTTTTTGGTTGGTCCACTTGTTACCAAGCAATAAAATGAGTACACCATCTTTTTTTTGAGCAATAAAGAGATATGTTTTATTATGCCTCACTTATGGCGGAGGAAAACCATATTACATCGTTCATCAATGTATGAGAAATAATAATATAACGAGCATATAATTTCTATTCTCCAATCATATATGATATGTCTCATTAAAACCTTGCCAGGTAAAACCACCCTTGTGGATAAATCCTTGGCGAAGGAAAAAGCATACATATTTATATGATTGGAGTGAGCATATGAATACAAAATAGATATCCTCATGATGATTGTAGCTTCCAAAAATTGAGCGCTTTAGAGCCAAGGCTGGACGTTTAACAGTGAGCACCTCTAAATTTGTTGTCGTTGCCAAGATATCATGCACATAAGAGAATGAAAGTTAGTGAACACAAAGATTCTATGTAATGTAAGAGGAGCAGAAGCACGCGGAATGCAGCAAGATATATTGTGTAATAAATTACCCATGTTACCCATACCCGAAGATATGGGCAACCATAAGCTTAGCAAAGCTATTTGAGGAATGAATATGATGTGAGAAACCATTATAAAGGGGATAATGAAGCTTACACACGTTGCCCATATTTTGCGATATAGGCAACAAATATGATCACGAGCTGAAGACATGTCTAATATGTGGAGTGTTCTCCGTCTGGTAGCTTGCATGCACTAGCGGTGGCAGCTCAGCTACTGTCGTAAAAACTCTAAGTTGCTGATGAAATTGACCATATTGTGCTAAAAAATGAGCTGGTTGATTAGCCTCCCAAGGAATGTATGTTAACTCAGATGATGTTGAAAGTAACATTCTGCAGAATATGGAAGCATGCAGATCTCATTGATTTTGAACAGTTGACACTACTCCCTACACATCAACCTCAACGTCAATTGAGCTCCATTGTGCGGCAAAATATAAGTATCCGAAATATGCTGCTTGGAATTCTGCTGTGGCTAGAGTAGTTAACGGAAGGTGGTAAGAGATTGCTCCCATAAATTTACCATTACTGTCACGCAACATTGCACCAGATGCTGCTGAATATCTCCCATGAGCCGCATCGGTGTTCAGTTTCAATCTACCCGCTGGAGGATGAATCCATCTAACAACCATGTATCTAGGAGGGGTTAACAAATCACTACAAAACAGTTTTGAAGGTTACACATAGTACCCTTGATTTTTGCACATTATGTACATAATAAAGTCTATTCATGGCACAACTAGTTTGTATGCCCCATACCGCCAAAACAGCCCGTTTCACACACATGCAAGGGCTTATATTCTATTTTCATAATGAACATATTACACCTAACTCATATGACATACAAACATACAACTTATATGCATCCTTTACCCCGCAAGTCACATTCTTTCACAAGAATATCATTCTCCCCACCCTTTTCATCCAACCGTCCCCCTTACATATTAAAGGAGAGAGCTTTACCATATTCATGCATCATATTCATACTCAAAAGGGCAAAGAATCCATCTTTGAAGAAATCTCATACATGCAAGTCACTTTTCTTAAGGAATCCGAAATCTTCATGCTTCAAGCTTAAACTTTTCCATCTAAGATTAAATCTTAAAAATAGCTAGACATTCAAGCATATACTTTCACACACAAGTCAAGAATATTTATAGTGTACTTGCCTCTTCAAGCTCAAACCTTTCCTTAGCTTGGAACTTGGATGAAAAGAAGTGAAGTCTCCCTCCTCTTCAACATATACCCCACGGTTTAGAGGAGGAAACAAACAAAATTAGTTATTATCTTGAGTGAAAGATAGAGCTAAATGGAGGTTAGATTGACTTACCAAGATGAAGCTTGAATGGTGTTCAAACCACTAAGAAGCTAGTACCACTTAAGAGCTTGAAAAGCTTGAACCTAGTGACCATGGGGGTCACGGTTTTTAAGCAAGAAAAAGTAGCAATGTGAGCTTCACTCTATGAATTATGTAATTTAACTAAGAAGCTAGACATTCCACTTACCTAGAGGGTTCTTAAGGCTTGAAGATGGAAAGGATCTTGGACTTCTTAGCTCAATCGGCCATGGGTCTTGAGGAAAGAAGGAGGGGAAAAACTCTTGCTATTTGGAAATTCCTTGGATGGTTAGTGGAGTAAAGATGGATTATGTGGCGCCCCGCACCCCGGCCCTGCCGGAGTCGGTGCACCCGCCGTACTTTACTAAGGAGAGTACTAGGCGTCGTCTCATACGTGTCATGATCCATGGTATAATGCGTGGATGATCACACATACACGTAGATAATTAAGTGAAACCGCGGCAGAATTTAAAACTTCAAAATAATAACATCCATACAACCATTCATAGTTTACATCCCAAACAGAATGTATCAAAAGTCACCAGAGTAAATGTTTTTCCATCCCAAATACATAATCAGTCGTCCATCATAGCTAGTTGGTCATGCCTCTTAGGTCTGTCCATCTTCCACTTATACTCACGGATACGGAACCCTGAGTTCGTCATCGATCCACTCTACTTTGTCGTGCGCAACCTCTGGGGAAAAATAAGGGTGAGTGACATCGTCACTAGCAAGTATACTATACTAATCAGGGATTAAAAGGGAAAGTGCGAACAAGAATCGAACCCCCCAAAATTTCTAGATTAGAAGTATACCTGTCCGTCGTCAGGTCCTCGATCAATCTGGGTCATTACTTAGAACAGGCAAGGTCATTTCTTAAATAAAATTTTGTCACTATAACTTAATATAATAACAAGGACCGTAACTTATTTGGGGAATAGCATAATAAGGGTCATCACATAGAATCTAAGAGTTCATCACAACTCTGGACGTCTTGTGTTCTTTTATGAATGTAACATGTATCCATATGTATGTATAATGCAACGGGACGTCACACTTAGGGTCTACAAGAACATGAGATCCTAGTCTAAGTATCATGTGTCACTACACAATGATCTCATGAACGTGACATGCATGCATATGTACATGTGATGCATCATGATAAAATGATAATATGGCTTTTCACACTTTTTGTCAAATCATCATCATCGTCTTAAAACAATAGAGTGTTCAGATCTATATCCCGGATTTGAGGCGGTACGTCATCTCGTCTTGTCGGGCCAATTCTTCCGGACCCGCACGGCCTCGTATCAGATCACTTAACCCTGATCTGGTGGGTTCACACTGGTCACTCTTATCGGGCCAATTATTCCGGACCCGCACGGCCTCGTATTAGATCACTTAACCCTGATCTGGTGGGTTCACACTGGTCACTCTTGTCAGGCCAATTATTCCGGACCCGCACGGCCTCGTATCAGATCACTTAACCCTGATCTGGTGGGTTCACACTGATCGATCTCATATTTACACACGGTACCGGTGGGGAGTCATTTCAAAAATCATCTTTTTAAAATGCTTTTCATCCTTTTTCTTTGCAAAACTCATGTCATAAATCATGTATGTGACAATGATGCAAATGCATGTCGTGTAGTATGCAATCCATGGTCCAATGCATGTTATGCACGAATAAATGCGTCTCGTCGGCATGCTAGAAAATTTCCAGCTCGGTAACGTCGTCTTATCTTTGGTTATCCTCCATTAATAAACACCTTCTAAACTTAGTGGTTCACTCGTACTTGTTTGAAAATGTCATAAGTAATTACCATGCGAGTTTTAAGGCATAAAGACGTTGATAAGAGAATCTTTCGTTCTTTTGATAGAGAGGTTACAAAACTGAACTCTGGAATGACCAGTTTTACTATAAAATTTAGTGTGGCCACTCCTTAAATCATTTTCCAGAAATTCCAACTCCCCGGCTTAATAATCTCATTGGACTAGTATCCTGCAACAATTGGGCCCATATGCACTTCTCTAAGGTTCAATTTCAAATCATGCAACTCTCTATACAAATTCTGCCAGTCCAGCACATTTCAGTCTGACCCATTTTACTAGAAAATTCATTAAAAATAAACCATAACCCATTTTGACAAAATTCCAACTCTCACCTATACTTTATTCATAGGGTTAGTGTCATACCGAAAATTAGTTAATTTGCATACCTCTAAGGTCCATTTCTAGGCTACTAAATACGTTACTAAAATTCTGTCCAGTATAACAATTTCAGCAGGACCAATCTTACTAGGGAATTTATTAAAAATAAACCATGGCTCCTTTTAATGAAATTACAACTCTCACACCTTATATACACATAAAACTAGTAGCATACCAAAAATCAACAGATTTGAAAGTTCTTAGGGACCCTTTTCTGTTCTCACAAAACAGCTCAATTTTCTGCCCAGTTCCAGTAATTCTCCTAGAGGTCATATATTCTTCCTAAGTGTCCTTGTCTTACATTTTTGTCACATACACTTAACAACACTTGTGGGAGCACACGCACCCTTCTACCCACAGCCCCGTTTTTGGTGCATGCAAGAAAATGAGGTATTCCTAACTCACTACAAGGCCCAAGCTTGTCTCAATATCTTTACTAAGTTAACATTTTCATGCAATATCACACATGCCTCCTTCACCCTTACCACCGTGAGCCCCTATCATGGAAAAGGGAGAATCTTTAACCCATCCATCCTAGATTAACACATAAAAATGCATATAATCCGCAAAGATCACATCTTTGGAACAAGGTTCCACTTCTACACCCCAAATGGCCCTAGGCCGAAAGTTATGGCATAAAAACTTAATATTGTTCAACTAAAATCAAATCTTAAGTACATCTAGCTATTCATGCACACACTTTCACATTCAAGCCTTAAAGAGTATAGTGTACTTGTCTTTGAAATCTTTCGATCGGGTTGGTTGACACAAGAAGCACTTCCTCTTTCTTTTCCTATCACACACGGCATAGGGCTTTTGTTAGCCATTCTTGAGATTAAGGGTCTTACCATTTGCACCTTGGATGGATTGAAGGAGATCTTCTCTTGCTAGAGTATGCTCCTTTGTTTGGAGTTTAGAGAAAAATCTTCGCCTAGATAGCCTTGAGATTTTAGGGTTCTTGGACTTCCTTAGCTCTCACTCCCGTCGGTTTATGGAGAGGGAAGGAGGATCACTCTTCCTTTCTGAAAAGCCTCTTGAATACACTTCATTAAAGTGGGTAAGGAAGAGGCTTCTTGTAACAAGGGAGATGGGGATTAACTTCTCCCTCTTTACTATGCATCCGGCGGCCCCTTTGTTGGGGAGAGGGAAGGGCACTTTTGAATACAACCTTGTCTTACACTCAACTACATCATTTAATCATGGTGTCTAAATGATTTTAATTGTTATGCCTCCTCTCATACGGATTATGGCCGAAGTATGAGCATAAATTCCATGTGTATGTTTTCCCCCAATAATGCACATATATGTATTTAGCTCCTATCCCATTTATTCAAATGTTCTTTCTTAATCCTCTAGGTTGCACCTTGTTTTTATATAACAGATATATATACCCTTAAGTATAACCCATCTAAATTTCTCATAATTCTTATCCATAGATGTGGGCTATGTATATTTTCCGTATATATAAGTGTATATATATATATATCTGTGTGTGTGTGTGCATATATATATATATATGTATATACACACGCACCCATGCATATATATACATATCTATATTTTTTTCTTTGAAATAAGCCATAGACCTCAAAATGTCCTTTATTTCCTATATTACTAAGTGTTCGCATATACTTCTTTGAAAATTATTCTATATAATCATAGATAAATCGGTGATGTCTTCTTTTTGAGGTCTCATTATCTTGTCGTGCTTCTCTCCTTACCCCAGTTGTTGTACTAGTTTTGAGCGGGGTACAACATTCTTCCCCCCTTAAAATAAGTTTCGTCCTCGAAACTGGAGGGTGTGTGCCTAAGTCCCCATGTTTCCCTTTGGTCCCTTATCATATTTCTTTGAGATTCATTCCTTTCTTTGCATAAGTAAGACAGAACGTAAGTACTTTAGTTCGGGAATTTCGTGGTACCTGCCAGCAACTTGGGTGTTTCGAAATCCTTGGGGCCTTATCCCTCGGTTACCGCCTCTGTTTGATCTATGCAGGGTTCCACGAGGGTACTGCGGCCATCTCCCACTTTCTCTTCTCATTTGTCTTTTTAGTCTCCTTCGCACCTTCATCATCCGAATATCGCATTCAACCTCATAGCAGCCCTTTACCAACTCATCGAACGTGCTTGGGTGCACTTTGTCCAATCCTTCTTCAATTCGAGGGTTCAGTCCTCATATGAATCTAGTCATCTTCCACTGTTCATCTTCCATGATCAGAGGTGCATACCGTCCTAACGTGGTGAACTGGTGGACATATTCTGAGACCGGGGTGTCCGGTCCTTGCCTTAGTGCATCAAATTCTTCCATCCTTTCAATCACCATTTTCATTGGGAGGTAAGCCCCACAGAATTCTTCCAAGACTCTAGCCCAGGCGATGGGTCGGGGTAGGGACTGGACCCTTTCTCTCCATCATTGACTGGCCTTGCCTATCAGGAAGGGACGAATAATTAGAGCCCTCATTTCATATGGTACCCGGGCTCTGACGAGCTGGTCCTCGACCTCGTTCAACCATTTTCGGCCTCCTCTGGTGTGGTCTCCCCGCCAAACCTTGGAACCTGCTCTCTTGTCATCTTCCGATAATAGAAACCCATACTTCCAGGGGGTGACAACGATGATGTCCCCGCACCAGTTTGTGGGGTTATCTGCACCACATAGCGTCTGTTTATTTAGGGTCATATCAATAATAAGGAACTTCTACTCAACTTGTATGTAACAAAAAGTTCTAGGTGTCACATAACAAATTGGATATAAGTCGGTTTCCCTTAGATCAGTCCTTAACCAAGGACCTAGTTACGTGTCGGGATCCTAAACTTTTAGTCTAGGGAATTTTAAGGTCAACTCTCACCTAAGATTCAAACTTAGTCAACTATAATCACAAATTAGTTCTATTTTCTGCCCGGATCTGGAGCCTTGGCTCTGATACCACCTGTGGCGCCCCGCACCCTGGCCCCGCCAGAGTCGGTGCACCCGCCGTACCTCACTAAGGAGAGTACTAGGCATCGTCTCATACGTGTCATGATCTATGGTATAATGCGTGGATGATCACACATACACGTAGATAATTAAGCGAAACCGCGGCAGAATTTAAAACTTCAAAATAATAACATCCATACGACCATTCATAGTTTACATCCCAAACAGAATGTATCAAAAGTCACCAGAGTAAATGTTTTTCCAACCCAAATACATAATCAGTCGTCCATCATAGCTAGTTGGTCATGCCTCTTAGGTCTGTCCATCTTCCACTTATACTCACGGATACGGAACCATGGGTTCCTCATCGATCCACTCTACTTTGTCGTCCGCAACCTCTGGGGAAAAATAAGGGTGAGTGACATCGTCACTAGCAAGTATACTATACTAATCAGGGATTAAAAGGGAAAGTGCGAACAAGAATCGAACCCCCCAAAATTTCTAGATTAGAAGTATACCTGTCCGTCGTCAGGTCCTCGATCAATCTGGGTCATTACTTAGAACAGGCAAGGTCATTTCTTAAATAAAATTTTGTCACTATAACTTAATATAATAACAAGGATCGTAACTTATTTGGGGAATAGCATAATAAGGGTCATCACATAGAATCTAAGAGTTCATCACAACTCTGGACGTCTTGTGTTCTTTTATGAATGTAACATGTATGCATATGTATGTATAATGCAACGGGACGTCACACTTAGGGTCTACGAGAACATGACATCCTAGTCTAAGTATCATGTGTCACTACACAATGATCTCATGAACGTGACATGCATACATATGTACATGTGATGCATCATGATAAAATGATAATATGGCTTTTCACACTTTTCGTCAAATCATCATCATCGTCTTAAAACAATAGAGTGTTCAGATCTATATCCCGGATCTGAGGCGGTACGTCATCTCGTCTTGTCGGGCCAATTATTCCGGACCCGCATGGCCTTGTATCAGATCACTTAACCCTGATCTAGTGGGTTCACACTGGTCACTCTTATCGGGCCAATTATTCCGGACCCACACGGCCTCGTATCAGATCACTTAGCCCTGATCTGGTGGGTTCACACTGGTCACTCTTGTCGGGCCAATTATTCTGGGCCCGCATGGCCTCGTATCAGATCACTTAACCCTGATCTGGTGGGTTCACACTGATCGATCTCATATTCACACACGGTACCGGTGGGGAGTCATTTCAAAAATCATCTTTTGAAAATGCTTTTCATCCTTTTTCCTTGCAAAACTCATGTCATAAATCATGTATGTGACAATGATGCAAATGCATGTCGTGTAGTATGCAATCCATGGTCCAATGCATGTTATGCACGAATAAATGCGTCTCGTCGGCATGCTAGAAAATTTCCAGCTCGGTAACGTCGTCTTATCTTTGGTTATCCTCCATTAATAAACACCTTCTAAACTTAGTGGTTTGCTCGTACTTGTTTGCAAATGTCATAAGTAATTACCATGCGAGTTTTAAGGCATAACGACGTTGATAAGAGAATCTTTCGTTCTTTTGATAGAGAGGTTACGAAACTGAATTCTGGAATGACCAGTTTTACTATAAAATTTAGTGTGGCCACTCCTTTAACCATTTTCCGGAAATTCCAACTCCCCGGCATAATTATCTCATTGGACTAGTATCCTGCCAAAATTGGGCCCATATGCACTTCTCTAAGGTTCAATTTCAGATCATGCAACTCGCTATACAAATTCTGCCAGTCCAGCACATTTCAGTCTGACACATTTTACTAGTAAATTCATTAAAAATAAACCATAACTCATTTTGACAAAATTCCAACTCTCACCTCTACTTTATTCATAGGGTTAGTGTCATACCAAAAATTAGTTAATTTGCATACCTCTAAGGTCCATTTCTAGGCTACTAAATACGTTACTAAAATTCTGTCCAGTATAACAATTTCAGCAGGACCAATCTTACTAGGGAATTTATTAAAAATAAACCATGGCTCCTTTTAATGAAATTACAACTCTCACAACTTACATACACATAAAACTAGTAGCACACCAAAAATCAACAGATTTGAAAGTTCTTAGGGACCCTTTTCTGGTCTCACAAAACAGCTCAATTTTCTGCCCAGTTCCAGTAATTCTCCTAGAGGTCATATATTCTTCCTAAGTGTCCTTGTCTTACATTTTTGTCACATACACTTAACAACACTTGTGGGAGCACACGCACCCTTCCACCCACAGCCCCGTTTTTGGTGCATGCAAGAAAATGAGGTATTCCTAACTCACTACAAGGCCCAAGCTTGTCTCAATTTCTTAACTAAGTTAACATTTTCATGCAATATCACACATGCCTCCTTCACCCTTACCACCGTGAGCCCCTATCATGGAAAAGGGAGAATCTTTAACCCATCCATCCTAGATTAACACATAAAAATGCATATAATCCGCAAATATCACATCTTTGGAACAAGGTTCCACTTCTACACCCCAAATGGCCCTAGGCCGAAAGTTATGGCATAAAAACTTAATATTGTTCAACTAAAATCAAATCTTAAGTACATCTAGCCATTCATGCACACACTTTCACATTCAAGCCTTAAAGAGTATAGTGTACTTGCCTTTGAAATCTTTCGATCGGGTTGGTTGACACAAGAAGCACTTCCCCCTTTCTTTTCCTATCACACACGGCATAGGGCTTTTGTTAGCCATTCTTGAGATTATGTAATATATTTTAGAGGAAGAATGAAGGGTCTTACCATTTGCACCTTGGATGGATTGAAGGAGATCTTCTCTTGCTAGAGTATGCTCCTTTGTTTGGAGTTTAGAGAAAAATCTTCGCCTAGATAGCCTTGAGATTGTAGGGTTCTTGGACTTCCTTAGCTCTCACTCCCGTCGGTTTATGGAGAGGGAAGGAGGATCACTCTTCCTTTTTGAAAAGCCTCTTGAATACACTTCATTAAAGTGGGTAAGGAAGAGGCTTCTTGTAACAAGGGAGATGGGGATTAACTTCTCCCTCTTTACTATGCATCCGGCGGCCCCTTTGTTGGGGAGAGGGAAGGGCACTTTTGAATACAACCTTGTCTTACACTCAACTACATCATTTAATCATGGTGTCTAAATGATTTTAATTGTTATGCCTCCTCTCATACGGATTATGGCCGAAGTATGAGCATAAATTCCATGTGTATGTTTTTCCCCCAATAATGCACATATATGTATTTAGCTCCTATCCCATTTATTCAAATGTTCTTTCTTAATCCTCTAGGTTGCACCTTGTTTTTATATAACAGATATATATACCCTTAAGTATAACCCATCTAAATTTCTCATAATTCTTATCCATAGATGTGTGCTTATGTATATTTTCCGTATATATATGTATATATATATATATATATATATCTGTGTGTGTGTGCATATATATATATATATGTATATACACACGCACCCATGCATATATATACATATCTATATTTCTTTCTTTGAAATAAGCCATAGACCTCAAAATGTCCTTTATTTCCTATATTACTAAGTGTTCGCATATACTTCTTTGAAAATTATTCTATATAATCATAGATAAATCGGTGATGTCTTCTTTTCGAGGTCTCATTATCTTATCGTGCTTCTCTCCTTACCCCAGTTGTTGTACTAGTTTTGAGCAGGGTACAACAGATTAAGAGGCTTTTATTAAAAGAAGAAGGAGGCCTCTTGATTAGGGCACAGCCGGCGGTTTCATTATGAGGGGAGGGGAAGGTTCCTCATGTGCATGGACATTATTATGAAACTCATTTAAGGCTTAACCATGGTTCATTTTCTCAATAAGGCCTCATGGCCGAAAGTATAAGTGTGTGCACTTATACATGTATGAGTTCAATTCTATTGCATTTTATCAATGATCATAGCTTACCCATTTTCCTATCTTAATTTACATATACTATACATATATGCGTGTTTAAAGTGTATTTTCAACTATTATCTTTTAAATATATTTTTTTCATGGAACTAAAATCTTTTAGGCCACTATTACATCATAGGCCAAAATCTATAAATATGACGTGTGTATATATATATGTGTGTGTATATATATGTGTGTGTGTATATATATATCCAATACTACGCATATAAATATGAATATATCATGTAAACATACTTTCCACAAAATTGAAGTTGCTAGACCAAAAGTGACTTGGATTAATGATGAAATTCTCTTGGCTCACCCCAAGAGGATAGCGGCGGTTAAGGGGTCCTCCCCCAAGTTCATTTACTCCTTAATTGCATTATTCCTTTTTGTATTTACATTGTTGCTTTAGTAAGCAATTAAGGTGTGTAGTTAGCTTTTCTAGCAAAAAGGGGTCTCCTAATGACTTCCTCTACCCGGTGGCTAAAGGGGGAAAAAGGAGTACTTTTCTTTTTTTTTTTACTTTTTAAATCTCATTTAGTAGAACACCAAATGCTAGAATAACTCTCCATGCTTTCTTTCACCAATACTACAAAGGGTTTGTTGCTTGTAGTAAAAGGAACTCCACTTTAATGTCCCCAATGCCCTAGGCCGAAATTTATGAGTAATCTTTGGAGGGAAAGCTATCAACTCATATGCTTCATAATTCATACTTTGTGTAGCATACTATTTTCCTTCAATATTGAATAAACGTTGGTAAATCTTAAAATATTCTTTTTCTGAAATATCGTTCTACTGCATCACTTAATATTAGCCCCGGATGCAGTACTATTTTTGGTGGATACAACATCCTCCCCCCTTATTATAAGTTTCATCCTCGAAACTGGAATAGTGTGGTGCAAGCTTTCATGTTCCTTTATGTCCCTCACGTGGTTCCCTTAGTGGCGCTTTTATGAATCTTTTTATTTCCTTCCAGAATTTTCCGTGGTCGTCGTTTTCGTTACTTCTAATTCTGCTCCAATCATGGCCACTTCCTCCCTCTACAATGTTTTGCAAAGGCCAGGGTATGGGCGGATTTCATTAAATAACTACGATGGCCCTACTGGCATCTTGTTCATTTTGCCCTTGGTAGGTTGGTCGTAGCATCTATAGGGATGTAATCTCCTTTCCATCCGGATTTTAGGAAGGTTTATGAAAATCTAGTAGGTCTTTGATTCTCTGTCTTCACCTTTGGATGCATAAGATCAAATAAAATGTCTTTCCATCCTCTTAGGACCACTTTGTTCAGCCTTTCTTAAGGGTTACGTATGAACTTATTCTTTATTCTCTATACCCATTATCACAGCTTACCTCTTTATCTTGATCCCATGTTTCAATAACAATTTTCACTTTTAGAGTTATGAATGTATACGACCACTTTTGAATATCTTCCATATATGTTGTCTCGTAGATTTAACTGATAATATATCTTTATAGCTTGGCGAACCCAATCCTTTACCAGGTATTCCCAGTTCGTCTATCTCATAACAATCAAACTGGAATCGTTGATCCCGTTCGAAAACCTATGCTCTTGCTGTCTCAAATATTCCTCGTCCCGTACATGATCTATGATTTTTCTTTCACGACACTGAATGAATTAAGGTATTTATTGTTCACCTTAAATTGACCAACTAACTCCTTGGTCTTAAGTAGTGGTACCTATTCTTTATTGTAGTCTTATTGAGCTCTTCTTATCCAGGTATTTACCCGACTATTTTGGGGATCCTAATATTCTGTGACGCATTCTAGTTTTCATGCCTTAGTTGTGCTACTCTAGTTGTCTTCCTTGTCCACTTACCGCTGATTATGTAGAAATCTTTCCTCAAGATTCCTTGTCATATCACTCTATGACCATTCATACTTGGGAAATAAGCAAGGTAAAACATAGGTACTTTGTATTTAAGTTGGATAATCAGATGTACCTGTTTATGGTTTAGGTGTCTCAGAGATCTCTGGATAAACCATTCTTTGGTTTAGACTGTTATTTCTGGTTGTCTCGTTGGGGGTCCTATATGAATATGGCTGCCACCTTCTACCTTGTCTTTTGATACGATCGTTAAGTCTCTTATTTCGTTCTTCCATTATCTTATTATCTCGCTCCGCTCTATAACAATCCCTCAGCAATTCATCAAAGGTCTTCGAATATGCTTTGACTAGCCGGATCTTAATCGGCGGGTTTAAACCGCGCATGAACCTCATCACCTTATACTTTCAATCTTCCATAATCCAAGGAACGTACCGTCCCAATGTGGTGAACCGATGAGCATATTCTGAGACAGTATTATCTCGCACTTCTTTTAATGTGTCAAATTCCTCAGTCCTCCTCGTGATCAAGTCTGGAGAGAGAAAGGACTCACAAAATTCTTCTAGAAATTTTTGTCCAAGTTATCGGTCGAGGCAGTGGCTGAATACTGGTTCTCCACCACTGGCTGGCCTTACCAATCAGAAATGGCCAGACAATTTGTGCCCTTATCTCATCGGCACCGAATCAGCAGAAGGCTACTTTCGACTTTATTTAACCATTATTCTGCTTCTTTCGAGCTAGACTCTCTGCCAAATCTCAGAGCATGTGCTTTAGCTAATGCCGATAGTAGAACCCATTGCTTTCCGGGGGTGACAGTGATGATGTCAATTTACTGGACTGTGATGTCATCTGCACCACGTAGCGTTGGTTTTATTCGAAGTTGACATACTGAGATAAGCGACAAAATTTGATTCAAAATCCTAACGGAAATTCCAAGTGGGCATGCAAGCAGGTACAATACGAATTAAATTCTATAAAATGTCATCGACTAGGGCTTTATCATTAGGTTAAAACCCTAACTTCCAGTCTAAGTCATCCTAGTCTAAGGTCAACTCTCTTTCTAGGATTTGTGACTTAGATCTAAAGTCAAGCTTAGATTTCTAAAATCATAAATTAATTCTATATTCTGCCCGGATCTAGAGCCTCGGCTCTGATACCACCTGTGGCGCCCCGCACCCCGGCCTAGCCGGAATTCGGTGCGCCCGCCGTACTTCACTACGGAGAGTACCAGACATCGATTCATAACATGTCGTAGTCCATAATAGAATATGTGGACCTTCTTGCTTACGCATCAACAAGTAAGCAAAACCGAGGCAGAATAAAAACTTTTAAAACAAAGAAGTCTAAACATCCGTCATAAGTCTTACAACATGTTCACAACATGAGAGTACCATGCCATGTCATAGTCCATATCAAAATTTGTAACTTCACTACGGTGCACCCATCGTACTTCACTACGGAGAGTACCAGGCGTCAACGCATAACATGTCATATAACAAAATTTATAGACTATCATGCCTACATATCGACAGGTAAGCAAAACTTAGGCAGAATACAACAGCAACAACAACAATATTACCCCATTGCCTTATAGACTCCCGCCTATGACGGGGTATGGGGGGTCGGATGTACGCGACCATACCTATGTGTTAGAAACACATAGAGGTTTTTTCTTGATGACCCATAGTGATTGTGCGTCGATCAACTGCTACTTCACAATATAAGAAGCGCAGCTAATTTAGTGAGTTATTTTGCTTTATTCCATCATATTCCAAAACATTCCGATTTATCCAATATAACGTCTACAACCATGTCCACAAAATAATAAGAGAAATCTGAAATGTTTGTTCCAACATAAGTCCATCAAACATAAATCATCCAAATAAGTTCCTTAAGCTGCCATCCTCTCTCTCTCTTCTACGGGTACGGAACTCTAGGCTCATCGTCAATCCACTCTACATCGTTTCTTGCAGGCTCTGGGAGGAAAAATAAGGGGCTGAGTAACAAAGTCACCAGCAAGTAAACCATAAACAATCAGGAATTAAATGAAAAGTATACACAACAACCAAATCCCAAGAATTTGGATTTTCCACATACCTGACCTTCAATCCTTTGGCCGTCAAAAAAATTAAGATCATAAATTATGCGACAATGAAATCATAACTTAAGTGACCGTACATAATAAGGTTGTAACCTAAGTAACAGTACACATAGCATTCGACTGGCTATTAAATGCAGCATGTATGAATATGCACATGTGATGCAGCATGGTAAGGTGAGGATAAATTCGTTCATTCTTTGTTTCAAAACATCATCGTAAATAAAATGAGAATAAAGAGTGTTCAGATCTATTATCTCCAGATCTGAGGCGGTCATATCATTCTCTTCAGATCTATTATTTCTGGATCAAAAGCGATCATACAGTCAATCATCGTAATCAGGTCTATTCTCTCTGGGCCTTAACGGTCATAAATCGTCATCATCAGGTCTATTCTCTCCGGGCCTGAACGGTCATAATCATCGTCAGGTCTATTCTCTGCGGGCCTGAATGGTCATAATCATCATCATCAGGTCTATTCTCTCCGGGTCTGAATGGTCATAATCATCATTTGATCAATTAACCCTGGATCTGGAGTGGGTCGTGCTTGCAAGGAATTAGTGGTACCAATAGGAGCCGTTCTTTCAAAAAAAACTGAAATCTTTCTTTCAAAAAGAGCTTTTCTTCATTTCTTTGGCATAAAAATCAGTCTCATGAATCATGTAAATGGGGAAAATGCAATGTATGATGTGCAACATGCAATTCATGATTAAATACATCACACAACATATATATAGACTTGTCCGCTGGAAAATATTCCAACATTAACACTCTATTCATGCGGCCACCAAATCATCAATCTAGGGCCTATTTTCATAAACTTATGCCACACATATGCATAATGAAGTCTTATCTACATGCCATAAGAATTCCGTAACATTACGAGGTAGATAAAACCATCAAATCATTAATTTACTAAAAAGGGTACTGCTGAGTCCAGCTGTGTTGTACCCGTTCTTACCTCAATTTAATGGGCCATAAGGCCTTATCCAATTAAGGCTAAAACCTGGAAACATATTTAAAGGCCCAACATCACATACAAGTCCAATTAAATAATGTTAAGGCTTCAACAATCACTATATCCAGCGGCCTTGTTTTTTCGGATTTTGTACCATGACTTTCTCATAATTGTTACCCCATAAACACATTAATTTCAAGTAAATTCTTCCATGAATATACTCCTCTATGTCTTAGGTAAGTAATTTAAAATGTTCAAGGCAATCCAATACACTTAAAAGGGTCAAATAATTTTCTTTCTAAGTTAAGGTGTTTACTGGAGCTACAGTGACCTAATCCTGCTAAAAAATATATTAAGGGCAAACCATAAATCCTTTTACAAAAATTCCACCACTCACTTTTACTAAACATGCAAGGCTACCATCCTGCCAATATTTAGCTAATTTTCACGTTCCTAGGATCAATTTTCAGACCATACAATACACCATTGAAAACTGTCCAGCTCCAGTAGTTTTGTCTTTTATCACTTTATCTTGTCCATTACTTTCTAAATAACCTTATTTCTCTAAAATGGCTTACTAACCACTAAATACCTATTTTGACATAATCATTTCAAGATTAATAATAATCTTTAGGCTACGCCTAAATCACAACAAAACAGCCTTGTCATTTTATACATAGCGCACGCCATCTCCATGCATTTCATACTTCATGTGCTCCATTCTCAACAAGACTAACTCATACCTTCAACCCTCGTCATAACTGCCCATTTCTTGCACATAGTGGGTATCATGTCATATTTTGGCTTGAGCATAAATATATCCATGTAGTAAACCATACATCAAGACAACACTTTTTCTTGAAATCACTAAGTTCTCATGCATAGTACTTAGAATATTCAACTAACATTCACATCTTAGAGAGGCTAATCATTCAATCATATACTCCACAAATAAGCCAAGATTTCTTAGAGTGTACTTGCCTATTTGAGCTCAGATCTTTCTCTAGTTTGTGCCTTTGTTGAAATAGAGTGGACTTTCCTCCAACCTCTTCCTAAGCATACGGTTGAGAGAGAGAGAAAAGATAAGTGTTGCCTACTATTTAAAGACATAATGGAGCTAGTTTGAAGCTAGATTAGCTTACCAAAATTGTGTTCAAATAAGGATTGCAAGAGGTTCAACCCACCAAATGCTTGGTACCACCTAGTGCTTGAAGGAACTTCACCTAGTGACCATATAAGGGTCACAGTTTTGGTGAGGAAGAACAACCAAAATGTAAGCTTTACTTTTTAAAGAAAATGAACTCTACTTTAGAATCTAAGATGTGACTTACCTAGATGAAACTTGGATCTTGAAGATGGTTCTTGGATCTCCTTAGTCCAAGGCTAGCCGTGTGAGAGAAAGTGATGGAAGGTTTGTGTAAGGAGTCTTGGTTGTTTTGCTTAGGTGAGCTCTTGAGTGGTTTGAGTGTTGGAGATGGAGGAAGATTCTAGGTTGAGCTTTTGAAAATGGTTTCTTGCCAACCCAAGAGGGAGGCTGTCGGTTTAAAGAAGAAGGAGAAAAGATTTTTCCCTCCTTTGCATGAACACCATTATGAAGATCATTTAATGCTTAACACCATTTACTACTTCAGTTACTTTTTGAGGTGGGGTTAAGAAAAAGTAACCAAGGGGTTTGATGAAGTCTTCATGGGTTAACCTTAGTAGGGTAACCGGCGGTTAGGGGGTATGGTTGGGTTTATTTATCCCTTAGTTACCTTCCTTAATTACTCCTTGAGTTATTTTTTAGGATGGGTTAAAAAAAAGCAACTAAAGTAGTTGTTTAGGAGTTACCATGGATTATCCATGGTAATCCGGGGGTGTGGGGGGTTAGCTTTAGGTTTTCCTTACTTTTTAGTTTGCTTTTGGAAGTTGTAGTAAATGAAAAGTGGATAGTTAATTGAGATGTTAATGGTAATGTTGATCCCATAATTCCCCCTTGTTTTTGCATCCAACGGCCTCAAGGTTGATAGGATCTTAAGTCTTGAAATAACATCTCACCTTCTTAATGTATAATACCCTTTTTGAATTTATTTAAGAGGCCATAAAGGGACTAGTTGGAGCATTAAATTAAAAGTAATCTCATGGGGCTTTACCCTTCACTTACTCGACGGTTGGGGGAGAAAAAGTGGGAAAAAAACTTTTCCTATGAAACTTTTTAAACATATTAGTAAAATACTTAATTTGGTGTAGGCTCTTAGTCTTTCTTTTAAGAAGACCATTAAAAGCTATTTGGCTTCTTGAGGATTTAAGGTATTCTAGAATTTTCCCTAGACCCTCATGGCTGAATTTTCTAAAGTCTTGTAAGGGCAAAATGGTCCTTTCACATGTTTCATAAATCATACTTGGGGTATCATACTATTTCTTATAGTATTCACTTTAAGGAAAAATAATTAAAGAGAAATAATAAACTTAGAAAAAAATGCACTTGGAAAGACTAATCATTTTTATTACACTACTCCATACGCTCTAGTACAGTACGATTTTCGTTGGGTACAACATCCTCCCCCTCATTACAATTTTCATCCTCGAAACTTAAGAGCACTAATCGAAAAGATGTGGGTACAAGTTCTTCATGTTTTCCTCTGTCTCCCAAGTGGCTTCATCAACTGATTGGTGCTTCCATTGCACCTTAACCATGGGAATGGACCGTTTTCTGAGAGCCTTTTCCTTCTGGTCAACGATCCTCTCCGGCTCTTCTTCATATGATACATCAGGTTCAATCTTCAAGGGCTGCTCCTCAATGATATGACTGGGCTCATGCACATACCGGCAAAGCTGGGATACATGAAATACGTCATGTAAATGAGACAATGACAGCGGTAGCACTAGCCATTGAGCGACTTCTCCAATCCTTTCAAGAATCTCATATGGCCCGATAAACCTTGGACTTAGTTTACCCTCGATGCCAAATCTTTTCACTCCCTTTGATGGGGACACTTTTAAGAACACTTTTTCACATGCATGAAATTCCACTAGTCGGTGCTTTTTGTCATCCCAAACTTTGCTTCTATCCTGGGCCGCTTTCAACCTTTGCTTAACAATTATTACTTTCTCTCGGGTCTGTTCCACCAAGTCAGGGCCTGAAAGAATTTTATCTCCAATTTCATCCCAATAAAGGGGAGATCGGCACTTTCTTCCAAAAAGTGCTTCATAAGGAGCAATTCCATTAGATCGATGGTGGCTATTATTATAGGAAAACTCCACGAGCTTGAGACTCTTGTCCCAACTTCCTCCGAAATCAAGTATGCAAGCTCGTAACATATCTTCCAGTGTTTGGATTGTCCTTTCCGATTGACCATCAGTTTGGGGGTGAAATGCTGAACTCATCCGTATCTCAGTGCCCATCGCTTACTAAAAAGCTGTCCAAAATTGAGAAGTAAAGCAAGGGTTGCGATCGCAAACAATACTCAAGGGTATTCCGTGCAGACACATACATTGAGGCCGACTTCTGAAAAGAGGCTTTGATTGACATAGCCGTAAAATGGGCGGACTTCGTCAACCGATCTACTACAACCCAAATAGCATCATGCCCATTCTTTGTCCTTGGCAGGTTAGTCACAAAGTCCATAGCGATGTGATCCCATTTCCACTCTGGGACTTCAAGAGGCTGTAATAACCCGGCAGGTCTTTGATGTTCTGCTTTCACTCTCTGGAAAACAAGGCATTTCTCCACGAATTCGACAATTTGTTTCTTCATTCCGTGCCACCAGAATCTCTACTTTAAGTCTTGAGACATTTTGTTGGCTCTGGGATGAATAGATAGGCGAGAACTATGATCTTCCCGAAGAACTTCATTCTTTATATCATCATCATCGGGTACGCACAATCGACTCCTGAACTACAAGCTGTCATCATTTTTGACCTCGAAATCTTCGAAAGGCTTCGTTTCCAACTTATCCTTAATTTTCTTCAAAGCTTCATCTTTTCCTTTATCCTCTCTAATTCTGTCAATTAATGAAGGGTCCAAAACCAGCTTAGCCAGTACATTATCAATGGAGTCAACTACCTCTAGATCAAACTCTTCCATATCGCACTGTAGAGGAGGTTGACGCGGATGACTCATTTTGACTCAAGGCATCGGCAACTTTATTGGCTTTCCCTGGATGATACTGGATAGAGAGGTCTAATCCTTTATCAATTCTAGCCATCGGTGTTGGCGCATATTCAATTCTTTTTGGGTGAAAAGGTACTTAAGACTTTTGTGATCCGTAAAGGTTTTGCACCTTTCACCGTACATATAATGTCTCCATATCTTTAGGGCAAAGACTGCAGCTACAAGCTGAAGATCATGTACTGGATAATTCTGCTCGAATGCTTCAACTGTCGAGATGCATACGCAATCCCTCGATCTTTCTGCATTAACACACATCCAAGGCCGTTCTTCGAGGCATCACTGTACACTACGAAACTTTCACCCAAAATTGGCTGGGCCAAAACTAGAGCAGATGTCAATTTCTCCTTCAACTTGGTAAAGCTCCTTTCGCAGTCTGAAGTCCACTCGAACTTCGTATTTTTCTATGTCAATCGGGTGAGAGGCATAGCAATCCGAGAGAATCCTTCCACAAACTTGTGATAGTAGCCGGTGAGACCAAGAAAACTTCGTACTTCCGTAACGATTGTTGGCCTTGCTCATTCCGTGATTGCTTCAATCTTTTTGGGATCTACTGATATCCCATCTTTAGATATGATATGGTCGAGAAATGCTACACTGTGCAGCCAAAATTCGCATTTACTGAACTTTGCGTACAACTGCTTTCTCCATAAGATGTCAAGGACGATCCTTAAATGGGTTGCATGTGACTCTTCGTCCGGTGAGTAAACCAAGATATCATCAATTAAAACTACAACAACCTTGTCCAATTGCTCTTGAAATACTCGGTTCATAAGATCCATGAATGCCATGAGGGCATTAGTTAATACGAATGGCATTACCAAGAATTCGTAATGTCCATACTGCGTCATGAATGCAGTTTTCGGAATATCCTCAGCCTTGATTTTCAATTGAAAGTATCCAGAACGAAGATCAATTGCTTTACTATAAACTCGTGCTCCCTGTACCAGGATACCTTTAGACAGGGTTCCAAAACATAATTATTATTGAAATGAAACTTTTAATTTCTTACCCGAAGCTGATCGAACAGATCGTCAATCCTAGGCAGTGGGTGCTTGTTCTTTATGGTAATCTTGTTGAGCTCCCTATAATCGATACACAGACGCATGCTTCCATCCTTTTTCTTCACAAACAGCACGGGAGCACCCCAAGGCAAGACACTAGCGCAAATACGTTTCTTTTCGAATACCTCACGTAACTGCTCCTTCAGTTCTTTCAATTCAGCAGGCACCATTCGGTAAGGAGCCTTTGATATCGGCTCGGCTCCTGAAATTAAATTGATTTCAAACACGATTTCTCTATCTGGGAGAAGGCCCGGTAACTCTTCCAGAAAAACATCAGGATATTCCTGAACGACCGGTACTTGAGAAAGGTCAGATGGTGCTTGATCAGCACTTAAAGCATAAACCAAGAATCCTTCATGTCCTTTTTAGAATCGGAACTTACTGCTTGTATTTAGAATTTTAGGTGCTCTAACTACCAGGGTACTTATTCGATTGTCGAGAACCTACAACAACCATTGCATAACCTACTTTAGTTTTCATGTTTCATATGTGTTACCCCTAATCATCTTCTTTTATCTACCATATTACTGATTATGTACCAGTCTTCCTTATGGTTCCTTATCTTGTTTATTTAGTTCGATCTTTGGCGCCACCTTCCATACTTGGGTAATAGGCGAAGTATAACATAGGTACTATATATTTAAATTGTGCAGTGTGTGTACCTGTTTATGTGGTTGACATTTCAAGAATCTCCGGATTAAGCATTCTCTGGTCTAGATTGGTGTTCTTGATTACCTCTTTGTTAGCCCTATGTGGATACGGCTGCCATCTCATTCTTTGTTCCTTAATATGCCTGTCAGGTCTTGTATTGTCCTTCAGTTAGTTTGCCATCACGTTCTGCTCTCTGACAGTCCTTTAGTAATTCTTCAAAAGTCCTTGAATACGCATTGACTAATCAAATCTTGATATGGAGGTCTAGGCTGCATATAAATCTGATCACCTTATGCTTTTCATCTTCCATGATTAAAGGAACATACTGACCTAACGTAGTGAACCGACGAGCGTATTCTAAGACAGTGGTGCCTGGCTCTTGCCTTAGTGTCTCAAATTCCTCAACCCTCTTCATGATTAAATTTTGAGAGAGGAAACGCTCACAGGACTCTTCCAGAAACTTTGCCGAAGTTACTGACAAAGGTAGTGGCTGGATACAAGTCCTCCACCACTGGCTAGCCTTACCGTTCAGAATCGGCTGGACAATCTGTGCCCTTATACTATCAGGCACCTCTATCAGCATGAAGTTACCTTCAACTTCATTTAAC
Organism: Eustoma russellianum; assembly: GCA_036186865.1. Classification (NCBI taxonomy): domain Eukaryota; kingdom Viridiplantae; phylum Streptophyta; class Magnoliopsida; order Gentianales; family Gentianaceae; genus Eustoma; species Eustoma russellianum. The sequence continues at coordinate 18,238,490 of AP025053.1, forward strand.
CATTTTTCTGCCTCCTTTGAACTTGATTCCCCATCAAACCTCGTAATACATGCTCTTACTAGTTGTCGATAGTAAAACCCACTGCTTCCTGTGGGTGACAGTGACAATGTCTGTTTACCATATCGTGATGCCATCTGCACTACGGACCGTCGAATTTTATTCAAGGTTGAAATACCAAGATAAGTGACATGAAATAAATTCATAATTCAATAAAACTTAAACGAATATTCGAGAAGATAATATTCGAGTTAAATTCTTTGGCCTTTGTAATTTTGTTGACTAGGGTTTTGTCATTAGGTCAAGGTCCTAATTCCAGTCTAAGTCATCCTAGTCTAAGGTCGACACTCTTCTAGGATTATGACTTAAGTCTAAGGTCAAACTTAGATCTTCTAAAATCATAACTTAATTCTATATTCTGCCCGAATCTAGAGCCAGGCTCTGATACCACATGTAGTGCCCCGTACCCGGCCTGCCCGAATACGGTGCACCCGTTGTACTTCAGTACGGAGAGTACCAGGCGTCAACGCATAACATGTCATAGCCCATAACAAAATTTATGGACTATCATGCCTACATATCGACAGGTAAGCAAAACTTAGGCAGAATAAAAACTTTTAAATAAAACATTCCGAATTATCCGACATAACGTCTACAACCATGTCCACAAAATAAAAAGAGAAATCCAAAATGTTTGTTCCAACATATGTCCGTCAAACATAAACCATCAAGATAAATTCCTTAAGTTGTCATCCTCTCTCTCTCTTCTACGGGTACAGAACTCTAGGATCATCGTCAATCCATTCTACCCCATTTCCTGCAGGCTCTGGGAGGAAAAATAAAGGGGCAAGTGAGAAAGTCACCAGCAAGTAAACCATAAACAACCAGGAATTAAATGAAAATTATACACAAGAACCAAATCCCAATAATTTGAATTTTTCACATACCTGACCTTCAATCCTTTGGCCGTCAAAAGAATTAAGATCATAACTTATGCGACAATGAAATCATAACTTAAGTGATCGTACATAATTAAGTTGTAACATAAGCAACAGTACACATAGCATTCGACTGTCTATTAAATGCAGCATGTATGAATATGCACATGTGATGCAGCATGATAAGGTGAGGATAAATTCGTTCATTCTTGCTTTCAGAACATCATCGTAAATAAAACAAGAACAAAGAGTGTTCAGACCTATTATCTCTGGATCTGAGGTGGTCGTATCATTCTGTTTGGATCTATTATTTCCGGATCCGAAAACGATCGTACAGTCAATCATCGTAGTCAGGTCTATTCTCTCTGGGCCTGAAAGGTCATAAATCATCATCATCAGGCCAATTATCTCCGGGCCTGAACGGTCATAATCATCATCTGGTCTATTATATCCGGGCCTGAACAGATATAATCATCATCATCAGGTCTATTCTCTCTGAGCCTGAACGGTCATAATCATCATCAGATCAATTAACCCCAGATCTGGAGCGGGTCGTGCTAGCCAGGAATTAGTGGTACCAATAGGAGTTGTTCTTTCAAAAAAACTGAAATCTTTCTTTCGAAAAGAGCTTTTCTTCATTTTTTTGGCATAAAAATCAGTCTCATGAATCATGTAAATGGGGAAAATGCAATGCATGATGTGTAATGTGCAATTCATGATTAAATACATCACACAACACCTATACAGACTTGTCTTTTAAGCTGGAAAATATTCCAGCATTAACGCTCTGTTCATGCGGCCACCAAATCATCAATCTAGGGCCTATTTTCATAAACTTATGCCACACATATGCATATTGAAGTCTTATCTACATGCCATAAGAATTCTGTAACATTACAAGGTAGATAAAACCATCAAATCATTAATTTACTAAAAAGGGTACTGCTGAGTCTAGCAGTGATGTACCCGTTCTTACCTCAGTTTAATTGGCCATAAGGCCTCATCCAATTAAGTCTAAAACTTGGAAACATAACTAATACACTAAGAAGTAATATTTTAAAGGACCAACATCACATACAAATCCAATTAAATATGGTTAAGGCCTCGACAATCACTATATCCTCTGGCCCTGTTTTTCCAGATTTTGTACCGCGACTTTCTCTTAATTGTTACCCCATAAAAACAGTAATTTCAAGTAAATGCCTCCCATGAACATACTCCTGTATGTCTTAGGTATGTACTGTAAAATTTTCAAGGCAATCCAATACACTTAAAGGGCTCAAATAATTTTCTTTCTAAGTTAAGGTATTTACGGGAGCTGCAGTGACCTACTCCTACTAAAAAATATATTAAGGGCAAACCGCAATTTCTTTTGCCAAAAATCCACCTCTCACTTTTACTAAACTTGTAAGGCTACCATCCTGCCAAAATATAGCTAATTCGCAGGTTCCTAGGGTTCATTTGCAGACCATACAATACACCACTTAAAACTGTCCAGCTTCAGTAGTTTTGCCTTTTATCACTTTATCTTGTCCATTACTTTGTAAATAACCTTAATTCTCTAAAATGCCTTACTAACCACTAAATACCTATTTTGAAATAATAATTTCCAGATTAATAATAATCTTTAGGCTACGTCTAAATCACAACAAAAAGCCCTGCCACTTTATACATAGCACACGCCATCTCCATGCATTTCATACTTCATGTGCTCCATTCTCAAAAACACTAACTCATACCTTCAACCCTTGTCATAACAGCCTGTTTCTTGCACATAGTGAGTGTCATGTCATATTATGGTTTGAGCACAAACATATCCATGTAGTAAACCATACATCAAGACAACACTTTTCTTAAAATCACTAAGTTCTCATGCATAGTACTTAGAATATTCAACTAACATTGACATCTTAGAGAGCCTAATCATTCAATCATATACTTCACAAATAAGCCAAGGTTTCTTACAGTGTACTTGCCTCTTTGAGCTTAGATCTTTCTCTAGTTTGTGCCTTTGTTGAAATAGAGTGGACTTTCCTCCAACCTCTTCCTAAGCATAAGGTTAAGAGAGAGAGTGGAGATAAGTGTTGGCTACTATTTAAAGACATAATGGAGATAGTTTGAAGCTAGATTAGCTTACCAAAATGGTGTTCAGATAAGGATTGCAAGAAGTTCAACCCACCAAATGCTTGGTACCACCTAGTAGCTTGAAGGAACTTCACCTAGTGACCATATAAGGGTCACGGTTTTGTTGAGGAAGAACAACCAAAATGTAAGCTTTACTTTTTAAAGAAAATGAACTCTACTTTAGAATCTAAGATGTGACTTACCTAGATGAAACTTGGATCTTGAAGATGGTTTTTGGATCTCCTTAGTCAAAGGCTAGCCGTGTGAGAGAAAGTGATGGAAGGTTTGTGTAAGAAGTCTTGGTTGTTTTGCTTAGGTAAGCTCTTGAGTGGTTTGAGTGTTGGAGATGGAGGAAGCTTCTAGGTTGAGCTTTTGAAAATGGTTTCTTGCCAACCCAAGAGGGAGGCCGTCCGTTTAAAGAAGAAGGAGAAAAGATTTTTCCCTCCTTTGTATGAACACCATTATGAAGATCATTTAGTGCTTAACCCCAATCACTACTTGAGTTACTTTTTGAGGTGGGGTTAAGAAAAAGTAACCAAGGTGGTTGATGAAGTCTTCATGGGTTAACCTTAGTAGGGTAACCGGCGGTTAGGGGGTATGGTTGGGTTTATTTATCCCTTAGTTACCTTCCTTATTTACTGCTTGAGTTACTTTTTAGGATGGGTTAAAAAAAGTAACTAAAGTAGTTTTTTAGGAGTTACCATGAATTATCCATGGTAATTCGGCGGTGTGGGGGGTAGCTTTAGGTTTTCTTTACTCTTTAGCTTGCTTTTGGAAGTTGTAGTAAATGAAAAGTGGATAGTTAATTGAGGTGTTAATTGTAGAGTTGATCCCATAATTCCCCATTGTTTTTGCATCCAACGGCCTCAAGGTGGAAAGGATCTTAAGTCTTGAAATAACATCTCACCTTCTTAATGTATAAGACCCTTTTTGAATTTATTTAAGAGACCATAAAGGGACTAATTGGAGCATTAAGTGAAAAGTAATCTAATGAGGCTTTACCCTTCACTTAGCCGGTGGTTGGGGAAGGAAAAGTGGAAAAACTTTTCCTTTAAACCTTTTTAAACATATTAGTAAAATACTTAATTTGGTGTAGGCTTTTAGTCTTGCTTTTAAGAAGACCATTGAAAGCTATTTTGCTTCTTGAGGATTTAAGGTATTCTAGAATTTTCCCTAAACCCTAATGACCGAATTTTCTAAAGACTTGTAAGGGCAAAATGGTCCTTTCACACGTTTCATAAACCATACTTGGTGTATGATACTATTTCTTATAGTACTCACTTTAAGGAAAAATAATTAAAGAGAAGTAATAAACTTAGAAAAAAATGCACTTGGAAAGACTAATGAATTTTATTACACTACTCCATACGCCTCTAGTACAGTACAATTTTCGTTGGGTACAACAGAGTGACTGATCCAGAAAATTCTTGAAACCTCAAACACATCAACTGGTAAGCCTAATTGCACAATTTAAATATATAGTACCTATGGTAGATAAAAGAAGATTTATACATAGTCAATAATATGGTAGTCAATAATATGGTAGATAAAAGAAGACGATTAAGAGTAGCACATATGAAATATGAAAGCTAGAGTACGTTACGCAATTGTTTTTATAGGTTCTTTATAATCGGATAAGTACCCTGGTAGTTAAAGCACCTAAAATTCCAAATACAAGCAGTAAGTTACGATTCTAGAAAGGACATGAAGGATTTTTAGTTTATACTTTAAGTGTCGATCAAGCGCCATCTGACCTTTCTCAAGTCCCGGTAGTTCAAGAATATCCTGATGTTTTTTTTCAAAGGAGTTGGCGGGCCCTCCGCCAGATCGATAAATCGCGTTCGAAAATAATCTAATTCTGGGAGCCGAGCCGATATCAAAGGCTCCATACCGAATGGCTCCTGTTGAGCTGAAGGAACTGAAGGAGCAGTTGCGTGAGCTATTGGAGAAGAAACTTATTGGACCAAGTGTCTCGCCTTGGGGTGCTCCCGTGCTGTTTGTAAAGAAAAAAGGATGGAAGCATGCATTTGTGCATAGATTATAGAGAGCTCAACAAGATTACAATAAAGAACAAGTACCCGCTGCCTAGGATCGATGATTTGTTCGATCAGCTTTGGGGAGCACGAGTTTTCAGTAAAGTTGATCTTCATTCTGGATATTTTCAATTGAAGATCAAAGCCCAAGATATTCCAAAAACCGCATTCAGGACGCGTTATGGTCATTACGAGTTTTTAGTGATGCCATTCGGATTGACGAACGCTCCTACGGCATTCATGGACCTTATGAATCGAGTATTTCAAGAGCAATTGGACAAGTTTGTTGTGGTTTACATTGACGATACCTTGATTTACTCACCGGATGAAGAGTCTCATGCAGCCCATTTAAGGATTGTCCTTAACATCTTACGGAAGAAGCAGTTGTACGCCAAATTCAGTATATGCAAATTTTGGCTGTACAGCGTAGCATTTCTTGTCCATGTCATATGTGAAGATGGCATATCAGTAGATCTCAAAAAGATCGAAGCAATCACGGAATGGTCAAGGCCAACGAACGTTTTGGAAGTACGGAGTTTCCTTGGTCTCGCCGGCTACTATCGCAAGTTTGTTGAAGGATTTTCCCGGATTGCTATGCCTCTCACCCGATTGAGACAGAAGACGACAAAGTTCGAATGGACTTTGGACTGCGAAAGGAGCTTTGTTGAGTTGAATGAGAAGTTGACATCTGCTCCAGTTCTTGCTCAACCTATTTCAGGTGAAAGTTTTATAGTGTATAGTGATGCTTCGAAAAACGTCCTTGGATGTGTGTTAATGCAGAAAGATCGAGTGATTGCATATGCATCTCGTCAGCTAAAGCCGTTCTAGAAGAATTATCCAGTACATGATCTTGAGCTTGCAGCTGTAGTCTTTGCCCTAAAGATATGGAGACATTATCTATATGGTGAAAGGTGCGAAATCTTTACGGATCACAAAAGTCTTAAGTACCTTTTAACCCAGAAGGAATTGAATATACGCCAATGCCGATGGCTAGAGTTGATAAAGGATTACGACCTCTCTATCCAGTATCATCCAGGGAAAGCCAATAGAGTTGCCGACGCCTTAAGTCAGAAGACGAGTCATCTGCGTCAACCACCTCTATAGCGAGATATGGAAGAGTTTGACCTGGAGGTAGTTGATTCCATTGATAATGTACTGGCTAAGTTGGTTTTGATTCCTTCATTAATTGACATAATTAGAGAGGGTTAAGGAAAAGATGAAGCTTTGAAGAAAATTAAGGATAAGTTGGAAATGAAGCCTTCTGAAGATTTTGAGGACAGAAATGATGACAACTTGTGGTTCACGGGTTGATTGTGCGTACCCAATGATGATGAAAGAAGGAATGAAGTCCTTTGGGAAGCTCATAGTTCTCGTTTATCCATTCATCCCGTAGCCAACAAAATGTATCAAGGTCTAAAGCAGAGATTCTGGTGGCTTGGCATGAAGAAACAAATTGCCGAATTCGTAGAGAAATGCCTCATTTGCCAAAGAGTGAAAGCAAAACATCAGAGACTCGCTGGATTATTGCAGCCTCTTGAAGTTCCTTAGTGGAAATGGGATCACATAACTATGGACTTCGTGACTGACCTACCAAGGACAAAGAATGGACATGATGCTATTTGGGTTGCAGTCGATCATTGGACGAAATCCGCCCATTTCATGGCTAAGTCAACCAAAGCCTCTCTGAAGAAGTTGGCTTCACTATATATTGATCAGATTGTGTGCCTGCATTGGATACCCATGAGTATTGTTGGTGACCACGACCCTCGCTTTACTTCTAGATTTTGGACAGCATTCCAGAGAGCGATGGGCACAGAGTGGCCCTTATGAAGCGCTATATGGAAGAAAGTGCCAATCTCCACTTTATTGGGATGAAATTGGAGATAAAATTCTTGCAGGACCTTACATAGTGGAGCAGACCCAAGAGAAAATGATAATTGTCAAGCAAAGGTTGAAAGCATCCCAAGATAGAAGCAAAGTTAGGCTGACAAAAAGCGGCAACAAGTGGTTTTTCAGGCACGTGAAAAAGTGTTCTTAAAGGTGCCGCCATCAAAGTGAGTGAAAAGATTTGGCATAAAGGGTAAACAGATTCCAAGATTTATCGGGCCATATGAGATTCTTGAAAGGATAGGAGAAGTCACATACTGGTTAGCGCTACCGCCATCATTTTCCAAGTTACATGATGTATTTCATGTATCCCAGCTTCACCAGTATGTATATGAGCCCAGTCATATCATTGAGGAGCAGCCCTTGAAAAATGAAGCCGATGTGTCATATGAAGAAGAGCCAGAGAGGATTGTTGACCGGAAGGAAAAGGATATAAGGAAACGATCTATTCCCATGGTTAAGGTGCAATGGAAGCACCACTCGGTTGATGAAGCCACTTAGGAGATGGAAGAAAACATGAAGGACTTGTACCCACATCTTTGCGATTAGTGCTCTTAAGTTTCGAGGACGAAACTTGTGATAAGGGGGGGGGGAGGATGTTGTACCCAACGAAAATCGTATTGTACTTGAGACTCGTATGAAGTGGTGTAATAAAATGTTAGTTCTTCCAAGTGCATTTTATTAAGTTTATCACTCCTCTTTAATTATTTTTTTAAAGTGAATACTATAAGAAATAGTATAATACTCCAAGTATGACTTATGAAGCATGTGAAAAGACAATTTTGCCCTTACAAGATTTTAGAAAAATCCGGCCACAAGGGTCTTGGGAAATTCTAGAATACTTTAAATCCCTAAAAAGACAACTAGCCTTTAATAGCTTCTTAAAGTGAGCCTAAAAGCCTACACATGAAATTAAGAATTCTATTAAATGTGTTTCTAGAGTTTAAGGAAAAGTTTCCCACCTTTTTCCCCTCCTCAACCGCCGGGTAAAGCATGTATAAGGCATCCATGAGGTCACTTTTATTTAAATGTTCACCTAATCACTTATTGTTTATTCAAAAAGGTCTTACACATAAAGTGAAGTAGTGTGTTAATCCAAGGTTTAAGATTTCCTCCCCTTTTTCCTTTAAAGGCCGGATGCAAGTAATGGAGGATCCATGGGATCATTTTCATCATAATAATTCCAACTAACCATTTTTACTTGAAACAACTTTTCCTAATTACCCTCAAAAGGCAATTAAGGAATAAAGAAGCCTAAAAGAACTCCCCAACCGCTAGATGGAAGATTATGGTTAAGCCATGAGAACTCTCCTAAACAACTTTAGTTACTTTTCTTAACCCAACTTAAAAAGTAACTCAAGGAGTAATTGAGGTAAGGCAAGTGAGGAATAAATAAGCCTAACCTCACCCTCAACCGCCGGTTATCCTCCTAGGGTTAAGCAGAGAGGACTTCATCAACAATCATAGTTACTTTTCTTAACCCAACCTCAAAAAGTAACTCAAGTATTAATTGATGTAAGACACTAATTATGGTGTCCATGCAAATGAAAGGTTCTTCTCCTCCTTCTTTAAGGAAACCAACGGCTACCCCCTTGGTCTTGCAAGAAACCATTTTCAAGTTTTAACCTAGAAGCTTCCTCCATCTCCAACTCTCAACACTCCCAAGAGGTCACCCCAAGCAAACCACTAAAGTTTCATTGAACATTTAGGCTACTTCTCCATCTCCCCTACGGAAAGCTTAGCTAAGGAGGTTTCAAGATCCATTCCATCTTCAAGCTCCAGGTTTTCTCTATGTGAGTAACATCATAGCTTCAAAAGTGGATTCCATTTTCTCTAAAATGTGAAGCTCACATTTTGCTCATTTTTCTCTACAAATCCGTGACCCCTACATGGTCACTAGGTGAAGCTCCATCAAGCTACTAGGTGGTACTAAGCATTTGGTGGGTCGAACCTCTTGCGTTGCCCTTTGAACACCATTTTGGAAAGCTAATCTAGCCTCAAACTAGCTCTATTATGTCTTTAAATAGTAGCTAACATCTACTTCCACTTTCTCTCTCAAAACCGTATGCCATAGGAAGAAGTTGGAGGAAATTCCACTCTATTTCAACCAAGGCACAAGCTAGAGAAAGATCTAAGCGCAAAAAGGCAAGTACAATCTAAGCAGCCTTGACTAATTTGTGAAGTGTATGCCTGAATGACTAGCCTCTCTAAAATGTGAATCTTAGTTATTTTAAGAACAAGTGTTATCATGATTGTATGATTTACTACATAGATATGTTTGTGCTCAAACTTAAATATGACATGTGACCTACTATGCACAAGATACGGGCTATGTGGTGACTATTTGATACATGAAATTAGTCATGTCGAGGATAGACTTTAGCAGGGAGAAAATTGATGAAAATGGCGAGTGCTATGTGTAAAATGTCAAGTCTGTATTGGCGTGATTTATGTGTAGCCTAAAGACCATCATGATACTTGGAATGATTATGTTAAAATAGGTATGTAGTGGCTAGTAAGTCATTTTAGGGAAATAAAGCTAGTCGGAAAGTATTGAACAAGAAAAAGTGATGAAAGGTAAATCTACTGGAGCTGGACAGTTTTGAGTAGCGTATTGTGTGACCTAAAAAAACATTAGGAACGTGAAAGTTAGCTAAATTTTGGTAGGATGGTAGCCTTGTATGTTTAGTCAAAGTGTGAGGTGGAATTTGGGTAAAAGGACTTGTGGTTTGACCTTAATAAAATCTTTAGTAGGAATAGGTCACTGCAGTTCCAGTAAAAACCTTCGCTGAGAAAGAAAATTTATTGACCCAAATTAAGTATATTGGATTGCCTTGAAATTTTTATAGTACTTACCTACAACATAGTTGAACACGTCCCTGTAAAGAAGTTGCTTGAAATTACTATTTTTATGGGTAACAATTATGGTGAATGTCACGGTGCAAAACTGGAAAACAGGGCCGCGGGGTATGGTGTTTGTTGAGTCCTTAATCTTGTTTAATTGGACTTGTATGTGATGTTTGGGCCTTTGAATATTGCTCCTTAGTATATTGGCTATGTTTTCTAGGTGTTAGTCTTAATTGGATAAGGCTTTATGACCATGAAACTGAGGTAAGGGTGGGTACTGCACTGCAGGATTCAGGAGTGCCCCTTTTCAGTAATTTAATGGTTTGAGGGTTTTAACTACCTCGGAATGTTATGAAATTTTTATGGCATGTAGATAAGACTCCATTATGCATATGTGTGGCATAAGGATTTGAAAATAATCCCTGAATTGATGATTATAAGGCCGCATAAAAAGAGCGTTAATGCTGGATTATTTTCCAGCTTAAGTGACAAGTCCGTACATGTGTTATGCGATGTAGTTAGTCATGAATTGCATGTTGCATATCATGCTTTGCATTTTCCCCATTCACACGATTTATGAGCCTGATTTTAAGCTAAAGAAATTTAAGAAAAGCTTTTTTGAAGAAAAGATTTCTGTTTTGAAAGAAAAACTCCTACTGGTACCCTTAATTCCTGGCTAGCGCAACCAGCTCCAGATCAAGGGTTAATTGATCCGACGATGAGTATGACTGTCCAGGCCCGGAGAGAATAGACCTGATGATGATGATTATGACCGTTCAGGTCCGGAGAGAATAGCATGATGATGATGATTTATGACCGTTCAGGTCTGGAGAGAATAGACCTGATGATGAGTTATGACAATTCAGGTCCTGAGAGAATACACCTGAGGATGATGATTGATTGTATGACCGTTTTCGGATCAGGAAATAATAGATCCGAAGGGTATGATATGACCGCCTCAGATCCAAAGATAATAGATCTGAACACTCTATATTCTTGTTTTGTGACGATGTTGTTTTGAAAGAAAGAATGATCGAATTTGTCCTCATCTTATGATGTTGCCTCACATTTGCATATTCATACATATTGCATTTAATGGCTAGTCGAACGCTAGATGTACTATTACTTAGTTTACGATCTTATTCTTTTTTGTAGCCTAAGCTATGATCTTATTAACTTTCGTCACATAAGTTATGATCTTATTTCTTTTGCGGCTAATGGATTGAAGGTCAGGTTTGTTGGGTATCCAAATTCTTGGGATTTGGCTCTTGCTTATACTTTCCATTTAATTCTTGATTGTTTATGGTGTACTTGCTGGTGACTTTATCACTCACCCCCTTATTTTTCCTCTCTGAGCCTGCAGGAAACGGGGTAGAGTGGATTGACTTTATCACTCACCCCCTTACTTGCTGGTGACTTTATCACTAACTTGCAACCACCATAATCAGCATCACTATAAGCATACAGTTTTAACTTAGCATTTCTATCATACCAACGTCATAAGTGAGGTGGGTGTGTAAGATATCTAAATATCTTTTTCACCGCATTGTAATGTGATACTTTAGGACAAGATTGAAACCGAGCACACATACACAAACTAAACATGATATCAGGTCTTGATGCGGTTAAGTATAACCATGATCCGTTCAAAGACTATAAAGTGTGTCATCAAAAGGTTTACCATTTTCATCCTTGTCTAGTTTGGTGCTAATGCTCATAGGGGTCGGTGTTGGTTCTAACTCTTCAAAGCCAAACTTCTTAATCATATCATTGACATACTTAAGTTGCCTAATGTGGATTCCTTGAGGGGTTTGTTTGATTTGAAGTCCTAAGAAATAATTCAACTCTCCTACCATTGACATTTCAAATTTTGACTTCATATATTCTTCGAAGTCGTTTACTAAGGTAGGGTTAGTTGAACCAAAGATAATATCGTCTACATAGATTTGAACTATTAACAAGTCGTTATCTTTTCTTCTTAGGAATAATGTGTTGTCTATGGTTCCCCTTTGATAATTATTTTCAATAAAAAAGTTTGCAAATCTATCATACCAAGCTCTTGGAGCTTGTTTCAAACCATATAAAGCCTTTTTACGCTTGTACACATGGTTAGGATTCCTTTGATCTTCGAATCCAGGGGGTTGTTTGACAAACACTTCTTCTAAGATGTATTCATTCAAGAATGCACTCTTGACATCCATTTGGAAGAGTTTAATGTTGCTTAGACTTGCAATAGCAAGTAACAATCTAATTTCTTCTAGTCATGCAACGGGCGCAAAGGTTTCTTCATAATCTATTCCTTCTTGTTGATTATAACCTTGTGCGACTAGCCTAGCCTTATTTCTTGTAATATTTCCTTGTTCATCCATTTTATTTCTAAATACCCATTTCGTCCCTATTATAGACTTATTTTTGGGTTTAGGTACTAAGTCCCACACGTTGTTCCTAGTGAATTGGTTTAATTCTTCATGCATGGCATCTATCCAAGATATATCACCTAAGGCTTCCTTAACATTCTTAAGTTCTAAGTGTGAGATTAAGCTATGTCTTTCAGCTTGACTTATGTTTCTACGTGTTCTAACCCATACACCTAGATCCCTAATGATTAACTCTTTCGGGTGTTTATGTTTATCTTTTATAAGCCACCAATTCCTAGGTTGACTCGGTTCACTCTCATCTTGTTCAAATATTTCATTTGTGTGAACATTATCGTATACAATTGGATCATCTGGTAAGTTAGTTGTATCATCTTCCAATTGCAAAATCTCTTCATTCGTTTCATCTAAGGGTTCATGCATGTCTGGTTCAGGGAGAGTTGGTTCTAGATGATCACATACTAGCTCAAGTAATACATCATCATCAAACATATTTTCAACATTATTTTCTTGTTTATGTTGAGTTTTATCACCAACTTCAAAATATGCATTCTCATTAAATTTCACATGTATGGATTCAATTATCGTCCTAGATGCAAGATTATAACACCTATATGCTCTTGAATTAGTTGAATAACCAACAAATACGCATTCAATAGACTTTTGTTCAAACTTGTCTAGATTATCCTTAGTGTTCAACACAAAACACTTACAACCAAAGACTTTAAGGTAATCTACTTTAGGTTATCTATTTTTTTAACAATTCATAAGGTGTTTTATTCAATTTATTTCTAATAGAAAGCCTATTTATTATGTAACATGCACAACTAACAGCTTCAGCCCATAAATATTTTGGTACTTTATTTTCACATAACATTGTTCTAGAAATTTCTTGAATTGTTCTATTTTTACATTCAATAACTCCATTGAGTTGTGTGTTCTAGGTGGTGGGAATTCATGTTAATTCCATGTAATTCACAAAACTTGACTACGTCTTTGTTTTTAAATTCTCCACCCCAATCACTTCTAATTCGTTTAACATTTTCTTCAAAGATTTTCGAGTTGCTTGATAAGAGTTTTGATTGCCAATAGAGCATCGTCTTTGTGTGTTAAGAACAATGTCCATGTGTATCGTGAGTAATCATCTACTATGACACACACACAGTAGTGTCCACCTAGGCTTCTTGTCCTATTTGGACCAAATAAGTCTAAGTGAAGAAATTCTAGCACATGACTAATACTCACTACATGTTTTGGTTTTAATGTTTCTTTAATATGTTTTCCTTTAGCACACGTTTCACATATTTGAAAATTATCTAAGTCTAACTTAGGCATGCCTCTAATTAAATTCTTTTTAGATAACTTTTCAATAGTTGAAATTCCTATATAGCCTAGTCGTCTATGCCATAAGTTTACATCTAAGTCATGTGATATTAAACACTTAACCTTCGCGTCTATCATGTTATTTAGTGATAGTGTGTAAATGTTATCATCCTTATTTCTTTTTAATACAATTTCTCCTTTTTCATTTGTTATATCACAAGAATCAGGGAGAAAGGAAACATAATAACCGGAATCTATAAGTTTCGAAATGCTTAATAAATTATAAGAAAGATTTCTTACTAACAACATATTTCATATTTGAAATGTGTTAGGATCCCGATTGTTCCTTTTCCAACAACTTTCCCTTTGTTGTTGTTACCGAATGTCACCTTTCCTCAATTTTCGCTATGTTCCAACTTGGTGAATAGTTTGGAGTTGCCCGTCATATGCGTTGAACATCCACTGTCTAAAACCCATTTGGCTTTTAGCTTCTTTGACTTTGCCTCCTTCTTGCATTCCTTGCGATTTCCCTACAATAGAGACAAAGTTTTAGGTATCTTTTACTTGGGTCCTTGAATATTAGGGGCACCACCCTTGTTTAGATATCCCTTAGGTATCCAAACTTGGACGTACCTTCCAGGCACATATTTGACATTAGTTGAATATAAAGGATTAACATGTATTTGACCATTCCATTTACAAGATGATGCATTTTCATACAAGTTCTTGTCTTGGTTGATAAGTACTATGTCCTGACCGATTTTGACAAAGAGTGAAAAGCATATGATTTTGTTTCTTGAATGGCGTTTTGTATGTGTGTTCATATGCATTTCTATAAGTCTTATATGAATGTTGTCTATACTTAGGTTCATAATAAGTTGGATGAATTTGCTTTTGTCTATATATATTTGTATACATATAGACATAATTTCTATGTGGTCTAGATTCAAAGCCTTGTCTAGTTGCACGTTTATATGTGTGTGCGTGTTGCATTTTTATCTTTGGATAAGCAAAAGAAGGAGTAGAAGAAGATGTAGCAGGAAAAGTTGATTTTATTTTTGTTGCTTTATAAGGTTGTTTAGTACTTGACGAAACAAACTTAGTCTTTTTATCTACTTTGACATCTTCTTCTTTATATCGTAATCCAGTTTTATCGTTTCCATATTTTTGTGATGCTATCAGTGTATCTAGCATGTTGGTTCAAGACTTAAATTGTTCTAGCTTTTTTTCTAAGTTTAGTTTAGAAGATTTAAGTTGAACTATCTCATTTTCACAACTTTCCAACTTATATTTTAACATACTATTTTCATTTTTTAATGTTTGTTCATTTGTTCTATATGATTCAATTTTAATCTCTAAAGAATCAAGATTATTAGTAGACTCTTGTTTAAAAGATTCTAACTGATTGGAAAATTCCAAGTTAGACGTCTTCAACTTGTCATTTTCTTCAATTAGTTTCTTCTTTTCTTTAGAGAGCCTTTTACAGTGGGCATGCATCCTTAAAAAACCTTCATACATTTCATCAAATGACATTTCATTATCAGAATCTTCATCAGATTAAAACTTACCTCCTTGGATACGAAGCAGACTTGAGCATCCTCAGTGTCGAATTCTGAGTCGGATGAGTCGCTCCATGTGCTCACCTTCATTGCTCGTTTGCCTTTCCTTGGCTTGGTCTCCTTTGCCTTTGATTTTTACGTATCCTTCTCTTGTTTATTATTGTTATTTTTGGCGTTTTTCTCTGTTGGACAATCATAAGAGATG
Organism: Eustoma russellianum; assembly: GCA_036186865.1. Taxonomy (NCBI): domain Eukaryota; kingdom Viridiplantae; phylum Streptophyta; class Magnoliopsida; order Gentianales; family Gentianaceae; genus Eustoma; species Eustoma russellianum. Next base: position 18,253,778 of record AP025053.1, read on the forward strand.
TGTCTTTTTTGACCACATTCATAGCATTTTAGCTCTTTATTATACCATTTGTTGTTATTGGAGTTACTTTTCTTAGGTTGAGAAGAAGAAGAAGATCGTTGTCTATTCCTATTAGGCTGTTTAAAAAAACTTTCTAAGTTTTCTAGCTATTAATATTAAGTCATCGTCTAGTTTATTATCACTATTACTATCACCATTATTTGTATATGACTCAGTTGATTTGAAAGCCATAGACTTACTAAATGATTTAGTTGACTTGGACTTCCGTTGGTTTAGTTTTACCTCGTATACTCTTAGTGAGCCATCAATTCATCCATTTTTGTGATTGATTTCGTTTCTTCAATTGCTGTGACCTTAGGATCCCATTCAGCAAGAAGGCTTCGGAGCACCTTTTGAACCTTCTCATTGTTGGTAAATGATTTTCCTAAAGCTTCAAGGGCATTTAAAATGTTAGTAATCCTCAAATCCATAGATGTTATGGGTTCGTTCAACAACATTTTGAAAGATTCAAGCTCAGACATAAGCATGTTTATTTTTTACTCTTTTAAACCGCTAGTACCTTCGTGCTTTAATTCTAATGATTTCCACATGTCGTGTGCACTTCTGCTATTTGACACATATCCTGCTTCAGAAGTCGTTAGTCCATTTAACAATAATTGCATTTCCTTAGCATTCATGGACATTTTTTATCTTCAGAAGGCCGTTCACTTTTATATTTTTCAACTTCTTGTGTGACTCCACTAACTTGTATAATTTTCATTGGAATGTACGGCCCATCTTCAACTATAGACCATAAATCGATGTTTATAGCCATTAAGAATAGCCTCATTTTAAGTTTCCAATGAACAAAATTATTTCCATCGAAAAGAGGAGGACGTTGTGTAAACATACCTTCCAACTCAACTTTGTGAGAAACTATGGCCATTGTATGTACCTTTGATTTGAGATTAGCAGGCTACTTTGAAATGTTGTTTCTTGGCCTTTTCTTGTTTGTATGTTGTTGAATCTTGTTTCTTTGAGTGGTGTTACCTTTGCTCTGATACCAATTGTTGGACCGTGCACCTACAATAAACACCACTGGAGAGGGGGAGAATAGGGTTAGCAGAAATTACATAACTACCCTTGATTAAAATCCCCTTTGAAAACAGAACCTGAGACTACCTCAGATTCAGAACCCATTTTTTAAAAATTCAAACATCAGTGTACACAACTCCAAAAATTATGAAAATTTCCAGCACTCAACTTCAATGTCTTGACAAGAATCTTTCCAAAAATCAGATAAAAATAAGATCGTGACCCTTCAAACAAATAAAAAGATTCAGATGGTCAATCTGGACAGGATTGGACAGAATGTTACTGAAATTGAAAAACATGTTTCTCTTTGAATACTTAACCAAAAAGGTTCATCTTTATGTCAAAACACTCCTTAGAATGTCTAGTTTATTTTTCCAAAAGGCACTGACCTTAAACAATTCTTAGTTAAAACAGAATTCAAGTTTTCTCAAAACTGGTCAAATTGCAGCAGATTGGAGCGGTTATCTTGCAACGACTGAAATACTAAATTTCCCTTGCTCAAATCAAGTGATTCTTGTTGCAAATGTAAGCTAACAGTCTGAAGTATAACTCCAAAAATCACGAATTGTGAAATTATTTTGCTATTTGTTCAAAACTTGAGAAGTTGTGTGAAATCTGCAGTGAAAAATGGGCAGAAAACAGAAAAATGTAAAGAAGACAAGAACACCAAGGATTTATCCTGATTCGGTCAATGTGACCTACTCCAGTCCCAAGGAACACCTTTCCTTGGTTTTCACTATGGTATGAACCGAATTACAACAAGAACCAAGCTTGATCATTGGGTTAAACACCAACCCTATTCAAGACTTGGATGAACACCTCTACGCAACTTTTGGTTGCAACACCTCTATTACCTATTGATGTAGCCTTATGGATTTTGCTAATCAATCTTACAGATGAGACAAAAGAGGCTTGTAGCTCTACAAAAAATATCACAAGAACACCTTGGCTACAAAGAATGAAATAAGAATGAAGAGATGAAGATAGCAAGACAATTCAACTATTGTTTTCAGGTATGTGTTCTTCTTCTTCACCTTTGCCTCCTATTTATAGTGTGAAATAGCTCTTGAAGATAAGAACTCCAATGTTTCACCATCTTCATCATCAATGCTTAGTGTCTTCACATCATTGGTTGGCCTTCTGCACTTGGCAAAATAAAACACCACAATTGGTCCACCTTGGACACTTGTATGGCCGATTTTTCGACCTTCAAAAATGACTTGGAATTTGCTTGAAAAATGAAGATAATAGCAAAGGATAATATGGCATAATTCTCCAATATCCTCTCAACTTCTACACATGAGAATAGGCATGTGATGGCTGAACAATTCAAACAAAAAATCAGCTCCAACTTACCCACACTAGCCGTTGGTTTTGAAATTAGAATTTCCAAGTTGGCAATTTTGCCAACTAGCTTCTTTTTGGTTGGTCCACTTGTCATCAAGCCATAAAATAAGTACACCATCATATCCACCTGAATATACACGTTTTGCAACACATATATATGTAAATCAACTCAGATTTTTGAAGAAGAAATCAACAAATAATAGTTGACAAGCTTATGTCAACATATAACACCAAAGTTCTCACTATTTCTTCTTGTATGTTATGATCATTTTCACACCTTTAACACCTTTAAATTCTCTGAAAAATGATGATTAATATCCTCCAATAACATATAGAAGAGAGTCTTCAAGAAAAAATAGAATGTGACGTCACAACTCGTCACATATCCCGCTACTATCGATAATATCATCAAATAGAGAAATAATAGAAAATCACCAAATAATCTTCAATATAATAATCAATCAATTCCACAATGAAGATAATAATATACTCAAGAGATTCCTTGAGTGAAAATACCAAAAATGACCTCAGGGGTAAAATGATCAAAATGCCCCTGGTGAGAGAAAACTCCAAAAACGACCCGGATGGTCAGAAATAGATACAATAACACCTTTGTGATGATAAATGTGTCCTTGAAACATTTTCACCATGTCATGTTCTTACAAAACTCAAGATACCAATTTTGCCCTTTTTGGCAAGTTGTAGAAACTTCCAAGGTACATTAGTCACAAGACATTTATATTTATCAAAATCACAAAATAATCACATAATGAACATATATAAAACATGCACAAATAAAAAAACCACTTTATCACATTTTAGAAAAATATTTCTAAAAACCCTGGACATCGATTGATCGAAGTGCCTCAGCTTCAGAGACCGATGTCTCACAGTGAGTTTCAGAGTTTCTCTCTGACCTACATCAATCGATCGAAGTGAGGGTTCATGTATACATCGATCGATCGATATGTCTCAAGTTTCGAGATCGATGTCTGAAAGTAAGGTCTTGAATTTTCTCTTCCTTACATGGATCGATCGATGTGAGAGATCGAAGTACATCAATCGATCACAGTGCAACTACCTGAGAGATTGATGTCATTTTTGTCAACTTTTAAACTTTTAATCATTTATAACACCATGTGTGACATTTTTATGTATTCACCACTTAAAATCATGACCTTGAAAATTATCCAAACATATTTCTCAACATCTTCAATTAAGCACTTCTTTTCTTTCGCAAGAGTCTTAGCAAACTTATGTAATTCAAGATATTGAACATATAAATCATGATACTATGGCTCAGAATCGGAATCAGAATCAAAATTTACCTTACTATCAAAAGGTAGAGGCCTTTGGCTTGACATACCTTCTTGCTCGATTTTCTGGCCTATGGATGCTATCTCACAAAGATTGTTAAATCTTCTTGTTGTGACTGTGTCTACACTCTGATACCACTTGTAGGACATGTATAGTACCATTAGAGGGGTGTTTGAATAGTGAGTGTGGAAAAAATTGGCTTTTACAACTTTTTGAACCAAATTACTAACTTCTGAAAACAGATTCTGTTTTTAGACCCTGATTTGATTAATCTAAATGACCTAGTTATGGACCTCCAAAAATTATGAAATTTGGTGAAGATGTGCTGTCAGATGTTATGAGTGACTCATAAAAATTTCAAATTAAAACTCCAATCCTATCCCCTTGAGAACACGTTTTCGTATAGATTGCGTACATCTGCCAGAAACTGTACTCCGAAATGAAAATTTTATTCCTATTAATTGAGAACTCTAAATTACTTGAAAATTGTATGGTTTGACCCTCGGAATGTTTATTTTAATGGCTTGAAATACGTTTTCAAAATTCCCTTGGTAAGTATGTCAACCACGTTGATGCTCTCAAACTTTGCAAATATGAGAATCAGATTTCACTTGTCTTAGAACTATTCATGTTTGACTGACTTATACTTACCCAAATGAGGTGAAACTTGTTCCAAATGACAGATATGACGTGTGCCTATGTTTCTGCAAAATTGCGTGACTTTTGAAAATCATTTGCTATTTTTACCGTTGCAATGAATACAGTGTAGAAAACAGGAACTGAAAGTAAAAGTGCTGAAAAGTAAGAACACCTAGAATTTTATACTGATTCGGTTACAACATCCTACTCCAGTCTTCGAGGACACCTTCCTTGGTTTTTACTAAACACAAAAACACCTTAACATAAGGGTGACTAGAGTTAAGCACCAACTCAACCCTTTTACAATCAAACAAACAACCAAACCAATCACGAACACCACCACCGATCGAATGAAGGCTTGATCACACCTTGATCAATCTTTTACAAGAAATGAATGAGTGTAGATGGTATAATCAAAGCCTATATAATATATGGAATATAAGAATAATAGGCTTGAGGCTAAGAGCAAGAGAAAAGAAAGGAAGAAGAAGAGAGTAGTCTTGCTTTTTGGACTTGTAAGAATATCAATTTTTCTTAGCCTTGTCTTGCACCATCTTCTTCTTTTTATAACAATGTGGCCGCTCCCCCTAGGGTTTATTTCTTTCTTGAGAATTGTCTTGAATTCCCTTGGCAGATTGCCCTGTGTAAATGATGACACAACCTTGCTTACTTGGTGCAACATGATTGGAGGTATGACTTGTCTTTGCCTAGTTGTCACTTGTTGATTTGCCATCATTAATCAACCTTGGAACACTTTAAATGAGCTGGAATTTCTTCAAAAAAAATCTGAAACATGTGCTTAAAGTCAAGGTGAATAACTACCATATAATCATAATTCAATCCCCTTAAATTTTGGAAGACAATTGAAGACACAAAGGGGTTATAATTCGGCCATGCACAAACACATGTGCTGAAAATTTATCATGTGTTGTATTTTGAATTGTTTCCTTGTGTGTTGCCCTGTTCAATGTTACCAATCATGTGTGGATTATTCTCCACCAATTAAAGTGCCAAATAAGCTCCACCTAGGATCCAACAAAGCTGAAAATGGCGTGTGAAATTCCTGCACATGTACTGAATTCTCTTTTGGTAAACTTTGTTACATAATGAAGCACAATCTTTACACACATGGTAAATTGCAATCAGTCCTAAATTTATTTTTATAGAACACTCTAATATGTCTTGAATATGTAAAAAGTGTCTAGATACATATGACATCAACACCAAAAACGTCCAACCACGTAGAAGTGTAGAAAATCAAATTTTTGACTTTCGTCGATTATGCATTTTCCTCAGATTAATTTCAAACTTCTTACACATGTAATGTATATTATGTCACACATAATATACATAAAATGAGGTGTATATTCAGCTCCAATGGTTGAGTATAAATTGCTCCATGTGCCAAAATATGCTTGATTTTGAATTCTCCACAATTCTAGGCTAAATAGTGGGTGATCTGTGTGTGCAAACATGATATGAACTTGTGGCTGAATATAGCATGTAGATCACAAAATTTTGAATGTTTTTGATTGATATAGACTGACATCTTTATATGGTAGGTACGTGACATGTCGGTGAAGTTTTGGTAGTCATCCGATACGACAATTTTCGGTTTATGACCTTGTAACATGTCGTTATAATTTTGACGTGACCATGACTTATAACATATGATATAAGACCTGAATATACTCATAAATATGAGGTGTATAAAGTGGTGTGACGTTGACGTACGTTTATAATATATGTGACGGTGGTACGTCCAAATATAACTATATAGTGCCTTTTCAAAAAAATATGAATATATAATATATATATATGTAAATGGTGTGTATATTGAATGAGATGAAGAGACTTTTCATTTCAATTTTGTTGCCATATAGCTCTCTCCAATTATACCTTCATTTAATGAACTTGTTAGTTCATTAACGTAAACACTTCACTTAATGAACTAGTTTAGTTTATTAAATATGGCACCTGAAAATAGTACAAAGACAACAAATGTTTGCTATATGATGTAAGCTTTAACGCTTAATGGCTTGTTAGTATGGCAACAATATATTTAAGCATGTAAAGCATGTTTATCACAGAAGCGTGTCAAGTAACAATTTATTCATGCATTTCGTAAGTACGTAACATTTAAATCATGCATTTTTAAATCACTCAAACCCTTTTTGTCAACATTCTTCTTGTATAAAACCATTTAAGAATGCACTTTTAACATCCATTTGATAAAGTTTAAAATTCTTTGTACAAGCAAAAGCAAGTAATAATCATTTAGCTTCTAAGCTGCTATGGGTGTAAATATTTCTTTGTAATCTATTCCTTCTTCTTGATTACAGCCTTGTGCTACAATTCTAGCTTTGTTTCAAATGACTTTACCATCTTCATTCATTTCGTTTCTAAAGAACCACTTTGTGCCCATTATCATTTTATCTTGTGGTCGGGTACTAAATCTCACACATCGTTTCTTATGAATTGACTTAGTTCATCATGCATAGCATCAATCGAAGAAGAATCATTCAAAACATCAAACACATTCTTGGGTTCTATTTCAGATATCATAGCATGGAATTGATTTTTTTTCATCTTGATTTATTCTTCTACGTGGTCGTACACCTTGTGATATGTCGCCTATGATGAGGTCTTGTGGGTGATTCCTATGCCATCTTGGTTGATTATTTTCAAAGTTTTCATGTATTTCTAAGTGATCATGCATCTCCGTGTGTTGTCTTCATCATGTGCGATATTTTCTTCTCTATCATCTAACACAGGCTTTAGTTCAAAATCATCATCATATTCTTATTTATTTCAAGTTCACCAAATTCATTAAATTTCACATGAATAGATACTAAAATCTATCTAGTGATAGGATCGTAACATCTATACAGAATATCCGCCAAAGATCCATTCAATGGATTTAGACTCAAATTTATCCAGATTATCTTTTGTATTTAATACAAAGCTTTTACAACCAAACACACAAAAATAATCGATCTTAGGTATGCGATCATTTAAAATTTCATAAAGGGTTTTGTTTATTTTCTTTCTAATCGATAAGCGGTTAACTATATAACATGAACAATTTACGGCTTCCGGCCACAAAAATCTAGGCAACTTATTTTAACATAGCATGGTTCTTGAAATTTCTAGTAATGTCCTTCATATTCTTTCTTTCTACTACCTCATTTAATTGTGGTGTTCTAGGTGGTGAAAACTCATGTTTATTACCTTTTTCTTTACAAAATGCAATCACATCCTTATTTTTGAATTCGCCGCCTCTATCTCTCCTAATCTTTTTCACATTTAAAACATATTCATTTTCAAGTTGTTTTATTAATTTAGCAATCTCAACGGTACTATCATCTTTATTTTCAAGAAATAAAGTCTATGGATAGCGAGAAACATCGTCAACGATGACACATGCATAATATCGCCCACGAAGACTCCTAGTACGACTAGGACCAAACAAATCAATGTCTAATAATTCTAAGACTCTAGATGTGCTAATTTCATTCTTAGACTTAAGTGATTCACGTGTTTGTTTGCCTTTAATACAAGATTCATACAACTTAAAGTTGTCTAAGTCAAGTTTAGGCAATCCTCGTACTAGATTCTTTCGTTGAAGTTTCTAAAGAGTTGAGATACCAATATGTCTTAAATGTCTATGCCATAAATCCACATTAGGTTCATTTGACATAAAACATTTTACTTTCGCGTCTAACATGTCATCCATAGATAGTGTAAAAATGTTACCCTATCTTTTTCCTTTTAATACCGTTTCTCCATTTTTATTTACAATATTGTTATATGGATGAGTGAAGCACACATCAAAACCACTATCAAGAAATTGTGAGATGCTAAGCAAGTTGTAGGATATATTACTTACCAGAAAGACGCTGGAGATTTGAAGAGTGCTCGGGTTTCCAACTGTTCATTTTCCGATGATTCTGTCTTCATTGTTGTCTCCAAAGGTTACCGATCTACCTTTTGTAACCTTTTTCAATTTTTAGCACAATCTCCAATCATCCGTTATGTGCCTCAAGAAACCACTGTCAAGGAACCAGTTGATTGATGTGTCTTTTGATTTATGAGTTCCCTGCAATGTGTAACAACGATTTAGGTACCTTTTATTTTGGGTCCTTAAGAGTTAGTCCCTCAACCCTTTGCAAGAGTACTTTTTGGTACCCAAACTTGGGTGACATTTCCCAATCTTACAAAAGATGAGAAAAGAGATAAAGAAGCAATATAATAAATGTTAGGGGAATGTCCGTTTGTCTTATGGCCAAGAATATCATTATGAACATGATAAGTTTTTTTTATATGCATTTGTGTTAGTGCGCATGGTGCGTGATCTAGATGCATTTGTGTTGTATGTATGTCACGTATGCATCAAAGGTTTCCTTTCATATCTATATGGTACATGATTATATTTTTTATGTGATGAAAAAGAAGGAGTGCGATGAGATATAATGGGTTGTGCATTAGACATCTTCTTAGGCTGCATAGTTGTCTTAAATACATGCGGTTTCTTAGATGAAGATAGAATGAAATTGGTTGACTTATTTTGTATTTTATTTTCTTCAACGTACCCCAATCCGGTTTTATCACTTTCATGCTTTTGGTAGAAAATGTGACGATCTAGCATGCACGTACACGTATCGAACTGTTTTACCATTCTTCCTAAATCTGCGTATCTTGATTTCAAATTTGAAATCTCTGCTTTCATTTCACTATTTTCAGATGTTAATGATAAAATCTCTGATTTGAATGCATTAATCGTGCAAGAAGACTCTTCTTTTGAATCGTTTAATTGAGATACAAGGTTCGTGTTAGAGGATTCTAACAACTTCATGTATTCAATTAACCGTTTCTTTTCTTTTGCAAGAGTCTTTGTAAATTTGTGAAATTCAAGATATTGACTAAAGATATCATCATAAGAGGGTTCGGAATCAGATTCGGAGTCAGAAGATACCTCGTTTGATGCTTTGGATGCAAAGCATACTTGTAACGTTTCTTCTTCTGTTTCCTCAGACTCAGAATTAGATGAGTCACTCCAAGTGGAGACTTGAGAGCTCTTCTTGTATTCCTTTGTTTAGGTTCTGAGACATGTCTAATTTTGGTTCAATCATTGTCATGTTTTTTATTTGTCTGTTTGTCCTTGTTCAGGCAGTCATATGATAGATGTCCAAGTTTTCCACATTCATAGCACTTTACATCTTTATCGTTTTCTCATTTTTATGTCTCTTAGTTGAAACAGACTTAGGTTTATTCATTAATGACTTTCTCACAAATTTTCTCAAATCTTTAGCCAATAATATTAGATCTTCGTTGTCCGATTGTGTGTCACTATCATCTACGTGATCCAAAGAAGTAGAGACCTATTCATTTGATTTAAATGCAGTAGTCTTACCTTGTTTTGACACTTGATTCCGATTTTCTTAGTGTGAGTTTGTTTTCGTATACCTTTAATGATCTGATTAATTCCTCCATCTTTATTGATTTTTTTCCTATCTTTCTTCGATTGCTGTAACTTTGGGATCCCATTCGGATGGGAGGCATCTTAGTACCTTTTGTACATTTTTCCTGTGAAGAAAATACTTTTCCAAGAGACTCAAGGGAGTTGTAAATGTTAGTCAAGCGCAAATCCATATCAACAATAGACTCGTTCGATAATAACTTGAAGGATTCAAAAGTAGACATAAGCATGTTTATCTTGGATTCTTTAACTTGATTAGTACCTTCATGTTTCATTTCAAGAATTCTCCACATTTCTTGGGCACTAGAGCAATTTGATACATAACTTGATTCACTTTTACTTAAGCCATTTAGAAGAAACTGCATGGCTCTAGCATTTATACTTAATTTCTTTTTATCATCACTAGTGCATTCTTGCTTCGGTTTTACGACTTCTAAAGTTACACTGTCAACCGTGGATAACTTAGAAGGAATAAAAGGATCATCTATGATGGACAATAATCCTATATTAATAGCCATAAGGAAAAGTTTCATTATAAGTTTCCATTGTATAAAAGACTCACCGTCGAAAAGAGGAGGCCTTTGGCTCGACATACCTTCTTGCTCGGTCTTGTGACTAGTGGATGTCATCTCACAAAGATTTTTGAATTTTCTTGTAGTGAGTGTGCCTGCGCTCTGATACTACTTGTAGGACCTGTATAACACCACTGGAAGGGGGGTTTAAATAGTGAGTGCGGAAAATTTGGGTTTTAAAATTTTTTAGACTAAATAACTCACTTCTGAAAACGGTTTTTATTTTTAGATCCTGATTTGAATTATCTAGATGACCTGGTTGTAGACCTCCAAAAAATATATAATTTGGTGAAGATGTGCTCTCAGATGTTATTAGTGTCTCACTAAAATTTTAGATTAACCCTTCAAGTCTAACCCCTTGAAAAAACATTTTTGCACAGCTTGTGTCAATCTGCCAGAAACTGTGCTCCATAAAGAAAATTTTATTCCGCATTAATTGGTAACTCTAAATGACCTGAAAAGTTTATGGTATGATCCTTGTGCACTTCAATGGGTTAAAACAGTTTTTCAAAATTCTCTTGGTAAGTATGTCAACCACGTTGATGTTCTCAACCTTTGCTAATATGAGAATCAGATTGCACTAGTCTCAGAACTATTAATGTTTGATTGACTTATACTTATCCAAATGTGATGAAAATTCGGCCAGTTTGTGATTTTTGGAAAATGTTTGCTATTTTTTCCGTTAGTATGAAAATGGTGCAGAAAACTGAAAACTGAAAGTAAAAGTGCTGAAAGCAAATAAGACAGATTTTTATACTGGTTCGGTTAAAACAACATACTCCAGTCTTCGTGACACCTTCCTCGGTATTCACTTATCACAAATAGCACCTTGACACAAGGGTGACTTGAGTTAAATACCAACTCCACACTTTTACAATCAAACAAACAAACACAACAACATGAACACCACCATCGATCGAATGAAAGTTTGATCACACCTTGATCAACCTTTTGCAAGAGATGAATGTATATGGGTTGTATGAACAAATCCTATATAGTATACAGAATATAAGAATGATAGGCTTGAGGATAAGAGCAAGAAAAAAGATTAAGAGAAGAAGAGAATAGTCTTGCTTGAAATTGTAAGAATATGAACTTTGTTTGGACTTGCTTGAATCATCTTCCTCCTTTTCATAGTTTGTTGACCTCTCCCTAGGGTTGTTTTCTTCCTTGAAAATTGTTTTGAATACCCTTGGAAGATTTCTTTCTATAAATGATGACACAACCTTGCTTATTGGCGCAATACGATTGGACGAATGACTTGTGTTTGCTTAGTTGGTACTTCTTGATAGGCCATTTCTTATCCACCTTGGCACTCCATAAATGAGCTGGAAATTCCATAAAAAAATCTGAAACACATTCTTAAAATCAAGGTAGTTAATTTCCAATTAATCTTAATACGATTCTCCCACAATTTTGGAAGAAAATTTGTGCAAGGACGAATACAAAAATTTGCCAGCACATTCTATGTGCTGAAATTTCAGCATGTGCTGTATTTTGAAACGTTTCCTTGTGTGTTTCCCCCTTTAATGTCACCAATCATGTGTGGCTTATCCTCCACCAATTAAAGTGCCAAATAAACTCCACCTAAGCTCCAAATAAGGTGTCATTGGCGTGTTATTCCTTAGCTACATGTGCTGAAATTATCTTTTGAATATTTGTCACATAATGAGACACAATCTTCATACACATGGTAAATTTCAATCAGCCCTAAATTGATTTTTCTAGAACCCTCTAACATGTCTTGAATGTGTAAAAACTGTCTAGATACATGTTACATCAATACACAAACCGTCTCATGTATGTATAAGTGTAGAAAACCGAATTTTTGAATTCCGTTGATTATGCGATATTTCTCCGATTAATCTCAAACTTCTTAGACATGTAATATATATTATGTCACACATAATATACATAAAATAAGGTTTATATTCACCTCCAATGGCGGAATGAAAAACATCATGTGCCTTAAAAAATAAGTTTGAATTCTCCACAAATTTAGGATAAGTTATGGGTGATTGATGTGTGTAAACATGGTATGACTTTGGGTCTGAATTTTACATGTGTAGCACAAAAATTTTGATTATATGTAGTGTATATAGGCTGGCTATCTTTATATGGAAAGTACGTGACATGTGGGTGAAGGTTTAGTAGTCACCCGATATGACAATTTCGGTTTATGACCTCGTGAACATGTTGTTATAATTTTGAGTGCAATATGACTTGTAATATATGATATGAGACCTGTATATACTCATAAATATGATGTGTAATAGTAGTGTGGCATCAATGTATGTTTATAATATATATGACGTGTCGGTGGAACGCGGAATATGAGTATATAGTTTGTCGTAAACAAATATGGATATACAATATGTATATGTATGTGGAGCTCTCTCCAAATATGTCCCAAATATGTCATCATTTAATGAAATAGTTAGTTCATTTCCTTAAGGACTTCACTTAATGAACTAGTTTAGTTCATTAATTATGGCACATGAAAATAGTATAAAGACAACAAATGTTTGCCATATGATATAAGCCTTAACGCTTCATGGCATGTTAGTATGACAACATTATATGTAAACATGTAAAGCATTTTTATCACGTGCATATATCATGTAACACTTATTTCATGCATTTACTAATTACGTAACATTCAAATCATGCATTTTCAAATCAAGCAAACCCCGATTTCTCAACAATATATAAATATATATAAAGATATATTCATATATGATCCATACCCGTAGAACAACATACAATATCTTAAGTTCCATACTTACGTATAAGGTTTCATGAATATGAAGATCACCTATTCCGTACCATTGTAACTTAGCAACTCTATAGTGCGATGTCCATTGTTCATATAAGCATGTCATAATCCATGATCCATATTCACTCTGCATCTTACGATTCCATAAGTACCTCAATTCCATATCACTCAATATAAATTCGTAGTCTCCCTACTCCATGGAATTTACGCGTACAATTTACCCATAATTTGTTGGGAGTGTTCGTCCTCTTTTTTAAGTCTATATACAATATTTTCTATGTCTCAAAGGATATTTTCCAATCTTCAAGAAAAATCTATCCAAATCATACTTCTATTTCCATATTTGTGGTTCATTGGCCAAAACATAAATTCTTTATGACAAAGGCCATATGGTCGAAAGTTTACACATGTATGCACACATATATTTTTATTTAAGCAACCAAGGAAGACTAACCCTAACGTAGCCACATATTCTTATTATGGTTTATGGTATCAAAACATCATTCTTTTGCATGCAAATGGCCATTTGGCCGAAACTTATCCACACACTCTTTATTATCAAACTTGTTCACTAAACCATGGAAAATTGCCATCACCCCCTGTCAGGGTCTATTGTGTCAAAACATAATTTCCTTGCATGCTAAAAAGGCCATGTGGCCGAGAATGACATACACATGCATGCCAACCCTTGCTACACTTTAACTTCTTAGTTTTCTCTGTTTCCATTTACTCTTCTATAGAACCAAAGAATTATGCTCTTCTTCTTCTTGAAATTCGATCAACTTCATCCAAGAAGTATCCGAATTTCAAACAATTTCACATTTCAAGGGAATTAGAACGTTTATCAAGCCAAGTGTGTTTGTCTCACTAATACTTTCAAGCTTCAATTTGACATACCTCACTAAGCATGTGTCTTGACGCATGATTTTTCCCAACCAAGGAAAGAAAAGTCCCCTAGGACGAGAACCTCAATGCATAGGGACTCAATAAAACATCATGCAAATTCCACAATAATCTCGATTTCAAGGATTTAATGGATACATGCAACAACATTGTCATGCTTAAAATTTTCTAATTTAATCAAGTACCTATTTTTCCCCTATATTTTCCTGAAAGGACACCCTAGTCACACTTGACTATTTTCTAACTTCACATGCAAGGCCTTATGGCTTGTTTTGTACTCAACTCTCTTCTTATAGTCCTCTTGTAGCCATGACTAAATTTGATCTTAATTATAATGTACATGCAAGACATCCTTTCTTGCCTTTCACCTACCTTTTCGTCATTTATCCCAACATTCACTTGACTACACTTGAATGTACTCCAAACACACATGCAAGACTCAATTTACCCATACGACCTTTACTTCCTCACATGCAAGTCTCTTTTAAATATTTTTCAAAGAAAAATAGACTTTCTATGTGAACGTGGCTTGCTTGTATTTTTACCTACTCTTTATAAGGACCAAACCTTACATGCAAGCTTCGAACCTCATATGCAAGGCCCTATGGCCAAATGGCCTTGAATATACTCATGCGTGATCTATTTTTCTTAAAGAACATACTTATTTTTTTGGAAAATGTATGAAGAATCTAAGTGGTGTGCTTGCTTTTTCTTGAACTTAAACCTTATATTGGAAGCATTTTCTTCCCTTAGACTTGGAAAAGTCTTCTCTATCATCCTTGTTGGGGCCCTCGGCCTAAGCGCTAAAAGAGAGGGAGGATGAGCACTCTTGAGGATAAGATGAAATGGAAATGATCTATTAAGAGTCTTCAAAAGATTACACCTTACACTTGTCTCTTACTTAATTCCTTTGGAAGCTTTGTTTTAGGCCTTCACTAAAGAGCATCTTACCTTCCCTCCTTGGCTCCATAAGGTCACCATTTTGGAAGAAACAAAAAAGGAGTAGTGAGTACTTGAAGGAAGAAACTTCTTTGAAAAACAAGCAAATAAAATATACCTATTTAAACTTGCATGTCTTCTTCTCCACTTGACTTGGAAAAGTTCTTCTATCCTCACCCTTTGAGCCCATGGTTTGGAATGATAGAGGAGTGGAAGAATGTGTCTTGGAAAAAAAGGAAAAAGATGAAGCTTGAAATTTCTTGAGAGTGGAAGGGAATTTGTTTAGCTTTGATATACCAATGAGGAGTGTTCCTCCTCCTCCTTCTTATGTCTCACGGTTTTAGGGAGGGGACCAAAGGGTTGAAAGCTTGTTTTATGCTTGGAAGGACATAGAGTGTGTACGGCTTAAAGGTGGAGGGATGAAGGGAGGAAGGCTTGGAGCGTTTGAAGAAGCGAGGAAGCTCTCTTTTTTCCTTTCCTTGGAAACTCCTGGTGGTAGGGGGGGAAAAACTTTGAGCTTGGTGCATTGTTCTTGTGGGAAGAAGAAGGAATAAGTGTAAAGTTTTGTGGAAGCTTCAAGTGGAAGAGAGAATGAGTGCTTTAGTGTTGATAAAATGAAAGGGAGTGGAGCCCTCAACCGCCTCTTTGGCCGGCCACTTAAGGATTGGCTGGGGTTGGAGTGTGGTGCAAGGTATATTTTTAGATTCTAGGCATGCAAGACAAAAATGGAGACCCCTTTCACATCTTCTTACATCTTATGATAAAAGGGAATTTTTTTCTTACAATGGTATGACAAGAGGGAAGGCTTTTTACTTTTCCCATGGAGCATGGCCGAAGTCTTTCTTTTTTTCCCTTTTCTTCCAAGAAAATTAAATCAATTCCCTTTCTCTTCTTTTTGTTTTCCATTTGTTTAAATGGAAATAACGTTTGTGTCATTATTTTCAATTCCAT
The DNA here is from genome assembly GCA_036186865.1 of Eustoma russellianum. NCBI lineage: Eukaryota > Viridiplantae > Streptophyta > Magnoliopsida > Gentianales > Gentianaceae > Eustoma > Eustoma russellianum. The sequence goes on from AP025053.1 coordinate 18,269,775, forward strand.
TTATTTATTCTACCCAAATTATTTGTTTCTTAGAATTTACTTTATTTATTTAATGTGTACCGCATGTCCTTGCTTATACCGCTTAATGCGGCACAACAATTTAATCGATTTTTATTCATAATGCCCTATCTTATAGTTATAATTTTCCGTTATTCTCTTTTCCAAATGGTACGGGGGTGTGTGTCCTAACATTCCTCCGCCTTACAAAATGTTTCGTCCTCGAAACTTGTACCTTAATTCGTAATCAGTAACTTAATATAGTCCTAGTTAATCCCTTCTTAACATATGTCACGACTGTCTTCAATGTCCTTGTATAACAACTATGGTTATGAGCATGCTCTTCTGAAATCGTATCTTTAGGTAGAGGAAAGGTTCTTTTGGTCATCCATTTCTAAAACGTTCTAGTTGGCTTAGTCCAAGGCTGTAATTCCCAGTCTATGATCATTCCTTATATCTAAGATTATCACTGTCTCTGAGATCATTATTTAAGTACTCATGTTGTTAATTACTTTATGTTACTACCATGGATCTAGAGCTTTGGGCTCTGATATCACGTGTAGCGCTCCGCTCCGGACCCCTAACTCTTTAGTATGTGAATGGTACATCCGTCGCACTCTACTAAGAGAAGTACAAGGCGTCGATACCATTTATATGCATGTCCATATAAACCATGGATCCATATAGCGGAAGTAACAAAAAATAAATAAGTACAACTGACATGCATACATTACATAACTAAATCCGTACACATCATAACGTTTCATCGGTACACAAAGGACGAGTACATGACTGAATAAACATAAGTACAAAGTCATCAAAAGCCTCGCGATCATCCTCACGGGTAGCCTACTCTCAACTCATCTTCTGTGAACTTTTGTGCTCCGGTCCATGTTATCTGCAAAATATTTAGACGGCAAGTATGAGCTATAACATAAATCGCCTAGCAAGTAGTCCGCTTAGATCTGTCATGGGATCATACACGCGAAGATGAGGTTCAAAAATAGTATACATCATACAAAGACTTACCTTTCTGTCTCCATTTTACAAATAAAATTTAACATCTTCATAAAACATAATTCCATATGCCCAACAACTTCCAAGTCCATCTATATGATGATTTAATTAATTTGCTAATCCACTTTAAAACAAAATCCATATCATTTTCATAATAATCCATATCTGTTATGCAGAAGTCTTTATGTTGGCCCAATCCATGGTTCTTATTTAATTTATGATATTCTTTGTCTATATATTTTCCCTGATAAATCCATATCTTGTAACTTCTATGATTCCGAATAATCTATGTCCATATATTAGTTCTTTATCACTTATATCCATCAAATGATCTATGCTAAATTCATGTACATGCACTACCGAAAATCCATAATAGTCCATGTCGATAAAATAATCTATAATACTCCATGTCCATCAAAATAGAGAAAATCTATATCGATAGTAAGTCCATGTCCATGAGTAATGAAAATCCATATCCATAATTAATCCATGTTTATGTCCATACGTAATCCATGTCCATATGTGGTAATCCTCAATTTGTTCCATGATGATGCATTAATGATGCAAAGTTATAAAAATGCAATGCATGTCTATCTCCATATATGGTCTGAGACTAGTCCATATGTATATCTAATCAGAGACTAGTCCATATCCAAATCTGGTCAGAGACCTGTCCATATCCAAATCTAGATGGAGACCAGTCCATATTCATATCCCATCCACGGTGGTGCATGATTTCACAAATAATGCAATATGCAATTTTTCAATGTTCCAAATACAATGAGCTTTTTCAAAGATGAGATGCACCATAATCATGTCCATACTTATTTATATATATAGATGAGTCCATATAATTTTCAATTTGGTTGTACCTGTATACTATTCCATGACCATGTGGTTATGTCCATACTTATTACTCCATGTTCCATATCTATTCTTTTATGTCTACAAATCCATCTATATTCATTCGGTATCATATATGTATATATTTATTCATCTGTGATCCATACCCTTAGTACAATGTACAACATCTTAAGTTCCATACTAACGTATAAGTTTTCATGAATATGAAGGTTACCTATTACATACCATTGTAACTTAGCAACTATATAGTTATCCGATGTCCATTGTTCATATAGGCATGTCCTAATCCATGATCCATATTCATTCTACGTCTTATGATTCCATAAGTACCTCAATTCCATACCACTCAATATGAATTCATAATCTCCCTGCTCCATGGAATTTACGCTTACAATATACCATAATTTTTTGGTAGTGTCCATCCTGGCATGCATACACATATGGGACCTATACATGTTCTAAACTTCATATGCATGACACTTTTACATATGATCTTAATCTTAAGCATGCTTACATTCAAGAATCACACACAAGCATTAACATAAGAAGCATGAGAGTAAACTTTTTACATGTTCATAGTGGAAATATCATTTGAACGTATGCATGCATGATCCAAGTTTATAAATGATCATAGATGTTAGATTTTTCAAAATGCATGAAGAAACCAAGAAGAATACATGCGTTTTTTCTTGGATTTCGCGCTAGAATGGAAAGATTTCTTCTTCTTGCTTCTTTGGGTATGTACACGGCCTAAAGTCCCAAAAAAGAGAATGATTTGAGCTACATAAACAAGAACTTTAGTGGTTTCTAGTATCAATCCTCAATAAAGGTCTTACCTTTGGAAATTATTAGAGCTTCCTTCTCCCTCAACCTAAAAAGTTCCCTATGCTTACATGTCTTCTCTTTCATTTGAACTTGGAGAAATCTGTCCTTTTCTCTCCTTGTGTTTGCCACAGTTTTGGACAGAAAAGAGGGGCTTAAAGAAATTGATTTCTTCCTTGGCAAGTGGAGAGTGAAGGATTTTTTATTAGGATGAAATTAGAATGAAGAGGAGTTGAAGAAATAAAATGAATACTCCTCTTTCTCCTATTGGTGTTTTCGATTTTAAGTAGTTTTCAGAGGGGATGGAAGACTTTAATTTTTCCTTGAGATGATGGAAGAGTATTCTTACCTTGCATAAGAGCGAAATGAGGTGGAGCGGCAAGAATGAAGTGTAATTCTCCCTTTATTTCTCATATGGACGAATTCCTAAGATTGAGAAAAGTGGGAATCTTCATTATGGCTTTGGTTGGGGATGAAAAAAATGATGAAAGTGTAAGGTTTGCATGAAGGGGGGATCGGTGGGGAGTGTTGCATGTTATAAAAAGAGGGAAGGGTGGAGGATTCATGTTTTGTCATGGAGTTGGAAATGAAGGATGAGAGAGATAATGAAGACTTATACTTTTCTTGGATAGAAGAAAGATATGTTCTGGGTTGAAATGGGATGAAACGAAATGAAATGAAATGGAAGAAAGCAGGTGGCATGAGACAGAATTTTTAGAGCTTTAGAGGGAGTGGAAGAATCTTTATCATGCCTTATGGAAATGAAAGAAAGGGAAGGAGTGATGGAAGTGTAAGACCTGCATGAAAATGGATTGGTTGAAGGTGGGGTGTTGTAAGAATGTTTCCTTGCCTTTCACGCATATAAGGTTGTCCATGTGGAGGCGGTGTAAGATAGAAGATTATGATGTCTTGAAAGATGTTAAGAAAATGACAAAGTAAAGAATGCATGACATATGGTTGGGTGATGGTTGAGTGGTGTAAGACAAAGACAATATTCTTTCTTTTCTTGGTTTGAGAGGGGTGGTCAAGTGGTGGTTGGGAGGGTAAAATATTGATGTGTTGAAATGTAGGGGGTTTAACTAAATGAAAGCTTGTTACAAGAATTTGGTTATATGTTGTACACTTGTTAATTTCCTAATGTTGTATAAGAAGGCTAATAATACTGGAAGAAGGAATTAAAATAATCTTCCACTCATGCATGGTAGGGGCGCTCATGGGTGCTTTGGTGGACATAATAGGACAAATTTTATCCCCCTCACTTTTTATGTCCTAACTTTTCTTTTGCATTAATTTAAATGTATAATAATGTGTATGTGCCCTAAAGTTTAATTTGCGTAATTATTTCACAAAAAACTATTCGTTACCTAAGTGGTGCTTATTTATCCTAGTGTCTTTCCACATGTATTATCTATACCGCTTAATGCGGCACAACGATTTACTCGATTATATTTGGTACACCTATCTTAATCAACATAACTTCCCTTATTTTATTTTTCCTACAGGCTCGGGGGTGTGGCCTTAACATTCCTCCCATATTACAAAAATTTTCGTCCTCGAAACTTGTGTGTTGATTCGTAATCACCTGCTTAGTGTAGTTCTACTAAATTCTTTCCTTAGAATATGTCACTAATTTCATCTATAACCTTGTTTACTAAATCCATGTTCGGACACGCTTTTCTAAAATCATAAATTATGTGGTTGTATCTGGAAATATAGGTTTATTTAGTTACCATAAATATTCATTTTAGTTTTTAAATCACACACTATAGTGGCATATTTTTATTTGCAATATATTACGGATTAAAACCATTTTAAACGCTTCAAAACACAAGAACCTAAATAATCTGGAAAGTTTTAAAACAATTTGAGCACGCCTATTTTCTTTTCCAAATCAAAAACTAAGTTTATAAATCACTTTTTGTTCCGGTACTCTGGATAAAATCTTCAACTGAGATTGCCCAATTCTAACAGGGTATACTAAAATCAAACACATAGGTCTTTTCTAATTCTTATGCTTCTTGTGCTATTTTGATCCACTACGTTCATTTACTAATCCTAATTTTGTTAAATTTCACATGTATAGCAATCGCTATTTGTTCAGGCTTGGTGTTTTTTAATTGAAGCCTATTTGATTCGAGTCCCGTAAATAAATATTCCTAGGCATCAACACTAAATCAGAGATTCGTTATAATTCTTCATTTTAGTATTTTCACTACCGTGATCTGCGTTTGTCGCTATCGATCCATGCTGCTAAGGAGACTAATCTATTTGGCCTATTTTACAATCTTATGTTCAACTATAACTCCCTATTCAATATTCGTTACTAACTGTATGGGCCTAATACTGATAAATCGTTCCTTAGGAATCGTCATCCCACTAAACTTAGAATCTACGGTCCTCACTTAGTCAGAACAAGTTTCAGAAACTTCCCTCAAAACTAGAGACATGGTTCTGTTTCATTTCGATAACACCGGATTCTGTACTGCTGCTATGATCAAAATTGTTTCTGCGGTATCTTTTCTAATCTAGCGTTTCTTGGTTAAGGTTATCAAAAATGTTTCTTATCTTAGTATAATACAGGGGGTCAATTTCAGTGGCAATAATCTTTACATAACCGGTTTGCTGGTTAGGGTTCGGATGATAGTCATACTTTGACTAAGTAGAGGTAAGGTTCTTTTCGCCGTTATCACTAAACCATTCTAGTAGGCTTAGTCTAAGGTTGTCCCTCTCAGCCTAAGATCATCACTTATGTTTTAAAATCACCACTTAGATTTTAGGATCATAACTTAAGTAACATGCCGATGTTTACTTTATGCTGTCCACTGTGGATTTAGAGCCTCGCCTTTGATACTACCTGTAGCATCCCGCCTCGGATCAGGGTCTCGTCACGGTGCATCTGTCGTACCCTACTACAAGAAGTGCAAGGCGTCGATAACATCTATATGCACGTCGACATAAACATGTATCTAAATAGCGGAAGCATCATAAAATAGACAAAACATAATCGACATGCAACATGTGTCATAGCTAAATCTAAGTACATCAGAGTATCATCAGTACAAGAGATCGTGATACAAGTCTGGAATAAACATGAGTACAAACTACAATAGCTAGGCCCACTAACTTCTCATGCGTGTCCTACCCTCGGCTCATCGTCAACCAAATCCAAATCCTGCTCTCGAGGCTCTGTGAGATGGTAAAAATAAGAAATGAGTGATAAGGAATCGTCCAGAAAGTATGTCTGCCCGGGTTGGTCATGTGGATCATGCATGCAAGACGAGATGATAAAATAAATACCATACAAGTAAAGAAATGGAAACTTGCCTCCGTTTACAAATGCAATTACTGCTAAAGTAAGAAATGTATACATCGTATTGCGGTATAAAGTGCGTAAATAAAGTCACAAATGAACTTACATAATTAATCATATTACCTCTTTCATTACTTGTGAAATGTTCTTATAAGCCGTGTTTTATACTAAGTCCCCATTGTTTTACATTCGTGTCACGAGTCACTTTCTATTGGGTAACATAAGCGTACTATATGTCTAAGCATGTATCCAATAGGGTAACTCAAGAGACATGCACATGCTCATAACTCATTTTTCAGAAACATTTCAAATCGTACATTTTCGTAACTTTCATATCAAGATTGTTTCAAAACACAACTGTAGCACTTTTCACGTACGAATGATGCAACATGACAGACCAATTGATTCTCCATGTGGTCACAATATCGATATGAATCACATGTTCCAAACGTGGTGTCACATCATACATATATGGAAATAACTATAACATCTATAAGACGGAGATCCCTTGTTCTGGACAAGATGTTACACTTGGCCAAATCTGTAGCGCCCCGCACCATGGCCCAGCCGGATGTGGTGCGTCTGCCGTACTTCACTACGGAGAGTACCAAGCGTCGATCCATAACATGTCGTAGTCCATGATAAAATACATAGACCTTCATGCTTACGCGTCAACAAGTAAGCAAAACCGTGGCAGAATAAAAACTTTAAATTAAAGCATCTACGAAATCATCATCAGTTTTACAACCCAAATCATAAAGTACGGAATTTTTCATAAGTAATTGTTTCCATCACAACATCATAAAAAGTTCATCGATCTCAATAATCTCGTCATGTCTCCTAGGCCATCCATCTCTCGCACGTCTTACGGGTAAGGAACCCTAGGTTCATCTTCAATCCATTCTACCTTATTCCCTGCAGTCTCTGGGAGGAAAAATAGGTGAGTGAGTGACAAAGTCACCAGCAAGTAAACTATAAATAATCATGAATTAAATGGAAAGTACATACAAGAACCGAAACCCAAAATCTAGTTAAATAGACATATCTGATTTTTCATCCAATACCCGTCAGTGATTAGCACAGAATGTATCAAAGATCATAACCTAACAGAAATTATAACTTATAAAAGATCGTAACTTATGAAAGTTCATACTTCATTAAAGAGCATCAACCAGTAAGGATCATATCCTAGGAGTTACTAAGTCATAACAACTTAGTCCAAGTATCACATACTATTATTCGATGTCTCATTAAATGCAACATGCATGAGTATGTACGTGAGATGCATCATGATAAGAATGACGATAAGATCTTTGTTGTTTTCTTTCAAAACATCATCGTCAAGAAACAATAGAGTATTCAGATCTATTCACCCGGATCCGAGGCGGTCACTTCTTCCATTCGAATCTATTATTCCCGGATTCGGAGCGGTAACGTTATCACTTATCAGGTCTATTCTCTCCAGGCCTGAATGGTCCATATCATCAGATCAATTAACCCCGGATCTAGAGCGGGTCGTTACTGGCCAGGAAAACACACACGGTACCGGTGGAAAGCGTTCTTTAAAAACAAGATCTTTTCTTTAAAAACGCTTTTTCATTTTTCTTTCTCATAAAAATCAGTTCCATAAATCATGTAGATGACGATGAAGCAATGTATGACATGTACTATGCAATTCATGATGTAATGCGTTATACGTACACATACGTTCAACTTATTCTTTAGGCTGGAAATTCCAGAATTATCAATCCATAGACACGGCCTCAACCCATCGTGGTTTAAGCCCACTATCATGAGTTCTAGTCATACATATGCATAAGAGTGTCTTATCTATTCGTAATATAATTATCGTGACGATACGAGACATATAAGACACTTAGTTTATTTAATTACGAAACAGGGCTGCTGAATTTCAGCAATGCAACGTCCCTTCTTTTACCTTTCTTATAAGCCCATTAAGCCTTTATTTAATTTTGGGCAACTTTGGAAAACTGCTGTAGACATACCAAAAATTAGTGATCATAAGCCCAAGCCATATAACTTAGTCTAAGCCCATTAAAACAAGGTTTTACAACAAGTTCCTCAATTCTGCCTAAATTCCAGCTTAGTAACGCTAACTTACCCTCGGTGATTACTCCTTAAAATAATCATGTTAAGTTAAGTGGTTTACATATAAACACTCACTTACGTCTTAAGAAATTGTCATAAAAGTTTCGCGGAATTATAATCTCGTTAAAAGGGTCATTTATTCTTTTTCCCAAAACGGTTACATACTGAATTCTGGAATGACCAATTTTACTACGAATTACATTGCGACCAATCCATACGTCATTTTTCAAAAATTCCAATTCACACACTTAGAAAACACATAGGGCTAGCATCCTACCAAAAATCAGTCCAGTTGCATATTTCTAAGGTCCATTTCCTGGCCAATCATTATGTTGCATAAAATCTGTTTAGTCCAGTAATTTCCAGCATGACCAATTTTAGTAAAACTTCCGTTAAAAATAATCCGTAACTCCTTTTAACGAAATTCCAACTCTCATATTTACTATACACATAGGGCTAGTGTCATACCAAAAATTAGCTAAATTAAATACCTCTAAGGTTTCTTTTCAGGTCCTAGAAAACGGCCTAAAAATCTGCCCTGCTTCAGTGAATTTCAAATTTTGTCACATTTCCTTTCTAAAAGGTCCTAACTTGCATTGTTTGACTTAAAAACTTTATTAAACATCAAACACACCTTTAGCATAGAAATTTACAGATTCAACACATTACAAACATCATATGCACCTCCCTTCAAAACAGCTTGAACGCCACATATATCATTCCTTGGGCCATGCACATGATGTTCATACTAAAATCAAGCCTTGGTGGAATTGGTGCATACGCACCCTAACCCCCAAACCAGCCTGTTCATACACATGAAAGGGCGACAATAATAGCTCCATAATGAACATAGTGAGTTTAACACATAAGCACCCATCTTATTCACATTTTATCCCACAAGTTACCATTCTTACAAAACTACCATTGTTTTCCCCTCTCTCCATCCAACCGTCCCCCATCCATGTAAAAGACAAGATCTTTGTCACATTCATTCTAGCTTTACCACATATCCATACTTAAAAATAACAAAGATTCCACCTTTGGAGTGCAAGCCATCATACTCTAAGATCCGAAAGTTTCACACATAACACTTAGCATTTCACAACTAAGATTAAATCTTAATGACATCTAGACATTCAAGCATGCACTTTCACATTCAAGCCACAAGTATGTATAGTGTACTTGCCTTTTCAACTTACTCCTCTTCTTAGCTTGAAATGTGCGTGGAATAGGTGAAGCCTTCCTCTTCTTCACACATGCACCCCACGGTTTTGAGGAGAGTAAGAGAACAAAGATTAGTTTTCATCCTAAAAAGAAAGATGCACTAAATAAAGGTTGGATGGACTTACCAAATGGATCTTTTGTAGTGTTCAAGTCCCTTAAGACTAGGATCCCACAAAATCTTGAGGCTTTTTGAGCCTAGTGACCTTGAAGGTCACGGTTTATGAGCAAGAAAAATAGCACCATAAGTTTCATCTTATGAAAAATGTAGATATCTTCTTAAGAAGGTTAGGAATACTTACCTAATACCACTTGATCTTGGAAGAACCTAGACCTTCTTGGTTTGATCCTTGGCCGTGTGGTTTGGGAGAATGGAAGAGAGGGAATTCTTCTTGCTCTTGAGGGTCCTTTGAGAGTTAGAAGGATGAGAGGATTCTCAAGGGTGCTTTGGAGGGAATTTTTCCTTCTTAGGCTATGGTTAGCTGTTGGGGGATAAGAGGAGAGGGTAAAAGATTTACCATGGTAAGGTTAAGGGAACTAACCTTGATTACTTTAGTTAATCAAGGTTACTTTATTAGTAACCTTGGTTACTTTAGTTCAATCATGGTTACTTTTAGACTAACCTTGGTTACTTTAATTAATTATGGTTATTTTAACCTTGGTTAAATGATAAAGTAACCATGGTAGGATTTTAAAAATCCTCCATGATTAGCCGCTTAGGGCATCCGTTCGGTTGGGGTCTTTAATGACCCCAACCATACTTTATTCCAATTTAATTGTTACTTTTTCTTTACTTATTTTACTTTTCCCCCTCCTTTTTTCTTTTAAAATATGTAATTAGGGAAATTTTGAGCCCTCTTTGGGCTAAGGCCGAAAAATTGGTAATACTGGGAACAATTTTGCCCATTACCTAAAATAGCTTATTTGCTAATTGGGCTCACTTATAAGGTGGCCCTTATGATTTCTCCCCTTGAAATCTTAGGAAATTCCTATAAGGCCTTTTTACCCCTTATGGCCGAAATCCCACAAGCCCTTGGGAGTGAATTGGGTCCCTTCACATGGTCCAATATTCGTGCTTGAAATTTTATATAATACTTTCCGTAACATAACCTAATATGAATAAAATAAAAATAAACATCAACCAAATAAATTGTGCTTGAAGATACAAATTTTCATAAACTCTATTGGTTAAGTCGTAAGTACAAGGTGGTTCTAGTGTCATTTGGCGCATCGGGTAACTGTAATATACTGTATGCCCCTGACATCCTCTCTCCTACACCTGATGTCAGGCCGGCCTCCAATCATAACATATCATCATATAACATATCGTGTCATAACATCATAAACATATCATATAAATGTCGTTGGAATCAATCGTCTCGTGATATGGTTCGTTTAAAATCCTTTTGGAAAATGTATCACGTGGTAAAACATTTCCGTAAAAATATATTGCATGATAAAATCTTTTCCCTTCAAAACTTTGACTCATATACGATGCATGTGGGCTTGATTTTGGACTCATTTGACCATCGAATAATTTTAGCGCTTAATATAAAGCATTTAACCCAAAATTCATATCATAAACTCATGTGAAATACCCATTTTGCCCTCCCAAGAATCTTGGTTTAAAGACCCCAAAAACAGCCACATTTTTGGGCTTAACCACTAATATCATCATCTAATTTTGTCCAATTTTCATATAATATCATGCTTAATCAAATTAGCCCGTACATACTTTCAACTTAAGAAAACATCATTTTTACCCCTCTAGGGCTCTCGGCAACAGCCCAATTTTTGGGCTTTTATCCCCATTATCTTTTTATTAATCTTTTTATTTCATACAATAGCTCATGATAATTAAGAATGGGCATGTATATGATTTGTACACATATATCCATGTAAATAATGGAATGACTTTGTATTTCTCATTTATACACAGACACGGCCGAATATATATTATGGCCATACAAAAAATAAATTGCCACTTAATCATATTTCATTCATGTATCAAGAGTGTGACATTTAGCATTTTATTCCACAATGATCTTGGACATGCATTCCTAAGACAATGACATAGGACATGCAACATACTTGACTTATATATTTTTCTACATGGTCATGTACTACACTTTTTCATCTAAACATACTTGAACTCATGCATGTTAGTTTCCATCCTAATAATGAACATAAGAACCATGCTCATGATGATGGAAACCATGAAAACTCACATCCTTAGGCCATGTCCTTCAAGATTAAACATCAAAATAAGAGTGGTGATGCATGCATAAAAGTGGCGCCCTAAAACAACCCACTTGTGGATGGTTTTGAATGAAAATGGCATGATGATCATCCAAGAAATGGTCTTTTAAGGCCAAGCAATATAACATAAATTATAGTGCACCACAATTATGCAAAATCAAGACCATCAACATGCATAAACACTAAAAATCATGAAAAAACACATATCTGATGATATCATCATAATACTTAAGAAAATGTTGCAAAGTGTGGTTCTTAGTACACTTTTTCAAGAAATTGTGACATGTAACCAACACTTTTTATGAATTGAGACATGCATGACTAATCTTCTTCTACATGTGACATGCATACACATATGGGGCCAATACATGTTCTAAACTTCATATACATGACGCATTTACATATCATCTTAATCTTAAGCATGCTTACATTCAAGAATCACACACAAGCCTTCGCATAAGAGGCATGCAAGTAAACTTTTTACATGTTCATAGTGGAAAAATCATTTGAACATATGGATGTATGATCCAAGTTTATAAATGAACATAGATGATAGATTTTTCAACATGCATGAAGAAACCAAAAAGAATACTTCCCTTTGGTGTTCTCGGTTTTAGGGAGTTCTTGGAGGGGATGGAAGACTTCCATTTTTGCTTGAGAGGATGGAAGAGTATTCTTACCTTGGATAAGAGTGAAATGAGGTGGAGTGGAAAGAATGAAGTGTAATTGCCAATTTATCCCTCATGTAGCCGAATTCCTAATATTGGGAGAAGTGGGAATCTTCATCATGGCTTTGGTTCGGGAAGAGGAAAAATGATGAAATTGTAAGATTTGCATGAAAGGGGATTGGTGGGGAGAGTTGCATGTTATAAAAGAAAGGGAAGAGTGGAGGATTCATGTCTGGTAATGGAGTTCCAAATGAAGGATGAGAGAGATAATGAAGACTTAAAACTTTTTCTGGAGAGAAGAAATATATGTTCTTGGTTGAAATAGGATGAAATGAAATGAAATGGAAGAAAGAATAAACTTATCTCCTCTTAGGTGGCATGTGACCTAATTTTTAGAGCTTGGGAAGGAGTGAAGAATCTTTATCATGTCTTATGGAAATGAAAGAAAGGGAAAGAGTGATGGAAGTGTAAGACTTTAATGAAAAGGGATTGGTTAAAGGTGGGGTGCTTTAAGAATGTTTCCTTATCTTTCATGCATATAAGGTTGTGGATGTGGAGGGGTTGTGAGATAGAAGATGATGATGTCTTGAAAGATGTTAAGAAAATGACAAAAGAAAGAATGCATGACATATGGTTGGGTGAAGGTTGAGTGGTGTAAGACAAGGATAATATTCTTTCTTTTCTTGGTTTCAGAGGGGCAGTCAATTGATGGTAGGGAGGGTGAAATAAAGTTGTGTTGAAATGTAGGGGGTTTGACTAAATGAAAGCTTGTTACAGGAATGTGGTTATATGTTGTACACTTTTTTATTTCGTAATGTTGTGTAAGAAGGCTATTAATAGTGGAAGAAGGAATTAATATAATCTTCCGCTCATTCATGGTAGCGGTGGTCATGGGTGCTTGGGTAGACATAATAGGACAAATTTTATCTCCTTCACTTTTTATGTCCTAACTTTTCTTTTGCATTAATTCAAATGTAGAATAATGTGTGTGTGCCCTAAAGTTTAATTTGCTTAATTATTTCACAAAACTCTATTCGTTACCTAAGGGGTGCTTATTTATCCTAGTATCTTTCAACATATATTATCTATACCACTTAACACGGCACGACGATTTACTCGATTCTATTCAGTACACCCTATCTTAATCGCCGTAACTTTGTTTTCTTTTTCCTAGAGGCTCGAGAGTGCGGGTTGTAACATGAAGGATTTACGGCTCTATGGCATTTGAAAGATTTTTAGCTCTATGACCTTAACGAAGAAGAGGATATATATCAATAGATTTTTGCCATTTTCCTGAGAAGAATAAGCTATGAGGCTTTGAAGACATCAATAGATTCAGTTGATGCCATAGAAGATATATGGGCATTCATAATGGCCCTTGAAGAGTTGCCTGGAAGAAGTGATTGAGGCACGGACGTTCTTGCCTCGAGAAGTGAAAGCAGTTGAACCATTAGAAACCTGATATGTCTTCTTCACAAGTAGCATCAACTCTTTTTCTAGGATGTTCATGGCACTGATACCATATAGAATTTAAGAAGAATAAACATGTTGAAGGCTGAATGTAAGTATTATTCAGACTTAGTTTCACTATACAAATGATGCTCTTCATATAAGGGATCAAGCCTTATCCTCTAACGGCTAGAAAAATACCAATGGCTATATTTTCAATTATCCTAAATAAGTTTTATTTAAACTATTTCTATGTATAACTGTATCGTACATGTATGTAAATGTATTTTACAATTGCACAATGTATTTTCATGTATAAAAAATTGATATGTATATGGTCTATTTCTATATTCTTCTTGAAATTATGTTAACCTCATCCTAGGAAAATAAATGAAATAGTGAGCTAACGAGTGCCACCCTCCAATCAAATATAATATGCCACATTAAAACCTTGTCAAGTAAAATCACCCTTGTGGATAAAACCTTGGCGAAGGAAAAAGCGTAGATATTTATACAATTTGAGTGTTGGAAAAATATATAGAAATGCCGAAAACTGTGTTTCAATGTAGCTCCAAAAACCATAATGCTCAGGTAATAACTATGAAGACGCAAGCAAGCCCGCGATAAATAGATGAATCATGGGAATGTAGCGGACTCAATCCATCATACCTCAGAACAAAACAGAAATGAGAACATCAGCAGCACAAAAAGAATTTTGTGCAAAGCAAAGAAACGTAAAAAGCACATACCCATGTCGCCTTGATTCAAAGAGAACCAAGGCGACATCCACAATATAAGGCGTTCCCTGATGGTTGATGTATCCTCCGAAATATATGAAATCAGCCGCGGTTGAGATGTCCCCGTATGCCAAGGCAGCACATACATCATTTGAAGCACAAGCGACGATGTCATTGTAATATCCAGCAAAGAAATAATGTGTGAGCATAAGCTGAAATGCCAAACAGGTGAAAGCAAAAATAGACCAAAGCATTGAAAAAGACGCACCAGTGTTGCCGGTGTTAGTAAACTACACAGGCACCATAAAGAAAATATCGCCAACACAATGTGAGACATGATCAACGACATAAAGCAGGCAGCTGTAGATCCATAATTATGGCACCGCGAACCTCATAGGGTAGGTCATGGAGGGTATTATAATGCTTAAGGCCGACTGCTCTATATCCATGATGTGCTAATCGATGAGATGCAGTATTGACTTCTCTGGGACAATGCTGAACAGTAGATTGGTTTAATGAGAGAAACATGGCCACGCGATGAAGATCAACTGCCAGCATGCCCGTGATCGAAGGAGAGTTTGGCAACTTTGAAAGAATAGATTGGCAATCCGTCTCAATAATATTGTTATCATATTCCCGCGCATAATAAACCAGTGCTAACATCAATGTCAACAGTTCCGCCCGCAGCGGAGTAACCATAGGCAATGCAAAACATATGGCCAAAATCAGATGACCCTGATCCGCATGCAAAACTACTCCTCCAGCTGCCTCGATTCTTCCCACCATTGCATCAACATTTAACTTCAGCTTTCCCGACGGGGGCAACTCCTATCGAACTATCCGCAGGCGCCTTGTTCTCAAATGCGGAGAAAAGTGAAGAGCCACTAAATGAGAAATATTCGTTGCGAAGTTTTTGCCATCCATTGCCGCACAACATGTATAAATTGCCATTCTTACTTTATCAAACAGTCGCGCGTAGGCAAAGATTTCTGAGCCATACCGGATTGCTGCATATTCCTTCCAAATAACCCATGTGACAATCGATGGCATTGTCGCCCTTAGCTGACCCATCATAGATGTTTGATTGGAAATGCGCCACCATCGGTATAGATGTGCCTTAATTGTATTACTGTTGGGCATGGGACCTGAAAAGATAATGGATATTTCCATCCATAATGGACGTATCTTTGGAAATCAGAGAAACACATGGTCCTGAGCATCCGAATTTAGTCTACAGAATGCACATTGGGAGGGAAATACCGTAAGCCAAGCATGCAAATTGTCCACCATAGGTAAGGATCTATTCCATAGCCGCCATAAAAAAAAGTCGCATGCCTGGATGTGAATGCTTCCACCAAACATAGCGGTACTCACATGTATGAATTTTTGATGACATAATTACTGTATAAGCTGATTTAATAGAGAATTGGCCATTAGCATCCGGTATCCATTGGAATGTAGTGTCTAATCGCTCGGTCTTGGATTCCATGAACTCGTTGATGCTACATAATCTTTCCAAGTTGGACAGTCATAAATATGAGAGTACAGTGAATGAAGATTACCTTATTTGCGTTTGCTAAATTCAGCCCATAATGTATCTGAGTGATAATACTTCCACCACAGCTGACAATCATAAGCTTTCTACACCCGCTAATACTTTGAAACTTCAATTTGACATACCTCATTAAGCATGTGTCTTGACACAATGATTTTTCTCAACAAAGAAAAAAAGGTCCCCTAGTCCGAGAGCCTCAATGCATCAGAACTCAATAAAACATCACGCAAAATTCACAAGAATCTTTAAGTCAAGGAGTTAATGGATACATGCAACAATATTATCATGTTTAAACTTGTCTAATTTAATAAAATACCTACTTTTTTCCTTTATTTGGCCGAAAGGGAACCCTAGTCACACTTGACTATTTTCTAACTTCACATGCAAGGCCTTATGGCTTGTTTTGTACTCAACTCTCTTCTTTTAGTCCTCTTGTAGCCATTACTAAATTTGATCTTATTTATAATGTACATGCAAGACATCTTTTCTTGCCTTTCACCTACCTTTTCTTCATTTATCCCAACACTTACTTGACTACTCTTAAATGTACTCCAAACACACATGCAAGACTCTATTTACCCGTACAAGCTTTAGTTCCTTACATGCAAGCCTCTTTTAATTGTTTGTCAGAGAAATATAGACTTTCTATGTGAACATAGCTTTCTTGTATTTTTACCTACTTGTTTTAAGGACCAAACCTTACATGCAAGCTTCAAACCTCATATGCAAGGCCTTATGGCCGAACTTATACGTGAAAATGGCTTTCAATATACTCATGCATGATCTGTTTTTCTTATACAATATACTTATTATTTTAAAAAATGCATGAAGAATCTAAGTGATGTACTTGCCTTTTGTTAAATTTAAACCTCAGATTGGAAGCATTTTCCTCCCTTAGACTTGGAAAATTCCTCTCCTTTATCCTTGTTGGGGGCTCTCGGCCTAAGGGCGAAAAGAGAGGGAGGATGAGCAACCTTGAAGATAAGATTAAATTGAAATGACCTAAGAAGAGTCTCTAAGGGATTATACCTTACACTTGCCTCTTACTTAATTCCTTTGGAATCTTCTTTCTAAGCCTTCACTAAGGATCATCTTACCTTCTCTCCTTGGCTCCATAAGGTCACAATTTCGGAAGAGACAAGAAAGGAGTATTGAGTACTTGAAGGAAGAAACTTCTTTTAAAAAAAAGCAAATAAAGTATACCTATCAAGACTTGCATGTCTTCTTCTCCTCATGACATAGAAAAATTCTTCTATCCTCCCCCTTTGAACCCACGGTTTGGAAGGCTTGAGGAGTGGAAGAATGTGTCTGCAAAAAAAAAGGAGAAGATGAAGCTTAAGATTTCCCTGGAGTGGAAGGGAATTTGTTTAGCTTTGATATGAAGAGGAGTGTTCATCCTCCTCCTCCTTCTTATGTTTCACAGTTTTAGGGAGAGGACCAAAGGGTTGAAATCTTGTTTCTTACTTGGAAACAGAGAGAGAGTGTGTGTTTGGCTTAAAGGAGGACGGATTAAGGGAGAAAGGCTTGGAGTGTTTAAAGAATAGAGGAAGCTCTCTTTTTTCATTTCCTTAGAAACTTATGGTTGTAGGGGGAAACAACTTTTGAGCTTGATGCATTTTTCTTGAGGAAAGACGAAGGAATAAGTGTAAAGGTTTGTGAAAGCTTCAAGTGGGAGAGGGAAGGAGTGTATGAGTGTTGATAAAATGAAAGGGAGTAGTGCCCTCAACCTCCTCTTTGGCCGGCTACTTGAGGATTGGGTGGGGGTAGAGTGTGGTGTAGGGTATATTATTAGATTCTAGGTATACAAGGCAAAAGTGGAGACACTTCACATCTTACACCTTATGACAAAAGGGAAGCTTTTTCTTACAATAGTATGACAAGGGGAATGCTTTTTCTCTTCCCATGGAGCACGGTCGGATTTTTTATCTTCTTCTCTTTCTTTTTTCTCCTTTTCTGCCAAGAATATTAAATCGATTCCCTATGTCTTCTTTTTTTCATTTTATTGAAATGAAAAATAAGGTTTATGTCACTATTTTCAACTCTATTTATTTATTCTACCCAAAGTATTTGTTTCTTAGAATTTACTTTATTTATTTAATGTGTACCACATGTCCTTGCCTATACCACTTAACGTGGCACTATGATTTAATTGATTTTTACTCGGAACGCCGTACCTTATAATTATAATTTCCCGTTATTCTCTTTTCCAAACGGTACGGGGGTGTGGGTCATAACCCATGTTTTATGTCAGTATGCATATGAATTATATCGACGCCTTGTACTTCTCGTAGCAGAGTACGATGAGTGAACTGTTCCGAGACCAAAGTTTAAGGGTACCGGGTGAGGCACTACAACATATCCAATGGAAATGAAACATCTATTTGCAAATATGGGTGCATACGTTTCTAATCAACGATAGCCTATCTCCAGCTCGTCTTCCACGTATCCTGCATCATGGTCTCTATTCTCTACAAGTTTATTTAAATCTATGATCTATTCCTTGATGATGCAATAATGATGCAAATGTTACAAAACAATGAAATCCATGTGCATGTCCATATCTGGTCGATGACCAGTCTATATCAACAATCCATTCCATATCCATATCTGGTCGATGACTGGTCCATATCCATATACCATCTGTGATGGGTTTGTGATTTTGCAATCAAATGTGTTATGCAATTTCCCATGTCCAAATGCAATGAATTTCGCAAAATGTCGTGTGCAATTGTCCATGTCCATTCAGTTCTACAACAATTTCATACAATATCCATATTTCAACATAATGCACAGTAAGTTCCATAATCAAAGATAAGTGCTTATGATCGCGACTGTTACATTATTCAATATAGTTAAAGCTTAACAAATATATCCAAATTTTAACTGAATGCGAGCCACACCTTTGTGAAGCCCAAAGACGAGATTTAGGCATAGTCCAAAGGCGGAAAAACATTCTCCAAAATATACAACTACATGCATGTTGAGGCCCATTTGCCAAATACATAGGTTACACACGAACATGGGCAATAGGTCCGAACATTACATACACACATACACACCACTATTTTCACAAAGTATCTGTCATGATTTACTTTCCTTCTAATTATCCATCGCCAAAACCATGAGGGCAAGGGTTCCATCGCCCTCAACTCTGAAACATATACTCACCAAATGGGTAATGAAGCTCACAACAATGAAAGAAATTTTAAAGTCAAGTGATTAGGACCTTCATCATAAACAAGTATGTTTAACCTCCTAAAAGTCTTCAAGCCGCAACACGACATATTATGCTAGGCATAAAGTTTATCAAGTTAATTATGTTCAATCAAGGGTATTTTGTGCTATTATAGCCAAGAGCCTCGTGGAGATATGAGTCAACAAAATCATCATGTACGAACAAAAATCTTGTAATCAAATCTTAGCTAAGTACATTCATCATCATCTTCATTCTTTATCAAGAAAAACATCTTGATCAAAGTCGCGATTCCCCCTTCATCTAGCAAAAACATGCTCATATATACCAAGAGTCAAGATGATTATAGGTGAGGGATGGCCTTATGGTCTAAAATCCTAAGTGTGAGCATACAAATCTAGAACATGCTTCCCTTATGGTTTAATCCTTCCTCATCATCAATAATCATGGCTGGACTTATACCAATCAACTCCATATTGCCCTTCCATTAACCTTACCCTACCGAGTATGCAAACTTATCTCTCAACCTCTTACTTAAAATGTGACATTTTCTTTATTAATCCTTGCTTACTCCTTCTTATGATACATAGTTCCTCTTATTATTACCGCACAAGCTTATATTTAGTCTTTATCATAGCAAAATCACACATGCAAAGCCTCATTACTTGTTTTTCATAAAAACGTAGCCTAGATTATAATCATATCTAGTCTTTATCAAAGCAAAATCACACATGAAAAGCCTCATTCCTTGTTTTTCATATGAACATAGCCTTTATTATACTCATGAATGATCCAATTTTTTTTCCATAGAACTGGCTTGGTGCTTTGAAAAAACACATGAGGAATCTAAGAGATGTACTTGCCTATTTTAATTGATGCATGTCTTGATTTGAAGGTTTCTTCCTTGAGCGGTGACATAGATGCTTTCGTCTTCACCTTTTCTTGGAGATTCTTTCTTCTCCTTTCTTGTAGGGGTCACGCTCGGTTAACCAAAAAAAAGATTGATGAGAGCTATTAGATAAGACCATTTAGAATCACTTTAAGCGGGATCCTTGGTTATTCTTGCTCCTTTGTTCTACTACCTCTAGGCCTCTAGCATTTAAAGAACAAGGGATGTCTTAGCCTATGCCTTGAAGGATTGGTGTGAGATGAAAAGAGGAAGTCTTTCTCTTTATCTTTCTTGTTCAAGTCACGTTTTTAGGTTGAGGGGTGAGCTTGAAGAGTTGGGTTCTTTCTTGGAGGAGGAAGGGGAGTTTTGTTCAATCTTGGTTGGAGATGAAATGTATGAAGTGAGTAGTGATGAGAGAAGAATGGAATCTCCCTTCTTTCCACTCTTTGTCAGGCTACTACAAGGGTTGGGGAGGGTTAAGTGGCATGTGATGATTAGATTCATATAGGTGGCTTTATTGAAAATTGGAAGGCCTTTTCCCTCTTACAAGGTCCACTTCTGCTGGCACATATCGGGTGGGATGTACTTTTTCTCTTTCCCAAACCATATGTAAGAGGGAGCAATGATTCTCCCATGTCTAATTTATTTCCCTTTTATTTAAGTGAGAGAAAATGTTTGTGTAATGCCTTTTTATCTATTTATCTTCTGTTATAACACTTAAATGCTACATTGCCCATCCCATCTTACAACTATTTACTTACCATTCACTACTCACTAGATGTCTTACTCCTATTTACTTAGATTATATCGATATAGTCATACAATAAGTCGTCAAGTATAACATCATAGCCACTTGGTACACTACCTTAGTCTATTTCATATTATTATGGCAAAAAGAAAACGAGGGTATGGCATCTCCCCCCTTACAATAAGTTTTGTCCTTGAAACTTGCGTACCTTAACTGAAGAGCTCAGGATGATGCGGCATCTGCTGCCTAGTTATCACATTGCTAAAATTTCGAAATGATTACTCCATCGCACTCTGACATAAGGGATCGAATGCTGCCTTAGAACATGTTCCTTTCAATAAACAACATGGGTCGTGACCTCCTCAGAAGTTGCTTTATCTGTGATCTCTATCGGTTATGCCTCTAAAATATGGCTAGCGTGTGCACAAAGCGTCGAAACTGTGATGCGTGAAATACATCGTGAATCTATGCAAGTGTAGGTGGCAAAGTTAGACGATATGCCACTGGCCCGATCCTTTCTAACCCTGAAGCTATTAAATTACTAAACAGGGTACTGCTGAATTCAGTAGTACAACACCCCTCTTTTACCTTTCTTTCAAGCCCAATAAGTCTTATTTAATTTGAACCAAAACCTGAAAAATACTGCAAACATACCGAGGATCAATATTCATAAGGCCAAGCTGTTCAAACAGGTCTACACCGCAAGAACGAAGTCTCTCGACTAGTTTTGTAATTCGGCCCAGTTTTCTAGTTTCGTAGTGTTCACTTAATTTCAGTAGTTACCCCTTAAAATAATAATTTCAAGATGATTAATTTATATAGACATGCTCATCTATGTCCTAAGTAATTTTCATAAAATTTCCGGAGTAATATATTAACTTTTAAGGGGTCATTTACTCACTTTTCCAAAAACGGGTACATGCTGATTCTGGAGTGGCCAGTTTTACTACAAATTTTATTGTGACCAAACCGTAAGTATTTTTTCGAAAATTCCAACTCACAGACTTAGTAAACACATAAGGCTAGCATCCTACCAAACATCAGCTCATTTTAATATTTCTAAGGTCCGTTTTTTGGGTCAATCAATACATCACTTAAATTCTGTCCAGTCCAGTAATTTCAGCTTGACAAGTTTTACTAAAAATTCCATTAAGGACAAACCATAACTTCTTTTACCAAAATTCCAACTCTCATATTTACTAAATACATAGGGCTAATGGCATGCCGAAAATTAGCTTAATTGAATAGTTCTAAGATCCCTTTTCAGGTCATACAAAACGTCACATGAATCTGTCCTGCTCTAGTGATTTTTCCCTTTTGTCACTTTACTTACTACAAGTGTTCTAACTTAAGTTATTCTTCAAAAATAGCTTACTAATCATCAAATACACTTCTTAGCATAAACTTTACAGGTTCTAATACATTCAAAAGGTCACCTACAAATCACTTCAGAACAGTTTTGAAGGTTACACATAGTATACCTTGATTTTGCACATTTTGTACATAATAAAGTCTATTCATGGCACAACTAGTTTGTATGCCCCATACCCCCAAAACAGCCCGTATCATACACATGCAAGGGCTTATATTCTATTTTCATAGTGAACATATTACACCTAAGTCATATGACATCCATATATACAACTTATATGCATCCTTTATTTCGCAAGTCACATTCTTTCACAAGAATATCATTCTCCCCACCCTTTTCATCCAACCGTCCCCCCTTACATATAAAGGAGAGAGCTTTACCATATTCATGCATCATATTCATACTCAAAAGGGCAAAGAATCCATCTTTGAAGAAATCTCATACATGCAAGTCACTTTTCTTAAGGAATCCGAAATCTTCATTCCTCAAGCTTAACATTTTCCATCTAAGATTAAATCTTAGTAATAGCTAGACATTCAAGCATATACTTTCACACACAAGTCAAGAATATTTATAGTGTACTTGCCTCTTCAAGCTCATATCTTTCCTTAGCTTGGAACTTGGATAAAAAGAAGTGAAGTCTCCCTCCTCTTCAACATATACCCCACGGTTTGGAGGAGGAAAAGAACAAACATTAGTTATTATCTTAAGTTAAAGATAGAGCTAAATGGAGGATAGATTGACTTACCAAGATGAGGCTTGAATGGTGTTCAAACCCTTAAGAAGTTAGTACCACTTAAGAGCTTGAAAAGCTTGAACCTAGTGACCATGGGGGTCACGGTTTTTAAGCAAGAAAAAGTAGCAATGTGAGCTTCACTCTATGAATTATGTAATTTAACTAAGAAGCTAGACATTCCACTTACCTAGAGGGTTCTTGAGGCTTGAAGATGAAAAGGATCTTGGACTTCTTGGCTCAAGTTAGCCGTGTACCTTAAGGGGAAAAAAAGAGAGAAGTATTTTGCTCCTTATGAATTCTTGAGGGTTGAGATTAAGAGTATTCTAGAGTTCTTGGAGAGAAACTTTCCTCCCTAGGCTAAGTGTTTTAGCCGTTGGGGAGCAAGAGAGAAGAAAGAGGTTACCTTTGCATGGTTAGGCTAATTAGAGTTAATTAACTTGAATTAGTTTAGCCAACCAAGGTTACTTTATTGCTAACTTGAGTTACTTTATCCAACTAGGGTTACTTTAATGCTAACTTGGGTTACTTAAGCATTGTGGTTAACATAAAGTAATCATGGTAAGATTTGAAATGCATCTTGGCTACTCCATAGAGGTGTAGGATCTGCAAGGCACCACTAGAAGGGGGGGGTTGAATAGATGGTGCGGAAAGTGTGGTTTTTAAAATTTCTTTAAACTTGAACGATTCAAGTTCTGAAAACAGATTCTGTTTTCAGGACCTGTTTTAAAACGTTTTTAAAACCAGGTTAGAGGTCTCCAAAAATTATGAAATTTTGAGAGAACTTAGCCTCAGATGTTATGAGGGTCCCCTAAAAATTTCAAATCAAAATTCAACCTTTAACCCCTTCAAAAACCGTTGGCACTCAGATTGTGCAAATCTGCCAGAAACGGTAGATGGTTTTGAAAAATTAATTCCTATTTGTGTGAATGTCCAAATGATCTGAAAATTTGACCAATAACTCCTAACACACTATATTTAAATGGGTAGAAACAGTTTTTGAAAATTCTTTTGGGAAGTAGGTCAAATACCACCAAAGTCTCAACCTTTGCAAGTCTGAAAATCAGACTGCACTAGTCTCAGAACTTTTGATGTTTGACTGACCTATACTTGTCCAAAAGGGTTGAAACTTGTGCCAAATTAACCCTAGAACGTTTATGTATGTTTCTGGAAATTTTTATAATTTTTGGAAATCGTTTGCTATTTTTCCGAACGTGAACAAAAAGGATAAACAGTGCAGAAACTGAAAAGTAAATGCTGAAAGTAAATTGCACCAAGAATTTTATACTGGTTCGGTTATAAACAACCTACTCCAGTCTTCAAGGAACACCTTCCTTGGTTCACACTAATCACACACACGCAGTACACCTTACCGCAGGGTTGATAGAGTTACACCTAACTCCAACCCTTTACAAACCTTGTATGTCGAGTACAATTCACACGAACACCACCACCTCGCTAGAATGAAGATTGATCACACCTTGATCAATCTTTTACAAAGATGAATGAATGGTGGTTTCTATGAAGCCTATTCAAGATTGAAATAAGTAAAATACAATAGGCTTTTTACAAGAAAAGAAAGAAAGAAGATGTAGGAGAAAAGAGACTTGGCACTTTGATCACTTTAGAATGCAAATCTTGGTGTTGTTTTTGTTTGTTCTTCTCTTCTCCTTATAGCATGTACAGCCGTCCCCCTTGAGCCCTTCCCCCTCTTGAAAATTTCCTTTTAATTGCTTGAGAGAGTGTAAGACATCATGGTGACAATGCTTTGCTTACTTGGCATCACTCCATTGGACCATCATTTAGTCATTGCTTACTTGGCACCTCTTGATTGGCTTAATGTTGTCATCATTTGATGACATGGAAAATCTGAAATAAACACTAAATATTTGCCAAATAATCAATTATCAAATCATGCCATATTTCTCAAATTTTGTCATAAAGTGCAAGACACACAAATATCTTTTTTCCATCTCATAGAAATCGGCCACACCCTTATTTTCAATGCTGAAATTTTCAGCATTTACAACATGAGATAAATCAAGATTTCTTCCATTTTCCTTTGAATTGTTTTCATAAAAATAAATCAACTATATAAGGTAAGTCTTGCTACCAAATGAAGAGTGAACTTGGACACAATAAGGAGCAACATTCGGCCAGCACATCCCCTCACACATGCTGAAAAATTTCAGCATGTGTGATATGAAAAATATCACACTTAATTACCTTACATAACATTCAAATCATTTCCATAACTCCTTTAATTAATCCTTTAATGAAAAATTGACAAAATATCTTTCTTAACCATGAAGAATTCGGCCATGGTATGTGTAACATGTTGAAATTTTCAGCATGTGACATAAGAGAGGTATATGTTGAAAACTTACCTTTTGTAGCTTCTCTCTTTGATTCATCAACATTGTATGATTGATCCTTGACCAATCAACATGCCAACAAGGCTCCACATGTGCTCAATCTCAGCTGTAGTGACGTTTAAATGTGTATATACATGTGCTGAAATTTATTTTTGCTAACTTTGTAAAATAGTGCACATTCAATAATACACACATGTAATATTCCAATCAGCCCTTAATTTAATTATCTAGAACACTTTAAGATGTATATTATATGTAAAAAGTGTCTAGATACGTGTCACATCATGGTCAAGAAAAACGTTCCATGTTGAGTGCGTAGAAAACCGAATTTTCGATATTTATCGATTACCCGATTTTTCTCTAATTTAAATTCCAACTTTTGCACATGATATATATATTATGTTATGCATAATATATATAATATATATTTTAAATTTCAGCTCTTGGCTGATTTAAAATGGTACCATAAACACGTGACAAATTAAAATTGGAATCTTCACATTTTGGCCTAAATGTGGGGTGATTTGTGTGTGCCAACATGGAAAGTATTTTTGGCTAATCACACCATGTGTATCACGAAATTTTCATCAATTTTTGATGTATATGGGCTGGCCATTTATTTATGGCAAGTACGTGACACATTGGCGAAGTTTCGGTATTCGCCCGATACGACAAATTTCGGTTTAGAACTTTTTATCGTGTCGTATTTAATTTGTCATCACCATATCTTATATCATATGATATAAGACCTGAATATACTCATAAATATGAGTTAAGTATAGTGGTGTGACGTTAACGTACGTACGTAAGATATATAACGTGTCGGTAGTACGTTGGAATACATGTGTATGTGCCTTTTATAAAAAATCTGAAAATATAGTATATATATGTATAAAAACGTGTGGAATTAAATGTGGGGAGGAGGAGAAGACTTTCCTTCCATAGCCATGTTGCCTTTGTGCCTTTTCCAAATGCATCTTCCTTTAATGAACTACTTAGTTTATTAAACTAAGTACTTCACTTAATGAACTACTTTAGTTCATTAATTGTGGCACCTGAAAATAGTATAAACTCAACAAATGTTCGCCATATGATGTAAGCTTTAATGCTTCATGGCTCGTTAGTACGGCAACATAATATATAAGCTAAATAAGGCAAGTTATCATGCATACATGTACACTTGTGTATATATATACTCAACGTTTATATAGATATATATATATATATATATATATATATATATATATTCAAATTTCTTATTTTGAAATCACTCAAACCCTCTTATTTCTACAATCTCCCCCTTTTGATGATTTTCAAAATAACTAGTGTACATGATTTAAGTGTTATCTCTCCCCCTTGAATTATGCACAGATTTGAAATTTGAATTTCGAATTTCAAATCCGGCTCCCCCTTGATTCATGCAATTAGGATCAATCAGTGATATCTCTCCCCCTTAAATCTCTCTCCCCCTTAAATCATGCTTCTCTCTCCCCCTTTATTTTGGAAAGTTAATCAAAAGATTCCTGTCAAAAAGGAAAGTAAATCAAATAATATCGCATTAAATCACATCAACAGGAATCATGCCTAATTTAGAACGAAGAGATTCAAATGTGGCTTGATTTAAGGCCTTTGTAAATATATCCGCTACTTGTGATTCTGTGCGTACGTGATCTATGACAATATTACCATTGTTAACGTGATCACGAAGAAAATGATAGCGAACTTCTATATGCTTAGCCTTAGAGTGTAATACGGGGTTTTTAGACAAATTTATTGCACTCATACTATCACAATATATAGGAATTTTCTTTACGGTAATTCCAAAGTCCGAAAGTTGTTGTTTTATCCACAACAACTGTGTGCAACAAAGGCTAAGAGCCATATACTCAGCCTCAGTAGTGGACAAAGCAACACTTGCTTGCTTTTTCGAAAACCATGAAATAAGGGAATTTCCTATAAATTGGCAAGTTCCGCTCGTGCTTTTTCTATCTATCTTGCAGCCACCATAATCTGCATCAGTGTAAGCATGTAAGTCGAATGTAGAGTCCTTATCATACCAAATACCTAAGGTGGGTGTGTGCTTAATATAACAGAATATTCTTTTTACCGCATTTAAGTGTGACACCTTAGGTTGACTTTGAAAACGAGCACACATGCATACGCTAAACATAATGTCAGGCCTACTAGCAGTTAAATATAGTAAAGAACCTATCATAGATCGATATAATCCATTATCAACATCTTTACCATGTTCATCTTTGTCTAATTTAGTAGTAACACTCATAGGCGTGGGGGATGGTTTCAAATTTTCAAAACTGAACTTCTTGATCATGTCATTTACGTACTTAGCCTGGCTTATATGAATTCCTTTACTCGTTTGCTTAATCTGCAAGCCAATAAAATAATTAAGTTCACCAACCATAGACATTTCAAATTCAGCTTTCATACAATTTTCAAAATCTTTAACGAGTCTATGTGAGGTAGAACCAAAAATAATGTTATCTACGTAGATTTGAATAATAAGTAAATCTGATTTTTCTTGTTTCAAAAATAGTGTACTATCTATAGTACCACGTTTAAAATTATTTTCTAAAAGAAAAGTAGCAAAACGATCATACCATGCTCTCGGCGCTTGCTTTAGACCATATAGTGCCTTCTTTAGTTTGTACACGTGATCAGGATGTTTCAAATCTTCAAAACCGGGTGGTTGCTTCACGTATACTTCTTCTTGTATAAATCCGTTTAGAAAAGCACTTTTGACGTCCATTTGATACAATTTAAAATCTTTCATGCAAGCAATGGCAAGTAAGAGTCGTATAGCTTCTAAACGTGCTACGGGTGCAAATGTTTCATCGTAGTCTATTCCTTCTTCTTGATTATATCCTTGAGCTACGAGTCTTGCTTTATTTCTAACGACCTTTCCTTCTTCATTCATTTTATTCCTAAATACCCACTTTGTGCCTATTATTGTCTTATCTTGTGGTCGTGGCACTAAATCCCATACATCATTTCTAACGAATTGATTAAGTTCGTCATGCATAGCATCAATCCAAGATGAATCACTCAAAGCATCATGCACATTTTTGGGCTCAATTTCAGAAATCATAGCATGAAATTCATTTATTTCATCCGAAGTGATTCTTCTACGTGGTCGCACACCGTGAGTAATGTCGCCTATGATGAGATCTTGTGGGTGATCTCTATGCCATCTTGGTTGATTATTTTCTAAGTTATCATGCATTTCTATATGATCATGCATTTCTAGTGTCTCATTCATCTCATGCATATCAAAAGAATCATTATCTTCATCCAAAACTGGTTTCAATTCAAAATCATCGTCATATTCCTTATCTTTATCAATCTCTCCAAATTCATTGAATTTAACATGAATAGATTCTATGATTTGTCTAGTGAGAGGATCATAACATCTATATGCTTTTGAATTTATGGAATACCCAACAAAAATGCACTCAATTGATTTGGATTCAAATTTATCTAAGTTATCTTTTGTATTCAAGACAAAGCATTTGCATCCAAACACACGAAAATAATCAATCTTAGGCATGCGATCATTCAAAATTTCGTAAGGCGTCTTATTTATTTTCTTTCTTATAGATAGGCGATTTACAATATAGCATGCACAATTTACGGCTTCCGCCCACAGAAATCTAGGCAATTTATTTTCGCAAAGCATGGTTCTAGCAATTTCTTGTAGTGTGCGATTCTTTCTTTCTACTACTCCATTTAATTGTGGAGTTCTAGGTGGCGAAAACTCATGTTTAATTCCTTTTTCTTCACAAAACGAAATCATCTCTTTATTTTTAAATTCACCGCCTCTATCGCTTCTTATTCTTTTCACATTTACGCCGTATTGATTTTCAAGTTGTTTAATTAATTTAGCAATTTCTACGGCACTATCATCTTTATGTGCAAGAAATAAAGTCCAAGTATAACGAGAAAAGTCATCAACAATCACGCATGCATAGTGACGCCCACCAAGGCTTGTAGTGCGACTAGGACCAAACAAATCGATATGCAATAGTTCTAGTATTCTAGTCGTGCTTATCTCATTTTTAGGCTTAAGTGACTCACGTGTTTGTTTGCCTTTTATGCAAGATTCACACAACTGAAAGTTGTCTAAATCAAGCGTAGGCAATCCCCGTACTAGGTTCTTTCGTTGCAATTTTTCTAGTGTAGAAATACCTATGTGTCCTAAACGTCTATGCCACAAATTCACATTGGGTTCATTTGACATAAAACATTTAACTTTAGCGTCTACTACATCATCCATAGATAGTGTAAAGATATTTCCTTCTCGTTTTCCTTTCAAGACGGTTTCTCCATTTTTATTTATTATATTGCAATAAGGGTGAGTAAAACAAACATTGAAGCCATTGTCAACAAATTGAGAAATACTAAGAAGATTGTAAGATAAGTTGCTTACCAAAAATACGTTGGAGATTTGAAGTGTATTTGGATTGCCAATCGTACCTTTTCCAATGATCTTCCCTTCATTGTTGTCTCCAAAGGTCACAGATCCGCCTTTTGTGACCTTCTTTAATTTGGAGAACAGGCTCGGGTCACCCGTCATGTGCCTCGAGCAACCACTGTCAAGGAACCACTTTATTGATGTGTCTTTTGATGAGTGGTCTCCCTGCAATGTGAAAAGGTGATTTAGGTACCCTTTTAATTTTGGGTCCTTTCGAGTTAGTTAATCACCTTTTGGTAAAGGTACCTTTCGGTACCCATACTTGGGTGATCCTTCTCGGTCTATCAAATGGCAAGAATGAAGGTGCGATATAATATACATGTGGTGCATGTACTTTCGGTCTTTGCCCAAGGACTCCTCTATACTCATTGAATGAAGGACGCTTTTGATATGTCCTTGTGTGCGTGTGCGTAGTGCGTGGATGATATGTATTTCGGGTATGCATTGTTCTTTTCTTCTCATATCTATATGGTACAACGTTATATTTCACATGATATGAGGGAGTGGGGCGTGTGGAAGGGGGCGCTTTTTGCGTCATCTTAGACGCCACTTGATGCTTAGGGGTGTCTACTTTCTTAGACACAACAAACTTGGTTGGTTTGGTTGATACTTCGTCAGTATCAACGTATCCCAATCTAGTTTTGTCACTTTCATGCTTTTGCGATAATATGATGCGATGCAGCATGTTTGACCCTGTATCGAATTGTTTCATCATTTTCTCTAAGTCTGTATTCTTTGATTTCAAATTTGAAATCTCGGATTTCATTTCATTATTTTGAGAAGTCAATGATGAGATCTCGGTTTTTAATGCAGTGATGACACATGAAGACTCTTTCTTTGAATCGCTTAATTGAGCGACAAGATTCTCGTTAGAAGATTCTAACAGTTTCTTGTCTTCAATTAAATGTTTCTTTTCTTTTGCGAGAGTCTTAGTAAATTTATGTAATTCAAGATACTGACTAAAAAGATCATCATAAGAAGGTTCAGAGTCAGAGTCAGAATCGGATGATACCTCATTAGACGCCTTTGAAGCGAAGCAAACTTGAGCGGTCTCCTCTTCGGTCTCAGTTTCAGAGTCTGATGAGTCATTCCATGTGGAGGCCTTTAGTGCACGTTTCCTTTGTTTAGGATCTGAGACGAGTCTATTTTTGTTCCGCTCCTTGTCAGGGTATTTATTAGTTTGCTTTTCTTTGTTTGGGCAGTCATATGATAAGTGTCCGAGTTTGCAGCATTCATAACATTTAATGTCCTTATCATTTGACTTGTTTTTATTTCTCTTAGATGTAGTGCCCTTGTTTTTATTTCTAAATGACTTTCTCATGAATCTTCTTAGTCCTTTAGCCAATAGAATTAAATCATCATTATCCGATTCGGAATCACTATCATCTACGTGATCGGAGGGAGGGGAGACGTATTCATTTGATTTAAAAGCAATTGTCTTACCTTGTTTAGATGATTCCGATTTCCGAATAGTAAGTTTGTTTTCATAAACTTTGAGTGAGCCAATGAGTTCTTCCATTTTTATTGATTTAGTCTCCTTACTTTCTTCTATAGTAGTCACTTTAGGGTCCCATTCCGAAGGAAGGCTTCGTAGGACTTTCTGTACCTTTTCCTGCGTAGTAAAAGCCTTACCAAGAGACTCAAGAGAGTTATAGATGTTAGTTAAACGAAGATCCATATCTACAATCGACTCATTAGGCAACAATTTAAAAGACTCAAGAGTAGACATGAGCATATTAATTTTTGACTCTTTTACTTGACTCGTGCCTTCGTGTTTCATTTCTAAAATTCTCCACATTTCTTGTGCACTCGAACAATTTGACACATAACTAGACTCACTTTTACTTAATCCGTTTAAAAGCAATTGCATAGCCCTAGCATTCATACTAAGTTTCTTTTTATCATCACTCGTATATTCTTGTCTAGTTTTAATAACTTCTAAAGTAACTCCGTCTACAGTGGATACATTAGATGGGACATATGGACCATCTTCAATTATTGACCAAAGATCTATATCTATAGCCATAAGAAAAAGTTTCATCCTAAGTTTCCATTGAATAAAAGACTCACCGTCAAAAAGTGGAGGCCTTTGGCTCGACATACCTTCTTGTTCGGTTTTGAGATTTGTGGATGCCATCTCACTGAATCGTTGGATTCCTTGTAGTGAGTATTCCTGCGCTCTGATACCACTTGTAGGATCTGCAAGGCACCACTAGAAGGGGGGGGGTTGAATAGATGGTGCGGAAAGTGTGCTTTTTAAAATTTCTTTAAACTTGAACAATTCAAGTTCTGAAAACAGATTCTGTTTTCAGGACCTGTTTTAAAACGTTTTTAAAACCAGGTTAGAGGTCTCCAAAAATTATGCAATTTTGAGAGAACTTAGCCTCAGATGTTATGAGGGTCCCCTAAAAATTTCAAATCAAAATTCAACCTTTAACCCCTTCAAAAACCGTTGGCACTCAGATTGTGCAAATCTGCCAGAAACGGTAGATGGTTTTGAAAAATTAATTCCTATTTGTGTGAATGTCCAAATGATCTGAAAATTTGACCAATAACTCCTCACACACTATATTTAAATGGGTAGAAACAGGTTTTGAAAATTCTTTTGGGAAGTAGGTCAAATACCACCAAAGTCTCAACCTTTGCAAGTCTGAAAATCAGACTGCACTAGTCTCAGAACTTTTGATGTTTAACTGACCTATACTTGTCCAAAAGGGTTGCAACTTGTGCCAAATTAACCCTAGAACGTTTATGTATGTTTCTGGAAATTTTTATAATTTTTGGAAATCGTTTGCTATTTTTCCGAACGTGAACAAAAAGGATAAACAGTGCAGAAACTGAAAAGTAAATGCTGAAAGTAAATTGCACCAAGAATTTTATACTGGTTCGGTTATAAACAACCTACTCCAGTCTTCAAGGAACACCTTCCTTGGTTCACACTAATCACACACACGCAGTACACCTTACCGCAGGGTTGATAGAGTTACACCTAACTCCAACCCTTTACAAACCTTGTATGTCGAGTACAATTCACACGAACACCACCACCTCGCTAGAATGAAGATTGATCACACCTTGATCAATCTTTTACAAAGATGAATGAATGGTGGTTTCTATGAAGCCTATTCAAGATTGAAAGAAGTAAAATACAATAGGCTTTTTACAAGAAAAGAAAGAAAGAAGATGTAGGAGAAAAGAGACTTGGCACTTTGATCACTTTAGAATGCAAATCTTGGTGTTGTTTTTGTTTGTTCTTCTCTTCTCCTTATAGCATGTACAGCCGTCCCCCTTGAGCTCTTCCCCCTCTTGAAAATTTCCTTTTAATTGCTTGAGAGAGTGTAAGACATCATGGTGACAATGCTTTGCTTACTTGGCATCACTCCATTGGACCATCATTTAGTCATTGCTTACTTGGCACCTCTTGATTGGCTTAATGTTGTCATCATTTGATGACATGGAAAATCTGAAATAAACACTAAATATTTGCCAAATAATCAATTATCAAATCATGCCATAATTCTCAAATTTTGTCATAAAGTGCAAGACACACAAATATCTTCTTTCCATCTCATAGAAATCGGCCACACCCTTATTTTCAATGCTGAAATTTTCAGCATTTACAACATGAGATAAATCAAGATTTCTTCCATTTTCCTTTGAATTTTTTTCATAAAAATAAATCAACTATATAAGGTAAGTCTTGCTACCAAATGAAGAGTGAACTTGGACACAATAAGGAGCAACATTCGGCCAGCACATCCCCTCACACATGCTGAAAAATTTCAGCATGTGTGATATGAAAAATATCACACTTAATTACCTTACATAACATTCAAATCATTTCCATAACTCCTTTAATTAATCCTTTAATGAAAAATTGACAAAATATCTTGCTTAACCATGAAGAATTCGGCCATGGTATGTGTAACATGTTGAAATTTTCAGCATGTGACATAAGAGAGGTATATGTTGAAAACTTACCTTTTGTAGCTTCTCTCTTTGATTCATCAACATTGTATGATTGATCCTTGACCAATCAACATGCCAACAAGGCTCCACATGTGCTCAATCTCAGCTGTAGTGACGTTTAAATGTGTATATACATGTGCTGAAATTTATTTTTGCTAACTTTGTAAAATAGTGCACATTCAATAATACACACATGTAATATTCTAATCAGCCCTTAATTTAATTATCTAGAACACTTTAAGATGTATATTATATGTAAAAAGTGTCTAGATACGTGTCACATCATGGTCAAGAAAAACGTTCCATGTTGAGTGCGTAGAAAACCGAATTTTCGATATTTATCGATTACCCGATTTTTCTCTAATTTAAATTCCAACTTTTGCACATGATATATATATTATGTTATGCATAATATATATAATATATATTTTAAATTTCAGCTCTTGGCTGATTTAAAATGGTACCATAAACATGTGACAAAATTAAAATTGGAATCTTCACATTTTGGCCTAAATGTGGGGTGATTTGTGTGTGCCAACATGGAAAGTATTTTTGGCTAATCACACCATGTGTATCACGAAATTTTCATCAATTTTTGATGTATATGGGCTGGCCATTTATTTATGGTAAGTACGTGACACATTGGCGAAGTTTCGGTATTCGCCCGATACGACAAATTTCGGTTTAGAACTTTTTATCGTGTCGTATTTAATTTTTCATCACCATATCTTATATCATATGATATAAGACCTGAATATACTCATAAATATGAGTTAAGTATAGTGGTGTGACGTTAACGTACGTACGTAAGATATATAACGTGTCGGTAGTACGTTGGAATACATGTGTATGTGCCTTTTATAAAAAATCTTAAAATATCGTATATATATGTATAAAAACGTGTGGAATTAAATGTGGGGAGGAGGAGAAGACTTTCCTTCCATAGCCATGTTGCCTTTGTGCCTTTTCCAAATGCATCTTCCTTTAATGAACTACTTAGTTTATTAAACTAAGTACTTCACTTAATGAACTACTTTAGTTCATTAATTGTGGCACCTGAAAATAGTATAAACTCAACAAATGTTCGCCATATGATGTAAGCTTTAATGCTTCATGGCTCGTTAGTACGGCAACATAATATATAAGCTAAATAAGGCAAGTTATCATGCATACATGTACACTTGTGTATATATATATACTCAACGTTTATATAGATATATATATATTCAAATTTCTTATTTTGAAATCACTCAAACCCTCTTATTTCTACAAGAGGGATCCGGCGGGTGAAGGCATTTAGTAGCCTTTACCATGCTTGAGTTACTTTTTCAAGTGTGTTTAATGGAAAGCTATTTGGTAGTTGCCCCCTTTTCCTTAATTAATTCCTTTTTCTTGATTTAAAATATAATTAGGAAAATCATGAATCCTCTTGGACTAAAGGGGCCGAATTTTAGTGAGGGTTGGGGGAAAAATTGTCCCATTACTTAAAACTCCTTAATTGTTATTTGGGATTGTTTTAAGAAGGCCCTTAAGATTAGCCTTCTTATAATTTGAAAAAAAAGAACCTCATAAGGCCCTTTTTAAGCCTTGTGGCC
This sequence comes from Eustoma russellianum, assembly GCA_036186865.1. NCBI lineage: Eukaryota > Viridiplantae > Streptophyta > Magnoliopsida > Gentianales > Gentianaceae > Eustoma > Eustoma russellianum. The sequence goes on from AP025053.1 coordinate 18,305,146, forward strand.
GAAATCTCTTAGGCCCTTGGGTGAATTGGCCCCTTCACATGGTCCATAATTTATGCTTGACTAATTATACTATATTTTCCTTAACAAAATTCTAATTAAGGAAGTAATTGTGAAGCTAGATAAAATGTACTTAAAGATGCAACTTTTCATTAATTCTTTTATACAAGTCTCAAGTAAAATTTTATTTTCTCGTTGGGTACAACATCCTCCCCCCTTATTATAAGCTTCGTCCTTGAAACTTAAGAGCGTTACTCAAAAAGATACGGGTATAAGCTTCTCATGTTTTTCTCCGTCTCCCAAGTAGCTTCATCAATCGAATGGTGCTTCCATTGCACCTTAACCATAGGTATGGATCGTTTCCTTAATGTCTTTTCCTTACGATCAACAATCCTTTCCTGTTCTTCTACGTAGGTCGCGTCGGCCTCAACTTTCAAGGACTGCTCCTCGATAATATTGCTAGGCTCGTGCACATACCGACGAAGTTGTGATACGTGAAATACATCGTGCAATTGAGATAGCGATGGCGGTAGTGCTAGCCGATAAGCGACTTCTCCAATTCTTTCAAGAATCTCGTATGGTCCAATAAACCTGGGGCTTAAGTTTCCTTTGACACAAAACCTCTTAACTCCTTTTGATGGTGACACTTTCAAGAACACCTTTTCTCCTGCTTGAAATTCCAATGGCCGCCGTTTCTCGTCTGCCCAAATCTTGCTTCTATCTTGGGCCGCTTGTAACCTTTGCTTTATGATCATTATTTTCTCTTGAGTCTGTTTTACTAGATCAGGTCCTGTGAAAACCTTATCTCCGATTTCGTCCCAGTAAAGTGGAGAACGGCCCCTTCTTCCGTAGAGTGCTTCATACGGGGCCATCCCAATAGATCGATGATAACTGTTGTTATACGAAAACTCCACTAATTTGAGACTCTTGTCCCAACTCCCTCCAAATTCAAGTGTACAAGCATGCAACATGGCTTCCAGTGTTTGGATGGTCCTCTCCGATTGACCATCCGTCTAAGGGTGAAATGCAGAGCTCATTCGTATCTCGGTGCCCATCGCTTTTTGAAAAGCTGTCCAAAATCGGGATGTAAAGCGAGGGTCGCGGTCACAAACAATACTCATGGGTACTCCATGAAGTCTCACAATCTGATCAAAATACATCGTAGCCAACTTCTCCATAAAGGATTTGATGGTAATAGCCATGAAATGAGCAGATTTTGTTAAACGATCGATGACTACCCAAATGGTGTCATGTCCGTTCTTCGTCCTTAGCAGGTCAGTTACAAAATCCATAGTAATGTGATCCCACTTCCACTCGGGGACTTCAAGAGGTTGTAGTAACCCAGCGGGTCTCTGATGTTCCGCTTTCACCTTCTGGCAAACAAGGCATTTCTCTACGAACTCCGCAATTTGCCTCTTCATGCCATGCCACCAGAATCTTTGTTTTAAGTCTTGGTACATTTTATTGGCTCCAGGATGCATAGACAAACGTGTATCATGAGCTTCACGAAGAATTTCGTTCCTTATAACATCGTCATTAGGTAGGCACAGTCTTCCTCGAAACCACAAGCTATCATCATTCCTGATCTTAAAATCCTCAGATGGTTTCGTTCTCAACGTGTCCTTTGTTTTCTTCAAAGTTTCATCCCCTTCTTGACCCTCCTTAATCTTGTCAATCAGCGAAGGAATCAATACCAACTTTGCGAGCATGCCCTCAATGGAATCAACCTCCCCAAGATCAAATTCTTCCATATCACGCTGCAAAGGTGGTTGACACGGATGGCTTGTCTTTCTACTCAGAGCGTCGGCAACTTTATTGGCTTTTCCCGGATGATACTAAATAGAAAGGTCGTAGTCCTTCATCAACTCTAGCCATCTGTGCTGACGCATATTTAATTCTTTTTGGGTGAAGAGGTACTTAAGGCTCTTGTGATCTGTGAAGATTTCGCACATCTCACAGTATAAATAATGTCTCCATATCTTTAGGGCAAAGACTACGGCTGCTAATTCAAGATCATGTACTGGGTAATTTTGTTCAAATGGTTTCAGCTGTCTAGATGCATACGCAATCACTCAATCTTTCTGCATTAGCACACACCCAAGTCCATTCTTAGAGGCATCACTATACACCACAAAACTTTCACCCGAAATAGGTTGTGCCAACACTGGAGCAGAAGTCAACTTTGCTTTTAGTTCAGTAAAACTCCTTTCGCAGTCTATGGTCCATTCGAACTTTGTCTTTTTCTGGGTCAACCGGGTGAGAGGCATCACAATCCAAGACAACTTTGCAACGAACTTGTGATAATAGCCAGCAAGACCAAGGAAACTCTGTACTTCCGTAACATTCGTTGGCCTCGACCATTCTGTAATTGCCTCGATCTTTTTGGGATCTATGGATATGCCGTCTTCAGATATCATGTGTCCCAGAAATGCTACACTGCGTAGCAAAAATTCGCATTTACTAAATTTGGCATACAGTTGTTTTCTCCGTAAGATGTCAAGGACGATTCTTAAATGGACCACATGGGACTCTTCATCCGGTGAGTAGATCAAGATATCGTCGATAAAAACCACAACAAATTTGTCCTGTTGTTCTTGAAATACTCGATTCATCAGATCCATAAACGCTGCGGGGGCGTTGGTCAGTCCGAATGGCATTACAAGAAACTCGTAATGTCCATAACGTGTTCTGTATGCAGTTTTCGGGACATCCTCAGTTTTGATCTTCAATTGGAAGTATCCCGAGCAAAGTTCAATCTTACCGAAAATCCATGCCCCCTGCATCAAAATGTTTTTAGATAGTGTTCATAATAGACTTATCATTGAAATAAAAACTTTGAGTCGCTTACCCGAAGCTGATCGAATAGATCGTCGATCCTAGGCAATGGGTACTTGTTCTTTATCGTGATCTTGTTGTGTTCTCGATAATCAATACATAACCGCATATTTCCATCCTTTTTCTTTACAAACAGTACGGGGGCACCCCAAGGCGAAACACTTGGGCAAATGAGTTTCGTCTCTAACAATTCACGTAACTGTTCCTTCAACTCTTTTAATTCCGCCGGTGCCATTCGATAGGGAGCCTTCGATATTGGCTCAGCTCCCGGAATTAGATTAATTTCAAAGGATATTTCTCGATCCGGAGGAAGACTCAGTAATTCCTCTAGAAAAACATCTGAATATTCTCAGACCATCGAGACTTGAGAAAGATCGGAGGGTGCTTGATCGACATTTATTGCATAAACGAGAAACCCTTCGTGTCCTTTCTTTAACGCCTCTCTAGCACGGATAGCATTTACATAAACATTCTTGGGACACATCCTTAATTTTGAACCTCCTTGGAAGTTTACTTCCTTACATGTGGGGTCCTTAATAGTAACCCGCTTTTCACTGCAATCGATGTGGGCGAAATTCTTGGAGAGCCAATCCATCCCAAGTATCACATCGAAATCCATCATGGGCATGGGAATTAAGTCGGCGTCAAACCGGTAATCATCGAACTCAAGTTCGCAATTTCTAAAATGTGATGAGACACAAGCACATAATCCCCAGCTGCTTGAACTCTATAGGGCCTGTCACTATGGGTTGGGGTGTGATCAATATTCTTTGTGAATTTCTTTGAGATAAATGAGTGGCTAGCGCCACTATCAAATAGTACATTGGCAGGCACTGAGTATTCTAAAATAGCTCTGGATACGCGAGATTTACTAAGCAACAACAGGGCAATAGTATTGGCAAAAATCTAATTATTGCATAAACTTTAAAATGTACCTGCCACTACATCATTAGCCTCTTCAGCAGCTGCGTTTGTCATAGCATGGACTCTCGCATTTGTACGCTGACGCTGATTCTTAGGTTGTTGCTGCCGCGGGGCCCCTTTCTCCGGGCAATCCTTGACCATGTGTCCTACTTTCCCACACCCAAAGCATGTGGTTCCCTTATCCGGATAGTCTTTGAGGGTGTGGCCCACCTTGCCACATCCGAAGCACTTTCCTGCCTGAATGTAGCACTTCCCAACGTGACGCTTATTGCAGTGAGAGCAATTTGGGATAGCTAACTGCTGGCCCTGATTCTTTGACTGATTCTTTTGAGAATGGAGTTGAAACCGATTCTTTCCTTGTCGTCCTGGCCTCTTCAGTTTTGTTTTGTGGCTTTGCGGGACCCTCCATTCCCTGATGTTTCCCTTCCACTTTTCTGCCCTATCTTGTCCCGACGAATAATATCCATCTCTATTCGGTAGCAGGCATCCAACAGTGCGCCGAAATTGGTTGGGTTTGCATTGACCAACCAGGTCCTGATCCTAGGGTTTAACCCTCTCTCAAACTTCAACATTTTCATCTCCTCTTCGTTCATAGTAGATGGTTGAAATCTGCCCAAGGCTATGAATACTCTGCAACTTTCATTCCTTGCTCTTGTACTAGTGATTCGAACTCATGTCTCTTCTGCAACTTAACTGATGGTGGTATGTAAAATTTGTTAAATTCTTAGAGAAATATTTCCCATAGAATCGGCCTCGGCAGGGATTGCATATTGGCCTTCCACCACTGGTTGGCTTCCCCAAGTAAGAACGGCCTAACAGCTTGAGTCTTCACCTCTTCGGGTGCTCGAATCAACTCAAAAAATACATTTAACACAACATGTGTTTATGTAGGGTCTATTGCCCATAAGAGGATAAAGGTAAAATAGGGGGAAAGACGACAGCGGCCCTATTTTATCTTTATCCTCTTATGGGTAATAGACCCTACATAAACACATGTTGTGTTAAATGTATTCTCCACTTCGTCCAACCACTTTTCAGCGGCATCCGAGTCTGATTTTCCTTCGAAGGGCGGAACATTAGCTCTTTTCAATTTTTCAAAATAGTACTGAGCATCCTTGACTGGCTCGTGAGGCTGAGGAGCATTCTATTGTGACATTACTTGGCCGATTTGGGTTACGGTCTGGCAGAAATTCTGGAAAGCATTGATATCTGGAATCATTTGTGGCAAAGGCCCCTAGGGTTGGGGAATATTCTAAGCCGGGGGTGGATTTTGATCTTGTGGTGGCGGTGGTGGAGGGACCTGAGCAGGTGGAGGAGGAACATGCTCCTGCACTTCTGGTCTGGCTCTAGCAGGTTTGCCTCGTGGTCGTGCCATCTGCACTATGAAGTGTCAAAGTTTTATTCAAGGTCATAGTGTCGTAATAAGTGACGGAATTTAATTCATAATCCAATAGGAGTTTTAATGGATAACTTCGAGAAGATATAAAATTTCATAGATTAAAATTTCGTTATTGCCCATGACTCTAATTTCCAGTCTATGTCATCTTAGTCTAAGGTCAACTCTCAGCTAAGATCATTGCTTAGATCTAAGATCAAACTTAGATTTCTAAAATCATAGCTTAATTCTATAGTCTGCCTGGATCTAGAGCATTAGCTCTGATACCACTTGTAGCGCCCCGCACCCCGGCCTAGCCGGATACTGTGCGCCCGCCGTACTTCACTATGGAGAGTATCAGGCGTCAATCCATAGCATGTCTTAGACCATAACAAAATATGTGGACCTTCATGCTTACACATTAACAAGTAAGCAAAACCGAGGCAGAATAAAAACTTTTAAAATAAAAGCGTCTAAACATCCATCATAGTCTTACAAACATGTTCACAAAGTGCGGAAATCCGAAAGTCAATGTTTCCAACATAAGATCATAAAAAGTTCATCCATCATGACCATCACGACAAAACCCTTAAGTCGTCCTCCTTTTGCTCTTGTACGGATAAGGAACCCTAGACTCGTCCTCGATCCATTCGACCCTATTTCCTACGGGTTCTGGAGGAAAAATAAGGGGTGAGTGACAAAGTCACCAGCAAGTAAACCATAAATAATCATGAATTAAATGGAAAGTACATACAAGAACCAAACCCCAAAAATGTTGGTTTAGTAACATATCGGACCTTCCATCCAATATCTGTAAGTAACAAGCTCATAACTTATTAAAAATCATAACTTAGGAGATATCAAGTCATAACATCTTAGCCTAAGTAACAGTGTACCAAGTATTCGACAAACCATTATATGCAACATGCATGAGTATGCACATGGGATGCATCGTGATAAATATGAGGATAAATTCTTTCTTTCGTTCTTTCTTTCAAAACATCATCGTCAATAAAAACAAGAGAGTGTTTAGATCTATTTTATCCGGATCTGAGGCGGTCATATTCTTCCCTTTGAATCTATTATTTCTGGATCCGAAAACGGTCATATCATCAATCATAGTCATCAGGTCTATTCTCTCCGGGCCTGTACGGTCATAATCGTCATAATCAGGTCTATTCTCTCCGGGCCTGTACGGTCATAATCATCATAATCAGGTCTATTCTCTCCGGGCCTGTACGATCATAATCATCATAATCAGTTCTATTCTCTCTGGGCCTGTACGGTCATAATCATCAGATCAATTAACCCCGGATCTGGAACAGGTTAAGCTGGCCAGAAATAAATGGTTCCAATGGAAAGCGTTCTTTTCAAAACCAAATCTTTGCTTTTAAAAACGCTTTTTCATCATTCAATATCATAAAATCAGTTTCATGAATCATGTAAGTGACGATGATGCAATGTATGACGTGCACTATGCAATTCGTGACAATACGCATCGCATACATACATGTATGGTCATATTCTTTAGGCTGGAAAAATTTCCAGAATTATTTTTCTGTTTGCTCGGCCTAGAACCCGCATATTGTAGACCAATTATCATGATTTCTTGGCATACACATGCATAAGGGTGTCTTTTCTACTTGACGTAAAAGTTTCATAACGTTTCGAGACATGTAAGACTCTGAAGCTATTAAATTACTAAACAGGGTACTGCTGAATTCAACAGTGCAGCACCCCTCTTTTACCCTTCTTTCAAGACCAATAAGTCATATTTAATTTGAGCCAAAACCTGGAAAATACTGCAAACATACTGAGGATTAATATTCATAAGCCCAAGCTGTTCAAACAGGTCTAAACCGCAAGAACGAAGTCTCCCGACTAGTTTTGTAATTCGGCCCAGTTTTCCAGTTTCGTAGTGTTCAATTAATTTCAGTAGTTACCCCTTAAAATAATAATTTCAAGATGATTAATTTATCTAGGCATGCTCATCTATGTCCTAAGTAATTGTCATAAAATTTCCGGAGTAATATAATAACCTTTAAGGGGTCATTTACTCACTTTTCCAAAAACGGGTACATGATGATTCTGCAGTGGCCAGTTTTACTACAAATTTTATTGTGACCAAACCGTATGTCTTCTTTCAAAAATTCTAACTCACAGACCTAGTAAACATGTAAGGCTAGCATCCCACCAAAAATCAGCCTATTTGCATATTTCTAAGGTCCATTTTTGGGTCAATCAATACATCACTTAAATTCTGTCCAGTCCAGTAATTTCAGCTTGACCAGTTTTACTAAAAATTCCATTAAGGACAAACCATAACTTTTTTTTACCAAAATTCCAACTCTCATATTTACTAAATACATAGGGCTAATGTCATGCCCAAAATTAGCTTAATTGAATACTTCTAAGATCCCTCTTCAGGTCATACAAAATATCACATCAATCTGTCCTGCTCCATTGATTTTTCCCTTTTGTCACTTTACTTACTACAGGTGTTCCAACTTAAGTTATTCTTTAAAAATGGCTTACTAATCATCAAATACACTTCTTAGCATAAACTTTACAGGTTCTAATACATTCCAAAGGTCACCTACAAATCATTTCAGAACAGCTTTGAAGGTTACACATAATACACCTTGATTTTGCACATTTTGTACATAATAAAGTCCATTCATGGCACAACTAGTTTGTATGCCCCATACCCCCAAAACAGCCTGTTTCATACACATGCAAGGGCTTATATTCTAATGAACATATTACACCTAAGTCATATGACATCCATATATACAACTTATATGCATCCTTTACCCCGCAAGTCACATTCTTTCACAAGAATATCATTCTCCCCACCCTTTTCATCCAACCGTCCCCCTTACATATTAAAGGAGAGAGCTTTACCATATTCATGCATCATATTCATACTAAAAGGGCAAAGAATCCATCTTTGAAGAATTCTCATACATGCAAGTCACTTTTCTTAAGGAATCCGAAATCTTCATGCTTCAAGCTTTAATTTTCCATCTAAGATTAAATCTTAGTAATAGCTAGACATTCAAGCATATACTTCCACACACAAGTCAAGAATATTTATAGTGTACTTGCCTCTTCAAGCTCAAACCTTTCCTTAGCTTGGAACTTGGATAAAAAGAAGTGAAGTCTCCCTCCTCTTCAACACATACCCCACGGTTTGGAGGAGGAAAAGAACAAACATTAGTTATTATCTTAAGTGAAAGATAGAGCTAAATGGACGATAGATTGACTTACCAAGATGAGGCTTGAATGGTGTTCAAACCCTTAATAAGTTAGTACCACTTAAGAGCTTGAAAATCTTGACCCTAGTGACCATGGGGGTCACGGTTTTTAAGCAAGAAAAAGTAGCAATGTGAGCTTCACTCTATGAATTATGTAATTTAACTGAGAAGCTAGACATTCCACTTACCTAGAGGGTTCTTGAGGCTTGAAGATGAAAAGGATCTTGGACTTCTTGGCTCAAGTTAGCCGTGTACCTTAAGGGGAAAAAAAGAGAGAAGTATTTTGCTCCTTGTGAATTCTTGAGGGTTGAGATTAAGAGTATTCTAGAGTTCTTGGAGAGAAACTTTCTTCCCTAGGCTAAGTGTTTTAGCCGTTGGGGAGCAAGAGAGAAGAAGGAGGTTACCTTTGCATGGTTAGGCTAATTAGAGTTAATTAACTTGAATTACTTTAGCCAACCAAGGTTACTTTATTGCTAACTTGAGTTACTTTATCCAACTAGGGTTACTTTAATGCTAACTTGGGTAACTTTAGCATTGTGGTTAACATAAAGTAATCATGGTAAGATTAGAAATGCATCTTGGCTACTCCATAGAGGGATCCGACGGGTGAAGGCATTTAGTAGCCTTTACTATGCTTGAGTTACTTTTTCAAGTGTGTTTAATGGAAAGCTATTTGGTAGTTGCCCCCTTTTTCTTAATTAATCCATTTTTCTTGATTTAAAATATAATTAGGAAAATCATGAATCCTTTTGGACTAAAGGGGCCGAATTTTAGTGAGAGTTGGGGGGAAAATTGTCTCACTACTTAAAACTCCTTAATTGTTATTTGGGCTTGTTTTAAGAAGGCCCTTAAGATTAGCCTTCTTATAATTTGAAAAAAAAACCTCCTAAGGTCCTTTTTAAGCCTTGTGGCCGAAATCGCTTAGGCCCTATGGTGAATTAGCCCCTTCACATGGTCCATAATTTATGCTTGACTAATTATACTATATTTTCCTTAACAAAAATCTAATTAAGGAAGTAATTATGAAGCTAGATAAAATGTACTTGAAGATGCAACTTTTCATTAATTCTTTTATACAAGTCTCAAGTACAATGTCATTTTCTCGTTGGGTACAACATATATGAAGCCTATACAGATTATGGAATTTATATTTGATAATCGTAAGACTTTGTGCAAGAGAAGAAGTTAAGAGATGAAGAGAATTCTTGCTTTGCACTTGATAGAATGTAGAAAATGAGTCTTGTCTTGTGTTTGATCATCCTCCTCCCTTTTGTAATGTATGGAACGCCTCCTAGTGCTGAAAATACTCTTGAAGAATGTCTTGAATGCCCTTGGATGAAGTCTTGCAAAGCCTTGTGAAATACCTTTGCTTATTTGGCTAGATATGTTTGGACAAGTGATGTGTGTTCACCTTGTTGTCACGCTATGATTAGCTCTTCATTTAGCCACCTTGGCACATAATATATGACACGGAAATTGCCCAAAAAAAATCTGAAAACAATTTGAATTTCAAACATCTTGATTGCCAATCATTCTTAAGTGTGATAGCCTCTCATGTTTGGAATGATTTCAACCTTGAAGAGGCTCCATAAACTCGGTCACACATGTGCTGAAATCTTCAGCACTCTTTTTGAATTTTTATACATTACCTTGTTTGTCTTGATCTCTATGAATACTTGTATTATTTTGTGGATCATTCTCTACCAATCATAGTGCAGGATAAGCTATACCTACGCTCCAAACATGCTCAATCAGCCGCCCCTTCTCAGCTCACATAAGCGGAAAATAACATTTGAATTTTGAATGTGTAGCGCCCCGCACCCCGGCCTAGCCGGATACGGTGCGCCTGCTGTACTTCACTAAGGAGAGTACCAGGCGTCGATCCAAATCATGTCGTAGTCCATGATAAAATACATGGACTTCCGTGCTTGCATGTCAATAAGTAAGCGAAACCGTGGCAGAATAAAAAATCAAATTAAAATGTCTACGAAATCGTTCTTAGTTTTACAACCCAAATCATAAGTACGGAGATTCTCAAAAGTACTGTTTCCCATCACAATTACATCAAAAGTCATCAATCACAACCAGCACGTCATGTTCCCAAAGCCATCCATCTTTCGCGTGTCTCACGGGTAAGGAACCCTAGGTTCATCCTCGATCCATTCTACTTTGTTCCCTGCGAGGCGGGAGGAAAAATAGGGGGTGAGTGACAAAGTCACCAGCAAGTATACTATAAATAATCGAGGATTAAATGGAAAGTACGTACAAGAACCGAACCCCAAAAATTCGGTTTAGAAACATACCTGACCTCCATCTAATACCCGTTAGTGATCAACACTTAATGCATCAAGATCATAACTTAAGCAAGGTCGTCACTTATTAAAGAGCATAAAAATAAAAGACCGCAACTTGTATAAGATCATAACACATCAAGAATCACCACTTAATAGATCATAACTTAGGAACTACCAAGTTATAACAACTTGGCTCAAGTATCACGTGCCATTATTTGATGACTCATCTAATTCAGCATGCATGCATATGTACGTGTGATGCATCGTGATAAAAATGAGGATATGATCTTTCGTTCTTTTCTTTCAAAGCATCATCGTCAAGAAAACAATAGAGTATTTCGATCTATTCTCCCGGATCTGAGGCGGTCACTTCTCCCCTTCGAATCTATTATTCCCGGATTCAGAACGGTAACGTCATCACTTATCAGGTCTATTCTCTCCGGGCTGGAACTGTCCATATCAGGTTTATTCTCTCTGGGCCTGAACGGTCCATATCATCAGATCAATTAACCCCAGATCTGGAGCGGGTCCTTATTGGCCAGGAAACATACACACACGGTACCGGTGGGAAGCGTTCTTTTTAAAACAAAATCTTTTCTTTAAAAATGCTTTTCATCTTTCTTTCTCATAAAATCAGTTCCATAAATCATGTAAATGACGATGATGCAATGCATGACATGTACTATGCAGATCATGATATAATGCGTTACATATACACATATGTACAACTCATTCGTTATGCTGGAAAACCTTCCAGCACTATCAATCCATATACGCGGCCTCAATCCCTATAGTTAGGCCCACTATCATGAGTGCTTGTCATACATATGCATAAAAATTTCCTTTCTATTCACAATAGAATTCTCGTGATGATATAAAATGTGCAATACACATAGTCTAATTAATTACGAAACAACGGCTGCTGAATTTCGGCAATACAGCGCCCCTTTCTTTTATCTTTCATGTAAGCCCATTAAACTTCTTTCAATTTGGGCCGGCTTTGGGAAACTATTATAAACATACCGTTAATTCATGATTGTAAGCCCAAGCCGTATAACTAAGCCTAAGTCCATTAGAACAAGGCCTTATAATAAGTTCCTCAATTCTGCCCAAAATTTCAGATTAGTGACGCGCACTTAATTATGGTGTTTACCCTTCAATTAATCATTCTAAGTTAAGAGGCTTACATAAAAGTGTTCACATATGTCTTAGGCAGTTGACATAAAAGTTACGCGGATTTACAATATCATTAGAGGAATCATTATTCCTTTTCCCAAAACCGTTACATGGTGAATTCTTGAATGACCGATTTTACTACAAATTTTAGTGTGACCAAACCGTAACTCTTTTTTCAAAAATTCCAGCTCTCAAGCTTAGTAAACACATAGGGCTAGTTTCCTGCCAAAAGTCAGCCCAATTGCATATTCCTAAGGTCCATTTCTTGGTCACTCATTATGTCATATAAAATCTGTATAGCCCAGTCATTTTCCAGCATGACCAGTTTTAATAAAAATTCCACTAAAAATAATCCGTAACTCCTTTTAACGAAATTCCAACTCTCATACCTAATATACACATAGGACTAGTGTCATACCAAAAATAAACTAAATTTCATGTCCCTAAGGTCTCTTTTCAGGTCTCACAAGACGGACTAAAATCTGCCCTGCTCCAGTGAATCTCAAATTTTGTCACCTTTTCTTCATAAATGGCCCTAACTTGCATTGTTTGACATAACCACTTTATTAAACACCAACTTACCTTTAGCAGGGAAAATTTACAGATTCCACATGTACAAACATCATATACATGTCTCTTCGAAACAACTTGTATGCCACGTACATCATTCTTTGGGCCATGCACACCATACTCCCACTAAAATCAACCCTTGGTAAAATTAGTGCATACGCACCCTAACCCTCAAACAGTCCGTTTATACACATGCATGGGAAAAGATGATAACTCCATAATGAACATAGTAAAGATAACACATAAAGCATCAATCTTTGTCACATTTCATCCCACAAGATACCATTTCTTACAAAACTACCTTGGTTTCCCCTTTTCTCCCTCAAACCGTCCCCCATCCATGAAAAAAAAGACAAGATCTTTATCTCATTTATCCTAAGTATACCACATAGCCATAGTTAAAAGTAACAAAGAATCCACCTTTGGAGCCAAACTCACACATGCAAGCCATTATACCCTAATGCTGAAAATTTCATGCATCACGGCTTAGCATTTCAAATCTAAGATTCAATCTTAAAGTCATCTAGACATTCAAGAAAGCACTTTCACATTCAAGCCACAAATATGTATAGTGTACTTGCCTTTATGGTCCTTGGATCTTGCTTGAACTCGTTGGCACAAGAAATACCTCTTCCCATCTTTTCCATTTGCATCTTGCGCGGGTTGAGGGAAATCCACTCTTGCTAAGGCACTACCTTTTTTTGTTGTCTTGAAAACCTTTACCTAGAGCCGTGATGTTCACGGTTTTGTCAAAGAAGGAGATGCCATATGAGCTTCATCCTTTAAAGTGTAACTTACAAAAGATTCTTAAGGTTTGTCTTACATAGACAAGACTTGAGTTTGAAGGGCTCTTGGTCTTCTTGGCTCACATTCCAGCCGGCTACCTTAAGAGAAAAAGGAGGAATACTTCTTGTTTTATGGAGTAATCTCTTGGATATCCCTTATTTAAGTAGATAGGAGAAAGGTTTCTTGTAAAAAGGTGGGAAATAAATCCTTCTTGGTTAGGCAACCGGCGGCCATTAATCATGAGGAATGGAGGATGTATCTTCAAGGGAGTGATCTCACTTAATTACCTATCTATATTTTGCTTTTGGGGTTCTTAATGGTCTTGAACTCAATTGCTCACTCCCCAAAACCTCATGGCCGAAATATGGGTGGTTTCACCCATACATGTATGAGACTAATTCCATCTTTTCTATGACCCTGACTTCCCATCGTCCCATTCATGTATGTATATTTATAAGTAATTTCTTGTATACATAGATTTGTGTATTTCCCATATACTGTTCTTTGAGTAACCTTTATGTCTTTCTTCAAGATGGTACCCGGCGGCCATAATGGGGATGGGAGGAGGAAGTTCCTCATTTATTAAAGGCTTAATTAAGCCCAATTTTTGAAGTTTGTATGAGGAAATCTTATTCCACTAGTTACTTCTTAAAACCCCATGGCTGAAAACATATGTGGGTGTATTTAATTTAATTTCGTTTTATCCATGATTCATGGCATACCCCTTTACCTTTCTTAATATATTTATATATATATATATATATATACATATATATATATACACGTGTTTATGTATCTTTATTGGCTGCCCCTTGAGTATATTTTCCATGGACCATAATCCGTTAAACCGCTTATCATATCATAGCCCATCATGTAACATATACGTCTATATATATATATATATATATATATATATATATATATATATATATATGTGTGTGTATGTATGTATGTATGCCCATGCCATATGTATATGAATGTGTCACATAGACCTACTTCCCATTAAGTTTGAAATTGCTTAATCCCATAAGAGGCTATGTTTTAAATGACAAAGTCTCCCTTGGCTTTCTCTAAAAGTAAGCCGGCGGTGGGGAGGGGTCCTTTCCCTCCCAAGTGTAATTACTCAATGATTAGAGTGTCTCTTCCTAATCCTCAAGTAATTTATCATTGTGATTAAGGAAGCACCATGAACTATCTTGGGTAATTGCTTTAGTAAGCAATTAAGAGGGGTAGCTACCTTTTTCTAGTAATAAAAGGCCTCTTAATGGCTCCTTCTACCCGGCGGCTAGAATGGGGAAGAGGGGTGTTTTCCCTCCTTTCATCCTTTTGGATCTTTAATTAGTAGGACACTTAAAGGCTTGGAGTAACTCTCCAAGGTTCTTATCAAGAGTTAGTTACTTGTATTAGAACGGGCTTCTTCTAATTGTTCTCAATCCTTTAAGCCAAAAATTTAGTAGTCTTAGGAAAACTCTCAACAACTCACTTGCTTCATATTTTACGCTTTGGGTAGTATGCTAAGTTCCTTTAATCTTAAATAATCGTAGGTAAAGCCGAAGATACCCTCCTTTCGAGATATCGTTCCATTTTCTCGCTTCACCCCAACCCTAGATACTATACTAATTTAGGCGGGGTACAACATTCTCCCCCGCTTAATATAAGTTTCGTCCTCGAAACTGAAGTTAGTAGGGTATGAGCTCCCATGTTTCCCCCGGCCCTTATACAACTCTTGGTATTTTACCCTGTCCATTCATCACTGCTTATGCAGAAATCCTCCTTTAAGGTTCCCTATCACACTTCCTTGTGACTATCCTTATTTGAAAAATAAGTAAGGTAAAACACAAGTACTTTAGGTTGGAGAATCGGATGTACCTGTTGGTGGTTTGGATGTTCCAAAATCCTTGGATGCATCATCCTTCGATCCATATTAGCACCTCTGATCATTTTGCTGTTGGCTCTATAAGGATACGGCTGCCACCTTCTGCTTCCTCTCCTCATACGCTCATTCAACCTCTTTTGTTCCTCCATCATTCTAATATCGCGCTCCGTTTTATAGCAGTCCTTTAATAGTCCATCGAAAGTACTTGGGTATACTTTGCCTAATCGAGCTTTAATCCGAGGATTTAGACCACGTACAAATCTAGTTATCTTCCACTGTTCGTCCTCCATAATCAAGGAAGCATATCGTCCTAACATAGTAAACTGGCGGACATATTCTGATACTGGGGTGCCCGGTTCTTGTCTTAGTGTATCGAATTCTTCGATCCTCTCAATCACCAATTCCAGTGAGAGGTAAGCTCCACAAAATTCTTCCAGGAATCTAGCCCAAGTTATAGGTCGAGATAGTGACTAGACACTCTTTCTCCACCACTGACCGGCTTTACCAATCATAAATGGCCGGACGATTGGTTCCCTTATCTCATCCGGCACCCGAACTCTCAAAAGGTGGCTCTCAACCTCATTCAACCATTTTTCAGCATCTTCTGGTCCGGACTCCCCGCCAAATCTTGGAATTTGTGCTTTAGCCAATTGCCGGTAATAAAATCCAATACTTCCCGGAGATGACAGTGATGATGTCCATATACCGGTCTGTGAGGTCATCTGCATCGCATAGCGTCGGTTTTATTCAATCTGGGAATGTTATAATAAGTGGCAGAATTTGATCTATTCCAATAGCATATCTGGGCATGCACGTACATACTTTATAATTTAAATTCTGTGATTTGTCGTCAATTAGGGTTTTATCAATCGGCCGAACCCTAATTTTCCAGTCTAAGTCATCCTAGTCTAAGGTCAACTCTCATCTAGGATCAGAACTTAGATCTACGATCAAGCTTAATTGTCTACGATCATGACCTAGTTCTATATTCTACCCAGATCTGGAGCCTCAGCTCTGATACCACCTGTAACGCCCCGCACCCCGGCCCAGCCAGATACGATGCGCCCGCCGTACTTCACTAAGAAGAGTACCACACGTCGATCAAAATCATGTCGTAGTCCATGATAAAATACATGGACTTTCGTGCTTACATGTTAATAAGTAAGCGAAACCGTGGCAGAATAAAAACATCAAATTAAAACGTCTACGAAATCATTCTTAGTTTTACAACCCAAATCATAAGTACGGAGATTCTCAAAAGTATTGTTTCCCATCACAATTACATCAGAAGTCATCAATCACAACCAGCACGTCATGTTCCCAAAGCCATCAATCTTTCGCGCGTCTCACGGGTAAGGAACCCTAGGTTCATCCTCGATCCATTCTACTTTGTTCCCTGCAGCCTGTGGGAGGAAAAATAGGGGGTGAGTGACAAAGTCACCAGCAAGTATACTATAAATAATCGAGGATTAAATGGAAAGTACGTACAAGAATCGAACCCCAAAAATTCGATTTAGAAACATACCTGACCTCCATCCAATACCCGTTAGTGATCAACACTTAATGCATCAAGATCATAACCTAAGCAAGGTCGGCACTTATTAAAGAACATAAAAATAAAAGACCGCAACTTGTATAAGATCATAACACATCAAGAATCACCACTTAATAGATCATAATTTAGGAACTACCAAGTTATAACAACTTAGCTCAAGTATCACGTGCCATTATTCGATGACTCATCAAATGCAGCATGCATGCATATGTACGTGCGATGCATCGTGATAAAAATGAGGATATGATATTTCGTTCTTTTCTTTCAAAGCATCATCATCAAGAAAACAATAGAGTATTTCGATCTATTCTCCCAGATCTGAGGCGGTCACTTCTCCCCTTCGAATCTATTATTCTCAGATTCGGAACGGTATCGTCATCACTTATCGGTCTATTCTCTCTGGGCATGAACGGTCCATATCAGGTATATTCTCTCCGGGCCTGAACAGTCCATATCATCAGATCAATTAACCCCGGATCTGGAGCAAGTCCTTACTGGCCAGGAAACATACACACACGGTACCGGTGGGAAGCGTTCTTTTTATAACAGAATATTTTCTTTAAAAACGCTTTTCATCTTTCTTTCTCATAAAATCTGTTCCATAAATCATGTAAATGACGATGATGCAATGCATGACATGTACTATGCAAATCATGATATAATGTGTTACATATTCACATGTACAAGTCATTCCTTATGCTGGAAAAACTTCCAGCATTATCAATCCATATACGCGGCCTCAATCCCTATGGTTAGGCCCACTATCATGAGTGCTTGTCATACATATGCATAAAAATGTCCTTTCTATTCACAATAGAATTCTCGTGGTGATATAAAATGTGTAAGACACTTATCTAATTAATTACGAAACAAGGGCTGCTGAATTTCGGCAATACAGCGTCCCTTTCTTTTATCTTTCATGTAAGCCTATTAAACTTCTTTCAATTTGGGCCGGCTTTGGGAAACTATTATAAACATACCGTTAATTAATGATTGTAAGCCCAAGCCGTATAACTAAGCCTAAGTCCATTAGAACAAGGCCTTATAATAAGTTCCTGAATTCTGCCCAAAATTTCAGATTAGTGACGCCGACTTAATTATGGTGTTTACCCTTCAATTAATCATTCTAAGGTAAGAGGCTTACATAAAACGATTCACATATGTCTTAGGTAGTTGACATAAAAGTTTCGTGGATTTACAATATCGTTAGAGGAATTATTATTCTTTTTCCCAAAACCGTTACATGCTGAATTCTGGAATGACCGATTTTACTACAAATTTTAGTGTGACCAAACCGTAACTCTTTTTTCAAAATTTCCAGCTCTCAAACTTGGTAATAGGGCTAGTTTTCTGCCAAAATTCAGCCCAATTGCATATTCCTAAGGTCCATTTCCTCGTCACTCATTATGTCTTATAAAATCTGTATAGCCCAGTCATTTTCCAGCATGATTAGTTTTAATAAACATTCCGCTAAAAATAATCTGTAACTTCTTTTAACAAAATTCCATCTCTCATACCTAACATACACATAGGGACCGTGTCATACAAAAATCAACTAAATTTCATGTCCCTAAGGTCTCTTTCCAGGTCTCACAAAACGACCTAAAATCTGCCCTGCTCTAGTGAATCTCAAATTTTGTCACCTTTTCTTCCTAAATGGCCCTAACTTGCATTGTTTGACATAACCACTTTATTAAACACCAACTTACCTTTAGCATGGAAAATTTACAGATTCCACACATACAAACATCATATACATGTCTCTTCAAAACAACTTGTATGCCACATACATCATTCTTTGGGCCATGCACCCACTAAAATCAAACCTTAGTAAAATTAGTACATATGCACCCTAACCCTCAAACAGTCCGTTTACACACATGCAAGGGCGAAGATGATAACTCCATAATGAACATAGTAAAGATAACACATAAAGCATCCATCTTTGTCACATTTCCTCCCACAAGATACCATTTCTTACAAAACTACCTTGGTTTCCCCTTTTCTCCCTCCAACCGTCCCCCATCCAAGAAAAAAAGACAAGATCTTTATCTCATTTATCCTAAGTATACCACATAGCCATAGTTAAAATTAATAAAGAATCCACCTTTGGAGCCAAACTCACACATGCAAGCCATTATACCCTAATGCCAAAAATTTCATGCATCAAAGCTTAGCATTTCACATCTAAGATTGAATCTTAAAGTCATCTAGACATTCAAGCAAGCACTTTAATATTCAAGCCACAAATATGTATAGTGTACTTGCCTTTATGGTCCTTGGATCTTGCTTGAACTCGTTCGCACAAGAAATACCTCTTCCCATCTTTTCCATTTGCATCTTGCGCAGGTTGAGGGAAATCCACTCTTGCTAAGGCACTACCTTTGTTTGTTGTCTTGAAAACCTTCACTTAGAGCCGTGATGTTCACGGTTTTGTCAAAGAAGGGGATGCCATATGAGCTTCATCCTGTAAAGTGTAACTTACAAAATATTCTTAAGGTTTGTCTTACCTAGAAAAGACTTGAGTTTGAAGGGCTCTTGGTCTTCTTGGCTCACACTCCAGCCGGCTACCTTAAGAGAAAAAGGAGGAATACTTCTTGTTTTATGGAGTAGTCTCTTGGATATCCCTTATTTAAGTATATAGGAGAAAGGTTTCTTGTAAAAAGGTGGGAAATAAATCCTTCTTGGTTAGGCAACCGGCGGCCATTAATCATGAGGAAGGGAGGATGTATCTTCAAGGGAGTGATCTCACTTAATTACCTATCTATATTTTGCTTTTGGGGTTCTTAATGGTCTTGAACTCAATTGCTCACTCCCCAAAACCTCATGGCCGAAATATGGGTGGTTTCACCCATACATGTATGAGACTAATTCCATCTTTTCTATGACCCTGACTTCCCATCGTCCCATTTATGTATGTGTATTTATAAGTAATTTCTTGTATACATAGATTTGTGTATTTTCCATATACTGTTCTTTGAGTAACCTTTTTGTCTTTCTTCAAGATGGTACTCGGCGGCCATAATGGGGATGGGAGGAGGAAGTTCCTCATTTATTAAAGGCTTAATTAAGCCCAAGTTTTGAAGTTTGTAAGAGGAAATCTTATTCCACTAGTTACTTCTTAAATCCCCATGGCCGAAAACATATGTGGGTGTATTTAATTTAATTTCGTTTTATCCATGATTCATGGCATACCCCCTTTTCCTTCCTTAATATATTTATATATATACACATATATATATATATACATATATATATATTCATGTGTTTATGTATCTTTGTTGGCTGCCCCTTGAGTATATTTTCCATGGACCATAATCCGTTAAACCGCTTATCATATCATAGCCCATCATGTAACATATACGTATATATATATGTATGCCCATAACATATGTATATGAATGTGTCACATAGACCAACTTCCCATTAAGTTTGAAATTGCTTAATCCCATAAGAGGCTATGTTTTAAATGACAAAGTCTCCCTTGGCTTTCTCCAAAAGTATGCCGGCGGTGGGGAGGGGGTCCTTTCCCTCCCAAGTGTAATTACTCAATGATTAGAGTGTCTCTTCCTAATCCTCAAGTCATGTATCATTGTGATTAAGGAAGCAACATGAACTATCTTGGGTAATTGCTTTAGTAAGCAATTAAGAAGTGTAGCTACCTTTTTCTAGTAATAAAAGGCCTCTTAATGGCTCCTTCTACCCGGCGCCTAGAATGGGGAAGAGGGGTGTTTTCCCTCCTTTCATCCTTTTGGATCTTCAATTAGTAGGACACTTAAAGGCTCGGAGTAACTCTCCAAGGTTCTTATCAAGAGTTAGTTACTTGTATTAGAACGGGCTTCTTCTAATTGTTCTCAATCCTTTAAGCCGAAAATTTATTAGTCTTAGGAAAACTCTCAACAACTCACTTGCTTCATATTTTACGCCTTGGGTAGTATGCTAACTTCCTTTAATCTTAAATAATCGTAGGTAAAGCCAAAGATACCCTCCTTTTGAGATATCGTTCCATTTCCTCGCTTCACCCCAACCCTAGATGTCATACTAATTTAGGCGGGGTACAACATAATGAGTAATAATGTAGCATCTTCATAAACATGATAAATTTCAATCACCATTTAACTTTATCTTCTAGGATACTCCAAAATATGTCTTGGATTTGTAAGACATGTCTAGATACATGTCACAACATGTATGAAACCAATGTCCCATGTAGAAGAAGTAGCAACTTGAATTTTTGAATGCCGTCGATTGAGCGATTCTTCTGCAATTTATCACAAACCCTTTAGACATGTAAAATGTGTTATACAGCATATAATATACATAATAAAATGTATAATCTCAGCTCCAAAAGGTGTACAAAATATTAAGACCTAACCTAGCCACCGCCTTCTGTTATCTTCCCTTTTAGTATCCGGGTAAGAAAGAAGCGCGTACCTGAACCACTTTGGCTTGACTTTAGGCAAATTATGACCTTCGCCTGGAATGTGAGCAAATATATCATGTCGATTGCTCAACCGTACTTTGGCTATCTTACGTAGAGCTGAATTAGGTTTTTTCGGTGTTCTCGTTGAAACACGCAGGCATACTCCTTGCTTCTGGGGACATTGATCCAAAGCTCGAGTACGGTCCGTGCGCCGTTTTTCTTCTCTACCATGACGAATCAATTGATTTA
>AP025053.1:18326472-18401358 GCA_036186865.1 Eustoma russellianum
TTCAATCACCATTTAACTTTATCTTCTAGGATACTCCAAAATATGTCTTGGATTTGTAAGACATGTCTAGATACATGTCACAACATGTATGAAACCAATGTCCCATGTAGAAGAAGTAGCAACTTGAATTTTTGAATGCCGTCGATTGAGCGATTCTTCTGCAATTTATCACAAACCCTTTAGACATGTAAAATGTGTTATACAGCATATAATATACATAATAAAATGTATAATCTCAGCTCCAAAAGGTGTACAAAATATTAAGACCTAACCTAGCCACCGCCTTCTGTTATCTTCCCTTTTAGTATCCGGGTAAGAAAGAAGCGCGTACCTGAACCACTTTGGCTTGACTTTAGGCAAATTATGACCTTCGCCTGGAATGTGAGCAAATATATCATGTCGATTGCTCAACCGTACTTTGGCTATCTTACGTAGAGCTGAATTAGGTTTTTTTGGTGTTCTCGTTGAAACACGCAGGCAGAGGCCGATTCCGATAGAGCAATCATGATGAAAATAGCCGACCAAGTATAGGAGCATCCCTTAGATTCTTATTCACTGGCTTTACTTTACTTTAGCTACAGGGACAGTTTCACCGACCTAAGAATTGGCGCCTTGGGGATCACATTAGTGGGAATATAGGCCGATACGTCTCCAGCTTGTGCTTCAATGACAGGTAAGGCGGTCAAGCTACCTGCGCCCAAGCTTTTTCTTTCAATAGCCGACCTCGGCCATAAGGTGTAGAATTTTTGAATTTGAATTTTCAAGAAATCAAGTCAAATGATAGATAATTGATATATGTAATTATGGTATGACTTTGGTGTTTTATTTTCCATATGGTGCACGAAACTTTGAGGTGTTTGGAGTTTATATTGGCTGTCAATCATTGTATGCTAAGTATATGATGTGTCAGTGACGGTACGGTTAGTGATTTTTTGGTTTACAAACTTTTGACGTGTCGGTATATTTTTGGAATTTTGATGACATATAATATATGACTTGGAATATCTTGGATATTTATATGCTCAAAAAGATGATGTGTATATGAGATGTGTGGGGCTGCTTCAATCATCAACATTGCCGAAGCCACATCAACATCAGACGAGTTACAAGGCTCGATCAAGAACCACATTAGCTAGTTATACTTTCTTTATTTTACTTTATGACTCATGTACTTATTTTCTTTCTTTGATTTGCTTACGACTCATGTACATATTTATTTTATGTTGGGAGAGTCTCCCGTCGACATAGTGTCTCATATGTAACTACGGTATTCCCCCGCCACAAGTGAGGATATATTAAATTAATAAAATCCAAACGGTGTCGCCCGTCTTTAATAAAAAAATAAATGTATATGTCGTGTATGTATCCATGATGTGTGGAGAAGAACTTTCCATTTGAGATCTGTTGAAGAATTAGCATTTTCAAATATATCTCTTTAAGCACTTCATCTAATGAACTAGTTTAGTTCATCTTCTTAAGCACTTCGTTAAATGAACTAGTTTAGTTTATTTGGCATAGCACCAGAAAATAGTATAAACACAACGAATGTTTGCCATATGATTTAAGCCTTAACTCTTAATGGAACGTTAGTCCAACAATGATATATATACAACATATAAAGCATATTTATCATGTACGCATGTCATGTAACACTTAAATCATGCATTTCAAACTCACATATCATTTAAATCATACATTTTGAAATCATTCAAACCCCAGTTTCTCAATAATCTTCCCCTTTTGATGATTTGCAAAATAAACCCTAGTCATGATTTAAATGTGTCATAATCGCTCTGCATTCATAACTTGTATTTTAAAATCAAAACTCGTATTTTAAAATTTGAATTTCAAAACTCCCCCCTCAAGTCGTGCTCCCCCTTAATTAATTCTTTTCTCCCCTTGATTTTGTAAATCACATAAAAAAACTCAATTAGGAGCAAAGCAATAGATAAAAATTTATAGCCTATCAACAGAAACCATGGCTAATTTAGATCGTAGATTTTCATACGTGACTTGATTAAGGGCTTTTGTGAAGATGTGGGCTACTTGTTTTTTGGACGAACGTTTTCTATAATGATATCGCCATTGATTTAATTCGTCATGCATAGCATCAATCCAAGAAGAATCATTCAAAGCATCATGCACATTCGTTGGTTCTATTTCAGAAATCATAGCATGGAATTGATTAATTTCATCTTGATCTATTCTTCTATGTGGTCGTACACTTGAGATATGTCGTCTATTATAAAGTCATATGGGTGATCTCTATGCCATCTTGCTTGATTATTTTCTAAGTTTTCATGCGGTTCTAAGTGTTCATGCATTTCTAGTGTGTCATGATCATCATGTATGCTGTTTTCTTCAATGTCTAAATTCACATTTGGTTCATTTGACATTAAACACTTCACTATTGCATCTAACACATCATCCATAGATAATGTAAAAATATTTCATTCTCTTTTTCCTCTTAATACTATTTCTCAATTTTTATTAACAATATTACAGTATGGATGAGAAAAAAATTCACATCAAAACCACTATCAAAAAATTGTGAAATACTAAGCAAGTAATAGGATAAGTTGCTTACCATGAATCTATTGGAAATCTGAAGAGAACTTGGATTTCTGATTCTGCCCTTTCCAATTATTTTACCTTTGTTGTCATCTTCAGAGGTTACGGATCCTCCTTTTGAAACCTTCTTTAATTTTGAAAATAAGGTTGGATCACTCGTCATGTGTCTTGAACAACCACTGTCAAGAAACCACTTGTTTTGATACATCTTTTTTTTATATGGTCCCTGCAAATTGTAACAATCATATAGGTACCCTTTATTTTTGGGTCCCTAAGGCTTAGTGATTCAACCCTTCATAAGAGTACCTTTAAGTACCCAAACTTGGGTGAGCTTTCTTGGTTTTACAAAAAATGAGAAGAAAGAATGTTGTGATCACTTCTATTTGGCCTATAATGGCTGAACCTATCATTGTAGAAATGAGATGAATTTCGAATTTGATTATGCATTTCAGTTTGCATACAAGGTGCGTGATCTAGATGCATTAGTATGATATGAATGTCCTGTATACATCAATGGATTTCTTTCATATCTATACGGCACGTGATTATACTTTCCATATGATGAAAAAGAAATAGCATGATAAGATACAATAGTGACTTGATAGTTTGTGTTGTTGCCTTCTTAGGCTTTACACTCGTTTTAAATACATGTGGTTGATTATATGAAGATAAAACAAAATTTGTAGATGTGTTTTATGCCTGATTATCCTCAATATACCCGAATCTGGTTTTGTCAGTTTCATGCTTTTAGGAGGAGATGAGACGATCTAACATGCAAGTTCCTGTATCGAATTGTTTTATTGTCTTTTCTTGATCCGTGTTTCTTGATCTTAAATCTTTGATCTATGCTTTCATTAGAGCATTTTCGGATGTCAAAGATACAATTTCAGATTTCAATAAGTTAATCATACTAGACGATTCTTCTTTTGAATCATCTAATTGAGATACAAAATTGTTGTTAGAAGATTCTAACAGTTTATTGTCTTCAATTAAACGTTTCTTTTCTTTTGCAAGAGTCTTAGTAAATTTATGTAACTCAAGATATTGACTAAAAAAATCATCATAAGAAGGTTCAGAATCATAATTTACCTCACTAGATGCTTTGGATGCAAAGCATACTTGAGCCGTTTCCTCTTCGATTGCTTCACTTTTAGAATCAGATGAATCACTCCATATAGATGATTTGAGGGTTCTTCTTGTACTCCTTTGCTTAGGTTCTGAGACGGGTCTAGTTTTTGTCCATTCCTTGTCACAGTTTTGGTTTATAGTTTTGTTTGAGTCGTTGTTCGGGCTATCATAAGAGATGTGTCCAAGTCTTCCACAACCATAACACTTAATATCTTTATCATTATTCTTATTCCTATGGTTCTTAGATGAAGTAGGTTTAGGTTTTTTTAAAAGAATTTCTCATGATCTTTCTTAATCCTTTAGCCGAAGCGATTAGATCTCATTATCAGAATCCTTGTCACTATCATCTATGCGATCAGAAGAAGTATACACGTATTAATTTGAATTTAAACGGTATAGTCTTACCTTGTTTAGAAGTTGATACCAATTTCCTTAGAGTGAGTTTGTTTACATATACCTTTAGAGATCCGATCAATTCTTCAATTTTTATTGACTTTGTTTCTTTAATCTTTTCAATTGCGGTCACTATAGGATCCTATCCGGATTGGATGCTTCTCAAGACTTTCTGTACTTTTTCCTGTGAAGAAAAAATCTTTCCAAGATACTCAAGAGAATTATAGATGTTAGTCAACTCAAATCCATATCAACAATAGATTCATTGGGCAATAATTTAAAGGATTCAAGAGTAGACATAAGCATATTGATCTTGGACTCTTTAACTTGAGTAGTTTCTTCATTCTTCATTTCTAGACACCTCCACATCTCTTGAACACTAGAACAATTAGACACATAACTAGATTCATTTCTACTCTAACCATTTAAGAGATGTTGCATGGCTTTACCATTCATACTCAACTTCTTTTTATCATCACTAGTATATTCTTGCTTAGGTTTTACGACTTCTATAGTAACACCATCAACCGTGGATATTTTAGATGGAACAAATAGACCATCTTCTATTATAGACAGTAAATATATATCAATAGCATTAAAAAAAGTTTCATGTGAAGTTTCAATTGAATAAACAACTCACCATCAAAAAGGGGAGGCCTTTGGCTTTACATAACTTCTTGCTCAGTTTTGTGGCTAGTAGATGTCATCTCACAAAGATTTTTTGATCTTCTTGTTGTGAATGAACCTAGCTGTGATACCACTTTTCGGACCTGTATAACCCACAAGAAAGGGGGGGTTGAATATTGAGTGCGGAAAAATTAGTTTTAAAAAATATTTAGTGACCAATACGCACTTCTGAAAACAAATTTCGTTTTCAGACCCCGTTTTTAATTAACTGAATGACTAGGTTCTATACCTCTAAAATTCATAAACTTTTTTGACAATATATTTTAAGATGTTATCTATATTTCATAAACATTTCGGATCAAAATTCAAATTCTAAAGCATTGAGAAAGCATTTTTGATTGAACGCTGTCAATCTGTGAAAAACTTTCCCTATACTGAAAAATTAATTCCTAATTAATGACAACTCCAAATGATCAGAAATTTTGATGACATGTCCCTTAAGATGTCTAGTTTAATAGTTTAAATCAATTTTTCAAAATACCTTTGGAAAGTATGTCAACCATGTTGATGTTCTCAACCTTTGTCAATCTTAAAATCATATTGCACTAGTCTGAGAATTTTGAACGTTTGGATGACTTATACTTATCCAAATTCCATAAAACTTGTCTTAAATTAAATCTAAGACCTTTATCTGTGCTTTGAAAAATGTGATGATTTTTGAAAATCGTTTGCTATTTTTTCACTTGCATTGAAAGCGTTACAAAAACAGAAATTGAAAGCAAAAATGCAGAAAGTAAGAACACCAAGATTTTTATACTGGTTCGGTCAATGTGACCTACTCCAATCTTCGAGGATAACTTCCTCAGTATTCACTAATCACCAAAGTCACCTTAGAAAAAGTGTGTCTAGAGTTACACTACAATCCTTTAATGTCCAACCCGTTACAATGAATCACAAGAACAATCAACAAAATCACCACCACCTCACTAATGAAGGTTTGATCAAACCTTGATCAACCTTTACAACTATGGAACGTGTATGGGTGGTATATTTGAAGCATATACAGATTATGGAATTTATATTTGATAGGCTTAAGGCTTTGTGCAAGAGAAGAAGTTTAGAGATGAAGAGAATTCTTGCTTTGCATTTGATAGAACATAGAAAATGGGCCTTGTCTTGTGTTTGATCTTCCTCCTCCCTTTTGTAATGTATGTCACGCCCACTAGGGCGGAAAATACTCTTGAATAATGTCTTGAATGCCCTTGAAAGAAGTCTTGCAAAGCCTTGTGACATACCTTTGCTTATTTGGCGAGATATGATCGGACAAGTGATGTGTCTTCGCATTGTTGTCACTCTATGATTAGGTCTTCATTTGGCCACCTTGGCACATAACATACGACATGGAAATTACCCAAAAAATCTGAAAAAAATTTGAATTTCAAGCATATTGATTGCCAATCAATCATAAGTGTGATAGCCTCATATTTTTGGAATGATTTGAACCTTGAAGATCCTCCATAATCTCGGCCACACATGTTATGAAACCTTCAGCACTCTTTTTGAATTTTGAAACATTACCTTGTGTGTCTATCAATACTTGCATTATTTTTTTGGATCCTTCTCCATCAATCATAGTGCAAGATAAGCTCCACATAGGATCCAAATGTGCTCAATTAGCCGCCCCATCTGAGCTCACATGTGCTGAAAATAACTTTTGAATTTTGAATGAGTAATAATGTAGCATATTCATGAACATGGTAAATTTCATTAACCATTTAACTTTGTCTTCTAGAATACTCCAAGATATGTCTTGGATGTGTAATACATGTCTAGATACATGTCACAACATGTAAGAAACCAACGTCTGCTTGTAGAAGAAGTAGCAACTTAAATTTTCGAATTACGTAAATTGCGTGATTTTTCTCCAATTTATCACAAACCCTTTAGACATGTAAACTATGTTAAACACCATATAATATACATAATACAATGTATAATCTCAGCTTCAAAAGGTATGGAAAATTCGGTCATAAGAGGTAGCATTTTTGAATTTGCATTTTCAAGAAATCAAGGCAAATGATAGATAATTGATGTATGTAATTATGGTATGACTTCAGTGTTGTATTTTCCATGTGTTGCACAAAATCATGAGGTGTTTGGAGTGTTTATTGACTGGCCATGTTTGTATGATAAGTATATGACGTGTCAGTGACGGTTCGGTAGTCATTTGATGTGGTGATTTTTGGTTTACGAACTTTTTACGTGTCAGTATATTTTTAGAAGTTTGATGACATGATATATATGACTTGGAATATCTTGGATATGTATATACTCAAAAAGATGATGTGTATATGGTTGCTTAACGTTGATATACGATGATGACGTGTCGATGAATTGCCAGGATAGAAGAGTATAGCTTCCAACTGCTGTAATTCCTTCTACATCATTACTCTCTCCGGATATGAATAGAATGGATAATATTTCACCCATACAGGATGTCTCTCGTCTCAAGAGCATTGATGATACTCTTTTCCAGATTTTGCCATCAAGCTTGCATAATGTATCGCTACCGGACGGTGAAATGGAACCCGATGTAGCACCTCATGAAGAGGTCCATATTCAATCTTCTATAGACGGTATTAATGCGAACACCCATGCCATTGAGCAGGCAAGGGCTCAGGATGTTTCAGAAGCTAATGATCCGCAAGGTACACCGACAATTTCAGGGGATGATATTCATTTCCAAGTTCTTCCAAAGCTTTTGAGGAGGCATCACAGGCAAAATGAGCCTTCATCTCCGCCATTTACTCGTTCAAGGGCAGCTCTCTCAAACTCATTTGATATCCTGTCATCGCAATGAAGCTATTAATCTGGAATGTTAGAGGAATTCCAACGTCATTGGATCGATTAAAATTGTTGGTGCGTCGATGGCATGGGTGTTCTTCGGCTGATTTTTATAATTGTTGGTGCGTCTTTGATTTCATATCATCTTAAACTCGGGTTTCCACAAATGGAATTAGTAAGTACTGGCAGTATTTGGATACTCTGGCGATATTCATTTCTTCGGCTGGATGGGGAGCGTCTCGGTATCAAAAATCATTCTATGCACTTTTGTTGGTTGGCCACAGGTAATTCCTTTTGGTGTACCTTTGTCTATGGCTTGCACACGGTGGTAGTGCGGCGCCCATTGTGGGCGGATCTAGGTGTTTTCTGTGACTCGTTGGATCTTCCATGGCTTTTGGGTGGGGATTTTAATACATTTCTGACGCTGGATGATAACAAGGGCAGATCATATCCCTCTCTCCGTTCCTTGCAAGATTTCAATGATTTTATTTTGGCAACTTCTGTTCAGTCGGTTAATTCTCAGGGATCTATCTTTACTTGGTGTGATGGACAAGGCCTAGGCCGCGTTTTGCGGCGGTTGGATCGCTATTTATGTTCAGCGAGTTTTTTGGATATATTTTCGACAGTATAGTGTCAGCATTTGAATCGTGCCACTTCAGATCATTCTCCCATCTATCTAGACTGTCACTCGGATAATTTCACGTCTGCTGCAGCCTTCCGATATTTAGTTGCTTGGACAACACATCCAGATTTTTACAGTTTTGTCGTTCATCAATGGCAATCGTTTCCGACAGTGGGTGGCATGTGGGGATTCTACAGTAAATTGGCAAAATTGAAGCAGCAGTTACGCATTTGGAACAAACACGTTTTTGGAAACATATTTGATGCTATTGTTGAGGCAGAGGCTGATGCTACCCGTTGTGAAAGATCTTAGATTCCAATCCCACTGAAGAGACACATATGGAGTATCATAGGAGTGTTGCACAATTACGTCTGGCCCAGTCACGTGCCCTGTTGTTTTGGAAGCAGAAGGCAAATGTCAAATGTTATCGGGATGGTGACTCAAACACCAAATTTTTCCATCAAACTATCAAAGAGTGTCGCATACGACAAGCTATCACACGGATATTACGCGAGGATGGAGTGGAATGCAACAACCCCCATGATATTGAGCTTAAAGTTGTTCGCTACTATGAGACATTATTTACGGCAGGCACTACTTCTCAGCATCATTCTATTCTGCAGTATATTCCACCTTTAGTTTCTGATGTTGATAATGACCAGCTTCTAACTATGCCCACATTTGCAAGAGGTTAAACAGTCAGTATGGGATTTAAGTCTGACCAGTGCAACTGGCCTGGATGGTTTTCCGATATCATTATATCGACTCTTCTGGCAGGTCATTGATATGGATGTTTACAAAGAGGTCCAAGAATTCTTCTTAGGTATCCATCCACCATGCCAACTAGCATCGACACTTATAACACTCATTCCTAAAGTCGCCAGTCCAAGCACATTTGCTGACTTTCGTCCTATAAGTCTTAATAATTTCACTGCAAAGGTAATTACTAGGCTGCTCGCTATGCGTTTTGCTGTTTTATTACCAACATTGATTTCAAATGAGAAGGTGGGATTCATAAAAAGAAGGGATACTGCTGAGCAAATTCTTCTAGCACAGGAAGTGGTGCATGTCTTAGATCGGCCTGTGCGTGGCGGCCATGTCTTAATCAAGTTATATATGGCAAAGGCTTTTGATAAAGTATGCTGGTCTTACCTACAGCAGCTTTTACATAAAATGGGATTTCATCCAATATTGGTGCATATTTTTATGAATAATTTAGCATCCTCGCGCTGCTCGGTCTTAATAAATGGGAAACCAAATGTTTTTTTTTCAGTTTCTTGAGTTGTAAAGCAGGGCGATACATTATCTCCTCTTCTATTTATTCTTGCATCCAAAGTATTTTCACATGGATTAAAATCATTGTTTTCGATTGGTTAGTTAATTTGATTTCAGGCCAGACGAGTTTCACAGGTATCTCATCTGGGCTTTGCCGATGATCTTGTTATTATCCTCAATGGGTCAACTCGGAATTTAAGAAGATTTCGCCTTTTTCTAGAATCATATCAGCAAGCATCAGGACAATTAGTGAACCTTCAAAAAAGTCAAGTCGTAATAGGAGCAGGAGCTTCGGCAGCCTACGTCTATCAGGTGTTAGGCATGCACCCAGCTACTTTATCCATTAAATATCTAAGATCATATCTCTATAAGGGTATCAATCGAGCGGCATACTTTGCTCCACGACTAGCACATTTTGACGCTAAGCTACTGACATTGATTCGACATGTTTTGTGCTCCATGCCTTTGCATATAATAGCCAGCTCAAGACTGCCTAAATGTGTAACAGCAACGCTCAATCGGAAAATGTCAAATTTCTTATGGAATGGTTGCCATCATTGGCAAAATTGGGACATGATCTGCCGCCCTATAGAGGATGGAGGTTTGGGAATTCGAAATCTACAGTTGATTCAAAAATCATATGATTGTAAGACTTTGTGGAAATATCATCACTCGCAAATGTTGTGGGCAGCTTACACTCGGCGTAAGTATGGTCATCGGGATACGATATATTCACACATTTATGATTCATCTACTTGGAAACGTATTTGTCACATACATGGTTATATGACTACTCATGTGCAACAAACTCCGGACTGAATACATTGGGCAGTTGATGCTAATGGGAAATTCTCCTTAAAGTTTGTTTACAAACTGCTTGTCTCAGATACCTCAACCTTGGACTATACTCGCTTCATTTGGTGGCCGCGATGTACTAATTCATGCAGCGTATTTATTTGGAAACTTTGGATGAAATCTTTGCCGTTGCCTGATAATATCAGCACATAGCAAGCCATTCTCCGTACACAATGTGCCTTTTGCAGGGCTCATTTTGATTTCAAAGGTCACGTTTTTCTCCATTGCCCATTGATCCAGCCGCTATGGCAGGAAATCTCCATTTTATTTTCAGGGCCACTGCCTGGCCACACGACAATTCTTAACTATCCTCTGCGATGGTGGAGCACCTCGTCAAAAAGCCATATGCTCGGCCAGCTACAGGCAGTAGTTGCTTCACTTGTTGCATGTGTTATTTTGTGGGAATATACGAGCATTTGCTTTGGAGCGAATTGATTCTCTTATAGGAGACTATTTGAACGTGCTAGGGATCATATTTACATGTGGTACGCTTTGACACAAGGGCACAAGTTTTCGCAGCATATACCCCATTTGGTAACCAGAATTTTCTCGCCATCATTACAGCCACGTTGACATAAAATTGTCCGATGGGAGTTACCACCTATAGGCAAGTTAAAGTTAAATGTTGATGCCGCGGTGGGTCGCTGCACAGCAGCAGCAGGAGCGTTGTTGCACAATCATCAGGGGGAACTGGTCTCCGTTATTTGTTTCATCCTTCCCTTTTCATCACCTTTGAGGGCTGAATTAATGGCTTTGCAATATGCCTTAATTTATTATGCTGTGCGATATGATCAATTATTGATTGAGATGGATTGTCGCAACTTGCTAAAGTATCTTTCATCTCCGGACCAATGAACAGGTTCCTTAGCCACAGACTTAAGGCGTACAAACCATTTCGTGCGACTTAATGCCTCTTCAATCTCTTATTGTCCTTGCGAATCAAATACTGCAGCACATACTCTCTCTAGATATGGATACCATTCAGCAGGACTTACAATCTATTCGTCAATGCATGCTCTACCAAGTGAAGTGCGTGGAGCCATTAACTTGGATATTTCGGTTCCGAACATATGCTTCTTAATTTTAAAGTCTTCCGATGGATTGGCGTACACATCCTTTGGTTGCCTAAGTCTTTCATTTATATAGGCAACATTCGTATGGTTTTTTGATCTTTTGTTTCCTTTATAACAATATCATTATTGGTGTTTGGTTAACGCATTTGTCTCTGCGACATGTACTGGATATTATTTGTTGTGTGATGGTTAGCTCTTTTGGCGTCATGTTTTATCTCTATGGGCGAGGATGGAGATGTCTCTTTGAGGACTGCGTATATTTTCACATTGTTGTCTGTATCACTGGTTGGTACAGACAGCATGGGTACGTACTAGTCAACCCTATCTTCGTCGCATTACTCTCTTTTGGACCTTTGATCACTTTGAATTACAACTGATCATTATTATGTTTCCTGCGCAAATTCCTCACGCTACACTACCCTCCGAGACAATGGATTGCATGATTCTGGTCATTCCTGTGGGCGCATGGCTTCTGATATTCTGGATGGCTGGCTGGATTATATTAGTGTTGCATGTGTTCTTCATGAATGCAGGCAATGCTGGTATGAATGCTCTCATATTATTTTTTTCGTTATGCTATCTATATGCTCACCTGATCATTTGCGTATTGTGTCAATTGCACATTCTTAGGAACATCTTAATGTACAACACGCTGGAGGTATACGCATCACCAATTCCTAATGAAGGACGATGGCTGTCAAGGACATACTGTAATACAATGGCTATCTCTCCACCGGCTTCATGCTCTCAACCCCAGAGTTGCAGAACTATTGCAGCGGCAGCGGCACAATTTCTTCACTTATATTATGCCATCTTTTCAGTTGTATTGGCTCAACGGTCCAATTATATAAACATGTACGCTTTTCCTTTCGTCAAGGTTTTATCCACAAGGGTGGTTTTACTTGGCAAGGTTTAATGCGGCATATCATATATGATTTGGAGGTTGATGATCATTAGCTTGCTTCACTATCTTTTTTTGTATGATGCACTTGATGTAATGTGGTTTTCCTCCACCAAAAGTGAGACTACATAATAATAATACAAACAACTTTATTTAATATATACATATATATATTTTATATATGAACACACTGATTTTATTCAGATAGCCTCACTTGTGGCGGAGGAAAACCATATTACAATCGTCATCATAAGAAAATAAGTGAAACAACGAGCTAATGATGGCCAATCTCTAGTCGTATATTTAATATATATATATATACACACACACACATATATATAGGTCACCCCATTAAACTAGACGTAGCCACTGCCGATGGTCTGCGTCCCTCCGTAGCACGCGTTTGTGTCGAAGCTGATGTCTCAAAAGATCTCCCCAAGAAGCTATTCTTACAAGGGAAACAGAAAATAATTCAACAGCAAATAGTTTATGAAGATTTGCCATCCTTCTGCGCTGATTGTCGTCGTCTAGGTCATATTGCCTCTGCATGTGGTGATGCGTCCGTCGACAAACCATCCAAGCCTCAATAGAATGCCACACGATGGACTCCAAAAAAGCATCATAAAGATTCAACCTTTGATCCAGACAATATGGTTTTGCTCAAAAAAGGCACCTTCATCTGATACCATGGACCAAGGAAAGATTTCTTTAGCAGAACCCAATGTAGATGCTGTTCCGCCGAACATCTCTGTTCATGTGGATCTAAATGATGTGGAACAGGATAGGCAACCTACACCTGCTCATGCTGATCTCAATGATCACGAAGGTTTAAATCCCCACATGGTTCATGAAGACAATGAAGCCGTTTTGCACTCACAACAACCACATGAGGATGTTGATACAATGATTTATCATGAAGATATACCGCAGCAGTCAATGCAGGGTATACCAGACGATCAATTATTGCAAACTCAAGCCCTTGCAGATGATCCTGACTTTTGTCAAGTTTCTGATTCTGACATTGACCAACTTGGCAATCCAAGAATCCAAATAGACACAACCTCGCGCTCTCAGCTTCAGTAACAGATGATTGAGGATGCTAAGAAATTTGCCAAATGGCTCTCATCTCGTCTGCCAAGTATTAATGACGAAGATATTTTGCATGATTGCTTGGCTAGTACACACACTGACTCTGAGGGATTTATTCCAGCAGCACCTAGACAAAGACGACGGCTTCGGAAAGAACTACCGCCAAGACCACCATCGACCGTAGTGACTCGAAGTGCCACACGTTTTGGCTCAACACCACCCCAAACCTCATCATGAATGCCATTACATGGAATGTTGGGGGTATTCGTACCTCCCTAGACCATTAGATAACTCTGCTACGTAACGCAAAGCTGGACATCTTGGTAATTATTTAACCTAAACAACGCTCTTCTAAGCTTATTTCCTATCGATTAAAGATGGGCTTCTCAAATGCTGTTGCAACCTGCCAAGATAATATTTGGTTTTTCTGGAACTCATCCTCTTTACACTTACTTGATGTGAGCCATGGTGACCAAACCACTCTCTTCTCTTTTATCTACCAACCAACTCAGCAACCTTTTGCCTGGTCAGTGATATATGGCCGACATACTATCTATGATAGGCAGCCTCTTTGGGTTTCCCTTGTTGAAGTGTCACGCAACATATCAGTGCCATGGATAATAGGTGGTAATTTTAATTCTTTTCTATCCTTGGATGAACATGAAGGCCGCTCTACACCATCTCTTCGCGTATTAGAGGATTTTAAAGAGTGTGTTGATATTTGCGGTTTACAAGATCTTCCTTTTAAGGGTTCTGTATTTACTTGGGCACAAGGGACTGGGCACGGTAGAATTATGCGCCGTTTGGATAGATATTTATGTATAGTCTCATTTTCAAACTTATTTACAGACATTGTGGTTCATCATCTATCAAGGGCAACTTCTGATCACGCCCCACTTTTGCTAAAATGCACATTGTCTCAAGCAAGACCTCATATCCCTTTCCGATATATCAATGCATGGACCTTACATTCGGACTTCTTGTCATATGTAAAAGAAAAGTGGCAACAATATCCAATGATTGGTGGCATGCGAGGACTTTATTCCAAGCTTAATCGTCTCAAGAAAGATCTCCGAGTTTGGAACTGTGAAATTTACGGAAATATCTTTAGCAATGTTGATATGGCTGAAGCTAATTACAAACGAATGGAATCCCAATTTGACGGCGACCCTACGCCTGCGAACAGAATGGCACTGTCCTTACCTCAAGCTCAACTTCTCCAAGCTACCAAAGCCCAAACATCTTATTAGGCACAGAAATCTAGAACTAATTGGGTAACTGAGGGGGAAGCCAACACAGCTATTTTCATGACATTGTTAAAGATAGGCATCGACGCCAACTAATCCGTGACCTACAAAGCACTTCATGGGGAACTGTAGGATCTGCAAGGCACCAATAGAAGGGGGGTTGAATAGTGGGTGCGAAAAATGTGGTTTTTAAAATTGTTTTAGACCAAAAACCCAACTTCTGAAAACGGTTTCTATTTTCAGGACCTGTTTTGAAACGTTTTGAAAACTAGGTTACAGGTCTTCAAAAATTCTGAAATCTGGAGAGATCTTATTCTCAGATGTTCTAAGTATCTCCTAAAAATTTCATATTAAAATTCAACCTTTAACCCTTTTAAAAATCGTTGGTGGTCAGATTGCGCAATTCTGCCAGAAACGGTAGTCTGACTTGAAAAATTTATTCCGATTAAACCGTGGCTCCAAATGGTCTGAAACTTTAATGACAAACCCCTTACTATGTTTATTTAACTGGGTTGAAAAATTTTTGAAAAATTCCTTTAGAAAGTTAGTAAAATACGTTCAAAGTCTCAACCTTTGCAAGTCTGAAAATCAGACTGCACTAGTCTCAGAACTTTTGGCGTTTGAATGATTTATACTTGTCCAAAAGGGTTGAAACTTACGCCAAAAGAACCTTAAGAAGTGTGGCTATGTTTTTTGAAAGTTTTGTGATTTTTGAAGTTTGTTTACTATTTTTAAGAACATGATAAAAATGATGCACTGTGCTGAAAACTGAAAGTAAGTGCTGAAAAGTAAAGAACACAAGGAATTTTATACTGTTTCGGTTAAATCAACCTACTCCAGTCTTCGAGGACACCTTCCTCGATTAGCACTAATCACACAACGCAAAATAACACCTTACCATAGGGTTGGTGGAGTTACACACCAACTCCAACCCTTTACAAACCTTGTATAAGAATACAACGATCACGAACACCACCACCTAGCAAGTGCAAGATTGATCACACCTTGATCAATCTTTTACAACAATGATAAAGAGTGTAGGGTGGTATGTAAGAATCCTATTCAAGATATATGAATATGAATACAATAGGCTTTTAGGGAGAAGAAAGAATGAAAGGTAGAAGGAAGAAGATCAAAAACGTTTTTAGCACTTCAATTTGCAACACTTGTCTTGTCATTTGTTTTCTCTTCTTCTCTCCCTTTTAATCCATTGGCCACCCCCCTAGCATGTCTTCCTCCTTGAAAATTATCTTTTAAGTCCTTGGAAGAGTGTATTGCATCATTGTGACATGTCTTCCTCCTTGAAAATTATCTTTACACTTCTTCTTTTTGTACGATATACACTGTTGTAATAAGGTTACCTCCATCATAAGAGAAGATTTTATTTATTAATAAAATCCCGCCTTTATTCAAAAAATATGCCGTGTATGTATCCATGATAGTGTGGAGAAGAACTTTCCATTTGAGATTTGTTCAAGAATAGACATTTTCAAATATATCTCCTTAAACACTTCATCTAATGAACTAGTTTAATTCATCTCCTTAAACACTTCATTAAATGAACTAGTTTAGTTCATTTAACATGGCACCTGAAAATAGTATAAACACAACAAATGTTTGCCATATGATTTAAGTTTTAACGCTTCATGGAACATTAGTCCAACAATGATATATAAAAAACATATAAAGCATATTTATTATGTACACATGTTATGTAACACTTACATCATGCATTTCGAAATCACATATTGTTTAAATCATGCATTTTAAAATCATTCAGACCTCGGTTTGTCAATACCAACCACCTTCATTGCCTCATATTCAGTTCCTTCTGAGTGAATAGGTACTTCAAACTTTTATGGTCTGTATACACTTCGCACTTCTCATCATACAGATAATGTCCACAAATGTTTAATGCAAACACACGACAGCTACAAATTCCAAGTTATGCATGGATTAATTTTGCTTGTATAGTTTCAGTTGTCGCGATGCATAAGCAATTACCCATTCCCTTTTCATTAGCACACATCATAATCCATTCTAGGAAGCATCACTATACATCAGAAACCTTCCCCTAACATGGGTTGCTCCAGAAGTAGAGCTGAGGTCGAGATCTCTAGGCCTCTTGGCACTGGCCTCCTTGTCATTAGCATAGAAATGTCCCAAATAGAGTTCAAAATACATATCCAATAGAAAAGAAACACCTAGGTGCAAATACGAGTGCAATACATCTCTAATCAAGATAGTCTATCTCCGGCTTGTCTTCCACGTATCCTGTGGCACGATCTCTATTTCTGCAAGTTTATTTAAATGGAAAGTTTGAGCGATAACATGATCCGCCCAGCAAGAAAACCCCTTAAATCTTTCATGGGATGAAACATGATGGGACGGGGTACTACAATTACTTACATCGTAAATACATGCATATCGGTCTCCATCTTTACATATAAAATTTAGCACATCCATCATAAAAGTCCGTACACCAATCATTACAAATAATTTATAAATCCAATCCAAGTCCATATAAATCTCCATGATCTATTCTATCATGATGCAATAATGATGCAAATATTATAAAATAATACAATGCATGTCCATGTCCATATATGGTCAGTGGCTAGTCCATGTCCATAATCCATTCCATGTCCATTTCTTGTCGGTGACCAGTCTATATCCATATCCCATCTGCGGTGGGTTTGTGATTTCGCAAACAAATGCATTATGAAATTTTCCATGTCTGAATCCCATGAATTTTGCAAAATGTCGTGTACAATTGTCCATGTCCATTCGGTTCTACCACCATTTCATACAATATCCATACATCAACGTAATACACAGTAAGTTCCATAATCAAATATAAGTGCACATGCTCATGAGTATTACATTATTTTAAATATTAAAGCTTAAAAAATATATCCATATTTTCACCAAATGTGGGCCACACCTTTGTGAAGCCCAAAGCCGAGACTTAGGCATAGTCCAAAGGGGAAAAACATTCTCTAAAATATATAACTGCATGTATATTGAGGCCCATTTTGTCAAATACATAGGTTACACAATAACATAGGCAATAGGTTCGAGATTTACATATACACATACATACCATTATCTTTACAAGGCATGTGTCATGAATTAGTTTACTTCTAATTCTCCATCACCAAAACCGTGAGGGCTAGGTTCCCTTCATCCTCTAATCTGAAACATATACCTAGCAAATGGATCATGAAGCTCACAAAATTGACAGACATTTTGAAAATAAGTGATGGGACCTTCATCATAAACAAGTATGTTTAACATCCTAAAAGTCTTCAAGCCGCAACATTGCATACTATGCTAGGCATAAAGTTTGTCAAGTTAATTATGCTCAATCAAGGGGATTTTGTGCTAATATAGCCGAGAGCCTCATTGGGATA
Organism: Eustoma russellianum; assembly: GCA_036186865.1. Taxonomy (NCBI): domain Eukaryota; kingdom Viridiplantae; phylum Streptophyta; class Magnoliopsida; order Gentianales; family Gentianaceae; genus Eustoma; species Eustoma russellianum. The sequence continues at coordinate 18,344,511 of AP025053.1, forward strand.
GGAGTCAACAAAATCATCATGTAAGAACAAGAATCTTGTAATCAAATCTTAGCTAAGTACATAAATCATCATCTTCATGCTTTATCAAGAAATAATCTTGATCAAAGCCACAATTCACACTTCATCTAGCCAAAACATGCTCACATATACCAAGAGTCAAAATAATTATAGGTGAGAGATGGCCTTATGGTCTAAAATATAATTGCGAGCATACAAATCAAGAACATGCTTCCCTTATGGTTTAATTATTCAACTTTATCAATAATCATGGCTTGTCTTATACCAATCAACGAATGATCTGCATAAAAGATATGATTCACAAGTGAGATCAATAACCCTTAACCTACCAAGCATGCAAACTTATCTCTCAACCTCTTACTTAAAGTGTGACATTTTCTTCATTAATGCTTGGTTACTCCTTATGATACATAAATTCTCTTATTATTACCCCTATAAGATCACATCTAGTCTTTATCATAGCCAAACCACACATGCAAAGCCTCATTACTTGTTTTTCATATGAACATACCTTGATTATACTCATATCTAGTCTTTACCCTAGCTAAATCACACATGCAAAGCCTCATTAGTTGTTTTTCATATGAACATAGCCTTGATTATACTCACGAATGATCCAGTTTTTATAGAACTTACTACATGCTTTTATAAAAGACATGATGGATCTAAGAGACGTACTTGCCTATTTTACTTGATTCAAGTCTTTATTTGAAGGTGTCTTCCTTGAGGGATGACCTAGATTCTTGCTTCTTCACCTTAACATGGAGATTCTTTCATCTCCTTCCTTGTAGGGGTCACGCTTGGTTAACAAAAAAAAAGATTGATGAGCAACTATGGGAGCTGTTAGATAGGAGCATTTAGAATCACTTTAAGTGGAATCTTACTCTTCTTGCTGCTTTGTTCTACTACCTCTCTGCTTCCATGATTTAAAGAAGAAGGGGTGTCTTAGCCTATGCCTTGAAGGAGTGGTGTGAGATAAAAAGAGGAATTCTTTCTTATTATCTTTCTTGTACAAGTCACGGTTTTAGGTTGAGGGGTGAGCTTGAAGAATTGGGTTCTTTCTTGGAGGAGGAAGGGGAGTTTGGTTCAATCTTCATTGGAGATGAAATGTATGAAGTGAGGAGTGATGAGAGAAGAATGGGGTCTCCCTTCTTTCTACTCTTTGGCCGGCTACTACAAGGATTAGGGAGGGTTAAGTGGTGTGTTATGATTAGATTCCTAGAAAGGGTAGCTTTATGAAGAATTGGAAGGCTTTTTCCCACCCCCAAGGTCCACTTTCGCTGGCACACATTTGGTGAGGGGGGTACTTTTCCTCTTTTCCAAACCATATATAAGAGGGAGCAATGATTCTCCCATGTCTAGTTTTTTTTGCTTTTATTTAAGTGAGACAAAATGTTTGTGTCATGTCCTTCTATCTATTTATCTTGTGTAGTAACACTTAAATATTGCATTACGCATCCTATCTTACAACTATTTACTTATCATTCATTGCTCATTAGAAATCTTACTTCTATTTACTTTGATTGTAACGCTATGATCATACAACAAGTCGTCAAGTATAACATCATAGCCCCTTGCTCTACTACTTTAGTCTATTTCATATTACTGGGCAAAAAGAAAACAAGGGTTTGACAGGAATGCTTGTTTGTTGTGCCATTCCTAGACGTCAAAGCTTATGAAAGTAATGTAAATCCCTCATGTTCTCCCTTAGGTAAAAGAAACCTCTGTTTTTTGGTTAAAATGTAAATTGTATTAACCAAGAGCAAAGCATCATAGGGGATGCAACCCATACAATCCAACAGCATGTTACAAAAGAGGACGTACAAAGAACTAGCTGACTAGTACTCTGATTCCTAACAAACTTAGAGGCTATTTTAAGACACTCGAAGCTCTAAAAACATGTGTATGCAATCTATGTATGAAAACCCCTACATTTAGAGGTACTCCTCCACATAATGTTTTGTTTCTACTTTGCCAAACAAAATATACAGCCGCTGCTATGCCAAGTTTGCAAACTTTGTTCCTTATGCTTTTCTTTCTTAGACTTATCTGTCCCCATGCCATGATTCTAGGAAGACAATCAATACCCCTGGGAAGGCCTAGCCTTTCAATTAGAGATGCCCAAATATCCTTTACTGCATGTCATTTAAAAAACAGATGCCTTGCAGTTTCCTGTGAGGAGCAAAATAAGCAGCCAAGATCTTGTAGGAATGGTAGATGATCCTTGGTGCTCAATTTTTTTGAGACTGCCAACCAGGGAATGAATCCATTCTTTTGTGTGATGTCAGAATGCCACACCATTGAGTGCCACAAAACCTTGCTGCCTTTGTCTCTTAAGAAATCGTATGTAGCTCTTGGAAGTATTTTGCCATTGTGTACCCAAGATTCCAGCAGTTTTTTTGCCTCAGTTATATCTCCTTGATTTGATATAAGTATGTCCTTGAGATCAAGTAGTGCTTTGAGCATAGGAGAGAAGAAATGTGACTTACTCTCAGTCCAGAGTGTGGAGGTGAGCTTGTATCTTCCATTTATGTATTTGACCCATAGGAGATCCTTCTTTGAGTTAAGATCCCAAAAATTTCTGATGAGCAATGCCTTGTTCCAAGCTCTGAGCTGAAGGACCCTAAAAGAAACCTCTGTTATCATTAGTGCATAGCACTTCCACACAAAACGTACATGTTAATGTCTCTCAAAACAGTGTCAAAATCTTTGTGCGTGTCATTTCTAAAACAAGAAATAATTCTCTAATTAATATTGATAACTAGTAATTAGAATAAACAGCAGCCAAATTGACCGAGACAGAGGTCCTATGTGTAGCGCCCCGCACCCGGACCTTGTCCGAATACGGTGCACCCGCCATACTTCACTAAGGAGAGTACAAAGCGTCATGCATAACATGTGAAAATCCATAACATAAGCCATGGACTCCCATGCTAACATTAACATGGCAGTAAAAATTAGGCAGAATTAAAACTTTTTCAAATTAAACATGCATTACGAAATACTAAGTCCCCAAAAGTAGCATTCCCACAAAATAACATAACCGAAATTCAGAAAGATCAAACATTGTTCATAATACAACGTCTTGGCTGCACAAAAGTCCATAAGCTTTGCTCCCTTCAGATTTCCTTGCCTATGGATACGGGTACCCTCGGTTCATCCTCGATCCACACTATCTTAGCATTATCTGTCTCTGGGGAAAAATAAAAGCGTGAGTGACAAAAATCACCCAGCAAGAATACAATAAACTACCATGAAATACATAAAGAATTATAACAAGAATATAATACCCCAAAGACCTCAAATAATAACTCATACCTAATCTTCATTCCTGAATTGGCTTGATGATATAGCCTAAGTCTAAATTTAGATAGACTATACCAATAATGTCTTAATAGTCATTAACCGTAACATACAACACGTTAACGTGCTCATAGATTATGCAAAATGCAATGCATGATGTCATGACGTGTCAAAACATCCTTTTGGTCCCATAATTAACATGTCGTAAAAACAGAGTGTCAGATCAATTAACCCCGGATCTGAGAGGGTCCAGAACATGCATCAGACCAATTAACCCCGGATCTGAGTGGGTCCAGAACATGTATCAGATCAATTAACCCCGGATCTGAACGGGTCAAGAACATGTATCAGATCAATTAACCCCGGATCTGAACGGGTCCAGAACATGTATCAGATCGATTAACCCCGGATCTGAACGGGTCCAGAACATGTATCAGATCGATTAACCCCGGATCTGAACGGGTCCAGAACATGTAACAGACCAATTAACCCTGGGTCTGGAGTCGGGTTAGGCACATGCTTAGCCGGCAAAGGAAATCATGAAACTTTCTTTAAAAGATGGGACCATAAAAACTTTCATGCATAGCGGAAAACATTTTTACTTGGAAGATTTGCTTGCATAAAATTCATAAAATCAAATTCATATGGCATATGGACATGCATGATACATGGAATGATATGCAACGCAAGTCATGACGTGAATGATCGTGAGCCTTTCTTATAACTTGTCACAAGCATGATTTTTGAACTAAGAATTTCCAGATTTCCTATTTTATGTTTTTAGGCGGCTAACTAGGCTTAAGAGACCTTAAAATCTTCATTATTTGGATCATGACCTGAAGAACACCCTAAGGCTTAACCCTTATAAGCCCAAACCGTATATAGAGGTCCATATCCTCCAAATTGAGCCTTCTTAAATTAATCCTCTGTTCAGCCCAATTTTCAGTTTTAGTACATCCACTTTATATTCGTAATTACCCATCAAAATGTTAAGATCAACCGGATTAATTTACATAGTTTTACTCCTTTATGTCTTAATTGATTACGATAAAATTTCCGGATCAATCTAACGACTTTAAAGGGTCCATTTACTCATTTTTCTGAAATGGGTCATATGCTGAATCTGGGCTGACCCATTTTACTAAAAATTCAATTGTTGCAAAACCATAACTTCTTTTCCCAAAATTCCAACTCACCCAAGTCATAAACACGTAAGACTAGCGTCCTACTGAGAATTAGCCCATTTTCATGTTCCTAAGATTCATTTTTGAGTCCCTTAACTCATTACTTAATTTATGCTCTGTTCCAGTAACTTCAAATGAGCAGTGTTACTAATTAAATCATTAAAAATAATCCACAACTTGTTTTGCCAAAATTCCAGCTTTAGTACTCACTTCACACCTAGTATTGTTATCATGCCAAAAATCAACTTTATTGAACATCTACAATGTCCCTTTTAAGCTAATCAAAACGATGTACTGTTCTGCTTAGTTCCAGACTTTTCAGTCTGAGCAGCTTTACCAAATATTTTATTAAAAATAATCCACAACTCATTTTACCAAAATTCCAACTTTCCTATTTCCTACACCCACAAGGCTATCACCACCGAGAATCAGCTTTATTGAACATCTACAAGGTCTCTTTTCAATCCAATCAAAAAGATGTACAGTTCTGCTCAGCTCCGATTTTCAGTCTGAGCAGCTTTACCAAGTATTTTATTAAAAATATTCCACCATTCATTTTACCAAAATCCAACTCTCATACTTCCTATACACACAAGGCTGTCACCACACCGAAAATCAATCTTATTGAACATCTACAAGATTCATTTTAAGGTCATTCAAAACGTTACACCATTCTGCCAAGATCCAGAATTTCCAATCTGAGCAGTTCAACCAAATATTTTATTAAAAATAATTCGTAACTTATTTTATCGACATTCCAACTCTCATATTTACTGCACACATAGGCTAACTGTGTACCAAAACTCAGCTTGATTGAAGGTTTTCAAGTCCCATTTTTAGGCTAGCAAAAACGTTACTCAATTCTGCCCAGTTCCAGTAGTTTGATGTTTGGTCATTCCTTTAAGTCAAATGTACACTATTTCCCTTGTTCTTATGAAATAGCTTATTGGTTAACACATACACTCCTTTGTAACATGAATATCCAGATTCCGTACTTATTATAAAGTCACCTTTGCACCATACCAAACAATTTGTAGATAGTAAACCAAGCAAGTGTCATATATGCACAAAACAAGTGTTCTTCCTTGAAATCAATACTCACCTCCCTTTCCATCCTTTTGGCCGAAATATAGGTGGTACCTTAACCACATTTTACAACATGTATTCAAGCATGAAACACATTCAAGAGTCCTTTTTAGTCTAATCTTACAACAACTTCATAAAAACTCATATCCATCACATGCATGCTTTTCCTAGGATCTTTCAAGTTACAACCAAGGGTTAATCTTGCCTAGGCTCACTTAGGTAATTCTTATTTCATCTTAAATCAGCCACTTACTATATTGCATGTAAGAAAAGACTCCATCTTTGAAAGAATAAATCACATGCAAGGCATTGTTCTTAAGGAATCACTAAGATATAATCTTAAACTTAAGATACTCAACTAAAGATCACATCTTTGGAACTTTTAATCATTCAAGTCACTAATTCTTTAAGTAAGTCATGAGAGATTAGTGTATACTTGCCTCTTAAAGCTAAAGTTCTTGTCTTAGCATGGTTATGGAGTGAGTTGAGTTGGAATCCTCCTCTTCCTTCACCCTTGGGCATACGGTTTCGAAGATGAGGGAGGGAGAAAGTTAGTCTTCATTCAATAGTGAAAATAGAGTTTTAATTTAGGCTAAAACATCTGACCAAAGTAGTCTTGAAATGGAGCTTCAAGTGTAGCAAGATAGTACCACTTAAGAGAGTTGAAGACTTTCACCTATTTGAACATGGAGGCCACGGTTGGGATGAATAAAACATACTTGTGAGCTTCACTATTATGTATGAATATCTACTTAGGAACGTTGAAATGAGACTTACCTAGAGGCTCCTTGAGCTTGAAGAAGAAGATGGAGTTGAACCTCTTATTCTTGAGGTGTTGGCCGAAAGTTTGGTGGTGGAGGGAGAGGGAATATTTCCTAAGTGTAGTCTTGGTTTTGCTTCAGAGAAGATTCAAGATGGGACTTGGAAAGAGTGGTCTTGCAAAATTTAAAATCAAGGGGGCAAGGGAAGGGGGCATCCGGCTGTGGGGAGTCAAAAAAGGAAAGGGAACAATGCTTCATGAAAAGGGGAGAAAAGGAGTTTGGGTCTTGTGATGTGTAAGACCTTGTCTTGCATGCCCCATTTTTTTATTATTTCTTTTCTTTCATGCATGATTATTTTAGTCTTAAATATTATTTAGTTCGTTAATTTAAGACTTATGTTGGTTAATTGTGGAGGGTTCTATAATCCTTGAGAGGCTTGACCGAAATAGGGGTCTTTGGGGGCAATTTGGTCATTTCACATTTATCATATCCCACATTTATATAATTTATACTATTAGTTATTTTATCTAATATGATTTTAATCTTGCTTTGTGAGGATCAATTAGGCGTACACTTATAAAACGAAATTGTTGTATGGTTGATCAAGGCCTCTTGGCCGAATTCTTGGGCTATTGGGAGGGCACGTTTGTCTCTTCACACATTTTATAGTACATTATTGCATATTTACACCATAACTTATAATATCTAGTTCTTAAGTAGGCTTTTAGGTTTACTTTTAAAGAGGACTTATTTAGGTTAATCTTTTTGTAAGAAGGAAAATATTCTAATGTTCATCAATGTCTTGTGGCCGAAAATTACAACGGCTTGGAGGTCATTATTGTCTTTTCACTCATTGATTTACTCATATAAATATGATATTACTCCTAACATCTAATTTATTGTGTAGTTTGTGAGTCTTGCTTTGAGGAAACTACTTGGGCTAAACTTCTTATGAAATGTAAATTATTCCAAGATTCTCCAAGGCCCACTGACCGAATTTGCTAAGTCTTGGAGGGCTAGATGACCATTTCACGTGCTCTACGACATCCATTTGTATAATTATATTACACCTATCTCAAAGAAAGTTTAGATACAGAACCACTGAGGTAACTTAATAAAATGCAACTTGGAGAGCTTACTTATTACGTCGCAGCATACGGGTCCTCGTTTAGTACGATTTTTGCGGGGTACAACATCCTCCCCCACTTATTAAAAGTTTCGTCCTCGAAACTTAAGAGTACTCGCCAAGGGACGTGGTATGACTCCTTTCATGCTTCTTCGATTCGCGAGTCTATCCTACTAAAGTGGAGATTGGCATTTCCTTCCGTACCGTGTTTGTAAGGTTACCAAAATGGTGGACTCCGTCAGACAATCGTCTTATCACTCACTAGTAACCTGTCCATTCTTTGTCCTTGACACGATAGTCACGAAATCTACAGTGACACGATTCCATTTTCTCTTGGAGTTTGAATGGGTTGCAAAAAACTTGCGGGTCTTTGATGTCCCGTCCTTATCCTTTGGTAGGTAAGACATAGAAAAATATCTATCTAGTCCCCTTGCAACTACTTTGTTCAGCCTTTCCTAGAGTTTACGTTAGGACTTATCCTTTATTCTCTAAGGATATTACCCTCCTCAGGTCTTAAGCACCTCCAATCTCGATGCTTATGTGCTGATGATGATATTCCTTCCAGGGTCGATAATGGTGATCATGTGATATTAAGATTTCCTTCTCTTCGTTAAATATGCAGAACATGATAGAGATCCCTAATTCCAGTCTATAAATCATGCGCTCACCTTTTGTAATCATCTTTGTGTAAACACGTGCTAGCTATACTTCATATATATTCGTATCGATCAGTATTCAAAATTGCTCTCCTAGAATTCATGTTTGATGATTCATACCTTGGTTGGAGAATGTACTTTTGTAGTATGGTGAACTCTAAATCTTTGGTCAAGTCCTACCAAACTCATCTGTTTCGTCGGAATACTATCATTGTAGTAATCGAATCCAGAATCGTTATCCTGTCCTTAAACCATATGACCTTTCGAGGGTTTCTCGCTTTTCACAAAATCTGTGTTTTCTGTTTCAAAACGTAAAGGTATCCCTATTTATTCGGTGCACATACATTATTTGGATTACCAAGCCAGGCGGAATTCCGTCACGTCATATCGTTACTGCAAGAGTGCGTTAAATACTCTCAGCTTGTAATTTCCCGTCCAACTATAAAGGGTAATATTTCACGGGATTTTCCCTTTTTCCTCTCTACTTTGTATTAGTTAGAGAAGGATTTTGAACCAGCTTATTAAATACCCCTGAGGGATGATCCATTAACGTAGCAAGACATTTGTCAATCCTAATGATTTCGGAATGCCTATGACATTTCCTATACAGGGTTCATATACATCCTTAGTCTTGATTCTTCAGTTGGAAGTGTCCAATTTGCAACTCCGCTTTTGTCATTGGTTGTGTTTCCCGAAGCAGGTCAGACAAATCATTGATCCTAGATAACCGGTATTTACCTTTTATTTAAGTCTTGCTGAGTTCCGACCATCAGGGTGCTGACCTGACTTGGTAACGTATGCTTCAATTGTGCTACTCTAGTTATCTTCTTTGTCCGTGTATTAATGGCTATGTAGGAATCTTTCCTGAGGTTCTTTATTGCGTTGCTCTATTTCAACCTTTAGTATGCTCATTTATACTTAGATAATGAACAATGTAGGTGCTTCTTAGTTAAATGGGCAGTTAGGCATACCTGTTACGGTTTGAGGTTTCAGGCATTGCTGAATCAGGCACTCTTTTATCCAGGTTAGCGTTCTTGGTTGTTTCTTTATTATCCCTATGTGGACGCGGCTGCCACCTCTTGTTTCGTTCCTTAGTACGCTCCTTAAGTCCTTTATTTTGTCCTTCCGTTAGTTTAATATCGTGTTCCGCTATGTAGCAGTCCTCCAGTAATTCCTAGAAGTTGATAGAATATACATTGGCTAGCCGAATCTTGACCCGGAAGTCTAGACCTCGCATGAATCTGATTACCTTATGCTTTTCGTCTTCCATGATTAAGGGAACATAGCGGCCCAATGTAGTGAACCGACGAGTGTACTCCGAGACAGTGATACCTGGTTCTTGTCTTAAGGTGTCAAATTCCTCAACCCTCTTCATGATTAGATCCGGAGAGAGGAAAAATTCACAAAACTCCTCTATGAACCTTGCCCAAGTCACTGGTCGGGGCAGTGGCTGGATACAAGTTCTCCACCACTGGCTGGCCTTGCCGATCAAAAACGGCCGGACAATTGGTGTCTTTACCTTCTTAAGTACTCGTATCAGCAAGAAGTTACTTTCAACTTCATCTAGCCATTTCTCCGCCTCCTTGGGGCTAGATTCTCTGCCAAACTCTGGGATATGTGCTCTTACTAGATGCCGGTAATAAAACCTAGTGCTACCCGGGGGTGAAAGTGATAATGCTTGTTCATTGGTCCGTGATGCCATCTGCACTACGGAGCATCAAGATTTTATTTAATGCTAGAATAGCTAGATTGGCGATAAAATTAAAATTAAATTTATAATCCAATTCAATGGTTATTCAAGAAATAAAATACGAATTAAATTATATGACATGTACAACCTTCATCCACTTGGGCTTCGTTATTAAGTCATGACCCTAATTTCCTGTCTAAGCCGTCCTAATCTAAGGTCGACTCTCGTCTAAGATCATGACTTAGGTCTAAGATCAAACTTAGATTGCTAAGACCACCTGTAGCGCCCCGCACCCGGACCTCGTCCGAATACGGTGCACCCGCCGTACTTCACTAAGGAGAGTACAAAGCGTCATGCATAACATGCGAAAATCCATAACATAAGCCATGGACTCCCATGCTAACATTAACATGGCAGTAAAAATTAGGCAGAATTAAAACTTTTTCAAAATAAACATGCATTACGAAATACTAAGTCACCAAAGGTAGCATTCCCACAAAATAACATAACCGAAATTCAGAAAGATCAAACATTGTTCATAATACAACGTCTTGGCTGCACAAAAGTCCATAAGCTTTGCTCCCTTCAGATTTCCTTGCCTATGGATACTGTACCCTCAGTTCATCCTCGATCCACACTATCTTAGCATTATCTGTCTCTGGGGAAAAATAAAAGCGAGTGACAAAAATCACCCAGCAAGAATACAATAAACTGCCATGAAATACATAAAGAATTATAACAAGAATGTAATAACCCAAAGACCTCAAATAATAACTCATACCTGATCTTCATTCCTGAATTGGCTTGATGATATAGCCTAAGTCTAAATTTAGATAGACTATACCAATAATGTCTAAATAGTCATTAACCGTAACATACAACATGTTAACGTGCTCATGGATTATGCAAAATGCAATGCATGATGTCATGCCGTGTCAAAACATCCTTTGGTCCCATAATTAACATGTCGTAAAAACAGAGTGTCAGATCAATTAACCCCAGATCTGAGCGGGTCCAGAACATGCATCAGATCAATTAACCCTGCATCTGAGCAGGTCCAGAACATGTATCAGATCAATTAACCCCAAATCTGAACGGGTCCAGAACATGTATCAGATCAATTAACTCCGGATCTGAACGGGTCCAGAACATGTATCAGATCGATTAACCCCAGATCTGAACGGGTCCAGAACATGTAACAGACCAATTAACCCCAGGTCTGGAGTCGGGTTAGGCGCATGCTTAGCCGGCAAAGGAAATCATGAAACTTTCTTTAAAACATGGGACCATAAAAACTTTCATGCATAGCGGAAAACATTTTTACTTGGAAGACTTGCTTGCATAAAATTCATAAATACAAATTCATATGGCATATGGACATGCATGATACATGGAATGATATGCAATGCAAGTCATGACGTGAATGATCGTGAGCCTTTCTTATAACTTGTCAAAAGCATGATTTTGGAACTAAGAATTTCCAGATTTCCTATTTTATGTTTATAGGCGGCTAACTAGGCTTAAGAGACCTTAAAATCTTCATTATTTGGATCATGACCTGAAGAACACCCTAAGGCTTAACCCTTATAAGCCCAAACCGTATATAGAGGTCCATATCCTCCAAATTGAGCCTTCTTAAATTAATCCTCTGTTCAGCCCAATTTTCAGTTTTAGTACATCCACTTTATATTCATAATTACCCATCAAAACGTTAAGACCAACCGGATTAATTTATATGGTTTTACTCCTTTATGTCTTAAGTGATAACGATAAAATTTCTGGATCAATCTAACGACTTTGAAGGGTCCATTTACTCATTTTTCTGAAATGGGTCATATGCTGAAACTGGGCTGACCCATTTTACTAAAAATTCAATTGTGGCAAAACCATAACTTCTTTTCCCAAAATTCCAACTCACCCAAGTCATAAACACGTAAGACTAGCGTCCTACTGAAAATTAGCCCATTTGCATGTTCCTAAGATTCATTTTTGAGTCCCTTAACTCGTTACTTAATTTCTGCTATGTTCCAATAACTTCAAATGAGCAGTGTTACTAATTAAATAATTAAAAATAATCCACAACTTCTTTTGCCAAACTTCCAGCTTGAGTACTCACTGCACGCATAGGATTGTTATCATGCCAAAAATCAATTTTATTGAACATCTTCAAGATCCCTTTTTAAGCCAATCAAAACGATGTACTGTTCTGCTCAGTTCCAGACTTTTCAGTCTGAGCAGCTTTACCAAATATTTTATTAAAAATAATCCACAACTCATTTTACCAAAGTTCTAACTTTCCTATTTCCTACACCCACAAGGCTATCACCACACCGAAAATCAGCTTTATTGAACATCTACAATGTTTCTTTTCAAGCCAATCAAAAAGATGTACAGTTCTGCTCAGCTCCAGACTTTTCAGTCTGAGCAGCATTACCAAGTATTTTATTAAAAATATTGCACCATTCATTTTACCAAAATTCCAACTCTCATACTTCCTATACACACAAGGCTGTCACCACACCGAAAATCAACCTTATTGAACATCTACAAGATTCATTTTAAGGTCATTCAAAACGTTACACCATTCTGTCAAGATCCAGAATTTTCAATCTGAGCAAATCCATGAAATATTTTATTAAAAATAATTCGTAACTTATTTTATCGAAATTCCAACTCTCATATTTGCTGCACACATAGGGCTAACTGTGTACCAAAAATCAGCTTGATTGAAGGTCTTCAAGTCCCATTTTTAGGCTAGCAAAAACGTTACTCAATTCTGCCTAGTTCCAATAGTTTGATGTTTGGTCATTCCTTTAAGTCAAATGTCCACTATTTCCCTTGTTCTTATGAAAAAGCTTATTGGTTCACACATACACTCCTTTGTAACATGAATATCCAGACTCCATACTTATTATAAAGTCACCTTTGCACCATACCAAACAGTTTGTAGATAGTAAACCAAGCAAGTGTCATATATGCACAAAACAAGTGTTCTTCCTTGAAATCAATATTCACCTCCCTTTCCATCCTTTAGGCCGAAATATAGGTGGTACCTCAACCACATTTTACAACATGTATTCAATCATGCAACACATTCAAGAGTCCTTTTTAGTCTAATCTTACAACAACTTCATACAAACTCATATCCATCACATGCATGTTTTTCCTAGGACCTTTCAAGTTACAACCAAGGGTTAATCTTGCCTAGGCTCACTTAGGTAATTCTTATTTCATCTTAAGTCAGCCACTTACTATATCGCATGTAAGAAAAGACTCCATATTTGAAAGAATAAATCACATGCAAGGCATTGTTCTTAAGGAATCACTAAGATATAATCTTAAACTTAAGATATTCAACTAAAGATCACATCTTTGGAACTTTTAATCATTCAAGTCACTAATTCTTTAAGTAAGTCATGAGAGATTAGTGTATACTTGCCTCTTCAAGCTAAAGTTCTTGTCTTAGCTTGGTTATGGAGTGAGTTGAGTTGGAATCCTCCTCTTCCTTCACCCTTGGGCATGCAGTTTTGAAGATGAGGGAGGGAGAAAGTTAGTCTTCATTCAATAGTGAAAATAGAGTTTTAATTAGGGCTAAAACATCTTACCAAAGTAGTCTTGGAATGGAGCTTCAAGTGTAGCAAGATAGTACCACCTAAGAGAGTTGAAGACTTTCACCTATTTGAACATGGAGGCCACGGTTGGGATGAATAAAACATACTTGTGAGCTTCACTATTATGTATGAATATCTACTTAGGAACTTTGAAATGAGACTTACCTAGAGGCTCCTTGAGCTTGAAGAAGAAGATGGAGTTGAACCTCTTATTCTTGAGGTGTTGGCCGAAAGTTTGGTGGTGGAGGGAGAGGGAATATTTCCTAAGTGTAGTCTTGGTTTTGCTTGAGAGAAGATTCAAGATGGGACTTGGAAAGAGTGGTCTTGCAAAATTTAAAATCAAGGGGGCAAGGGAAGGGGGCATCCGCCGGTGGGGAGCCAAAAAGGGGAAGGGAACAATGCTTCATGAAAAGGGGAGAAAAGGAGTTTGGGTCTTGTGATGTGTAAGACCTTGTCTTGCATGCCCCATTTTTTTATTATTTCTTTTCTTGCATGCATGCTTATTTTAGTCTTAAATATTATTTAGTTCGTTGATTTAAGACTTATGTTGGTTAATTGTGGAGGGTTCTAGAATCCTTGAGAGGCTTGACCGAAATGGGGGTCTTTGGGGGCAATTTGGTCATTTCACATTTATCCTATCCCACATTTATATAATTTATACTATTAGTTATTTTATCTAATATGATTTTATTCTTGATTTGTGAGGATCAATTAGGCGTACACTTATAAAATGAAATTGTTGTATGGTTGATCAAGGCCTCTTGGCCGAATTCTTGGGCTATTGGGAGGGCACGTTTGTCTCTTCACACATTTTATAGTACATTATTGCATATTTACACCATAACTTATAATATCTAGTTCTTAAGTAGGCTTTTAGGTTTACTTTTAAAGAGGACTTATTTAGGTTAATATATAAGAAGGAAAATATTCTAATGTTCATCAATGTCTTGTGGCCGAAAATTACAAGGGCTTGGAGGTCATTATTGTCTTTTCACTCATTGATTTACTCATATAAATATGATATTACTCCAAACATCTAATTTATAGTGTAGTTTGTGAGTCTTGCTTTGAGGAAATTACTTACGGCTAAACTTCTTATGAAATGTAAATTATTCCAAGATTCTCCAATGCCCACTAACCGAATTTGCTAAGTCTTGGAGGGCTAGATGACCATTTCACGCGCTCTACGACATCTGTTTGTATAATTATATTACACCTATCTCAAAGAAAGTTTAGATACAGAACCACTAAGGTAAATTAATAAAATGCAACTTGGAGAGCTTACTTATTACGTCGCAGCATACGGGTCCTCGTTTAGTACGATTTTCGCAGGGTACAACACTATGCATATAAATATCACACACAGATATATATATATATATATATATATATATATATATATATATACATATATATATACACACACACACACATAAAAACAAATTTTTTTTGAAAATCCTCGCTTATGGTGGAGGAAACCATATTACATCCAATGAAGTGTCATCGTAAGAAAAAAGCGAATGAAAAGATTCAAGTGTGTGCAACCTCCAGTCATATATGATATGCCGCATTAAAACCTTGTTAAGTAAAACCACCCTTGTGGATAAAACCTTGACGAAGGAAAAATCGTACATATTTATATGACTAAATGGTTGATCAAAGAGCGAATACAAAATCGAATGATAAGTAATAAACGAATGTAAAGCACAGCCTTAAACATTTTAGCCTCCTTGATGCAGATAAATTCGAATGCATCGACAATCAGCTGTGTGCACTAGCAGATATCCTCCGGCGTCCTCCATCGCAGTTCTAAGTCAGTACCTCGTGCACAAATAAGAACATTTAACACAGCTACCATTGTTGTCCATAGGGAAAACATTACGAGTAGAAGAAAATCATACCCATGTTGCCCATAGCCAAAAGACCACAGGCAACCTCCAACTGATATTGCGGCAGTGACGTGTCCAAATTGACAGCAACATGCGTTTTGGTCGTTCCTCAGAGAACAGGAAATAAGAAAGATGTTACCCACGGACACATGAAAAATAGTAACGAAAGTAATGTATGCATACGTAAGGCATAAAGAAGAGAAGACATACCAAAGCTACCTACACCAACTGCTGGCATAGGCAACCCCCAAAAATGAGCGCCATTCCATCATAGTCGAAAATTAGGTAGAGAAGCATCCAGAATCAAGGAGCTTCGCACATCGCAAGGCAAAGAAGCTTCTGATGAATATAGTTTGACTCCTGTAGCGCGCAACCCATAATGTGCTAATACATGCGCAACATAGTTTGCCTCACGTGGGCAATAGCAAAGAGTAGGAGCATTGAGACGCAGCATCATTGTAGTTCTTTGTATATCTAAGATAAATTGTTTATGAGGATCTCCCTTCCTTTTGTGTGGATTGCCGACGTTTAGGTCATGCTGCTGGGGCATGTGAGGATCCGCCACAACTGCCGCCGCCAAAGTCTTCCAAACCTGCAACCAGATAAACACCAAAAAAGACTACTCAGCCGCAGGACATCGTTGATCAGCCAATTTAGATTCTTGCAAAAGACTTGAACTTTCATGCAGATCATGTAGATCCAATGGTAATGACGAAATCTTTGCCTACTACTACCGCTGAAGTTGTTGTTCCTCCAGTATAGAATCTCCACCTCCTTCAACCGGATAGGACCTTCTTATTCAGAGTCAGCACCAAGATGACCCGGATGCTTGCTAGTGTTCTTATTTGGATGTAGGTCTGCAGGGCTAGCCATCGTTCTATGACGTCAATTCACGTTTAGATTTCACACAGCAGATGCGGCAAGCATCACCTCTAATAGGACAGCGTCTCTTGCATCGTCTTGCATTGGTTGATGATGACAACATCTTGCATGACTGTTTTGCTAATGTCTCTTCAGAGAATGACGGTTTTATTCCTGTGGCCCCTCGTCGTCGTCGTAGAACAAAAAAGAACTTCCACCTCGTCCTCCGTCTACAGTAGTGACACGTAGTGCATTGCGTCAAGGTGCTGTATCTGATCTTTCTCAATGAATTCTCTAACTTGGAATGTAGGAGTACTTCGTACCTCCATGGATAGACTGTTACATTTGTTGTGTGAAACTCATATAGTGTTACTAATTATAATTGAGCGAAGCATCATCCATCTAAACACACACACTATCGTTTGAGGCTAGGCTACAAGAGCGCCATTCATACGTGCGATAAA
Source organism: Eustoma russellianum (assembly GCA_036186865.1). Taxonomy (NCBI): domain Eukaryota; kingdom Viridiplantae; phylum Streptophyta; class Magnoliopsida; order Gentianales; family Gentianaceae; genus Eustoma; species Eustoma russellianum. Next base: position 18,361,160 of record AP025053.1, read on the forward strand.
AATATATGGATCTTTTGGCACTCTTCAACGTTGGATTTACAGCAGGTTGAACATGGGGCGCAGGCATCGCTGCTGCGATTTGAATGGCAACAGAGTCAGTTACAATTTCATTGGTCTGTTGTACATGGTAGACATACTGTAGCTGACCGTAAGTTACTATCGGATTCTTTGATTTCTCATTTTCAGATATCAGCAGGTCCATGGATTGTTGGGGTTTATTTCAACACCTTCTATACTCTAGATGAACACTGGGGCCGCTCTATTCCTACTTTGCGATCATTAGAAGATTTTAACACATGTTTTCATCAGTGCCAGTTGCAGGACATTCCTATTATTGTTTCGTTTTTTACTTGGGCGCGAGGACAAGGACAGGGTAGAGTATTGAGGCGTCTGGATCGACTCCTTTGTACTTCACTTTTTCAGATCTATTTGATGATATGGTTGTTCACCTTACCGCGAGCCACTTCTTATCATTCGCCGTTATTACTAAAATGCTCTTTATCTCGGATGAATATACGCCCGCCATTCAGATACCTTAATGCCTGGTCTTTACATGACGATTTTAATTCGGTTGTCGCTGCACATTGGAAACATTATCCCATGATAGGGGGAATGCATGGTATTTATAATAAATTTCGCCTTCTCAAGCGAGACCTACGACATTGGAATAAAATTGTCTTTGGCAGCATATTCTCTAAGGAAAAAGATGCAGAAGTTAATTATGCAAGATTGGAAAAATTATATGATAATGATCCGACACCGACAAATCGCCAAGCTTTCTCTTTGGCGCAAGCACTTCTCTTGCGATCACAAAAACAGCAAGCTTCATATTGATCCCAACAGGCACGAATAAAGTAGATGTCAGAAGGGGAGGCTAATACCTCTTATTTTCACGTGATTGTCAAAGAGAGACATCGCCGACAACAAATACGACAGCTGCAGAATTCGGTGGGAGAATTATTACAAACGAATGAGGAGCTAGGGACCGCAGTAGTAGTGTATTTTCAACGGTTATTTACGGATGAGACAGTTGTTGACGTACATTCTTTTCTTGACACAATTCCCTCATTGGTTACAGCGTCCGAAAATGACAGCTTATTAGCTATACCTGACATGCAAGAAGTTAAAGACGCAGTATGGAATTTAAGCCTAAACAGTCCTGCTGGTCCAGATGGTTTTAATGGCCACTTTTTCCAAACATGTTGGGATATTGTTAGTGTGGATGTTGCTTGTGCTGTCCAGGAGTTTTTGATTGGAGTTCCACTGCCTCCAGTTATGATCTCTTCATTGATTACTTTTATACCAAAAAAGATAGTCCTACAACTTATGCTGATTTTAGACTAATATGTTTGTCAAACTTCGTAAGCAAAGTCACCACTCGCATCATTACCACCGGTCTATCTGTTATACTGCCGCGTATAATTTCACCAGAGCAAATTGGTTTCTTGCAGGGCCATGATATAAGTGAACATGCTATCGTGGCTATTGAGATGGTTCATCTACTTGACTGAAGAACACGTGGAGCAAATGTGACGATAAAGTTGGATATGGCTAAAGCTTTTGACAGGGTAAATTGGACTTATCTTGAGTCGATCCTATTAAAGTTTGGCTTTCATCTGCGGTTCACTCGATTGATTATGAATAACATGAGGTATTCTAAGCTTTCTATATCAATTACTGGCACAACACATGGCTACTTTTCGCCAACGAGGGGAGTAAAGCAAGGCGATCCCCTAATTGTTTATCATTGCATCCGAAGGCTTCACTAGAGGGCTCAACAGATTATTTGATAGCGGTGCATTGCATGGATTTTCCTCGGGTCGTGTTCATCCAGTATCCCATTTGGCTTATGCGGATGATTTGCTCATCTTTCTTAATGGCACCACACAAAATCTTACATCTTTTCAAAACTTTTTAGTTGCTTATCAACAAGCATCGGGACAGTTTGTGAACTACAGCAAAAGTCAATTTCTCATTAGTTCCTATGTAACGCCATCCTCCTTGTGAGGGATAAGTTCAGTTCTACTGATGCAGCCATCAACGCTACCAATAAAGTATTTGGGATCTTATATTTGTCGCGGTATAAATCAAGCGTAGTACTGCACATCACTATTACAGCATTTTAATGCCAAACTTTTAGGCTGGATGCGCCATTTGCTTACCTCAGTTGGCCGCATTGTCTTGATACAGTCAGTGCTTTCAGCAATTCCTCTGCACCTTTTAGCCTCGGCCAGGCTATCAAAAAGCGTGCAACATGCCATTCACAGGAAAATCTCTCAGTTCATTTGGGGCAACAGATACCATTGGAGAGCTTTACCTTCACTATGTTTTCCAGAAGGAGAGGGTGGATTGGGTATCCGGAGTTTGCCGCTGATTCAGAAGGCTTACGACTGTAAGTTATGGTGGAACTATCATACGAAAGATACAATTTGGACAGCCTACATGCTACAGAGGTATGGAGGGCGCAGAGATTATGTGCCTTGTATCTATGGTTCACCCGGATGGAAGAGACTTTGCTCCATACATTCAACTTGTCTAATGCTTGTTACCGATATGGACATGCTTCAATGGAGATCTTCCCCCTCTGGTATGTTTCCCATTAAATATGCATATGATGATTTGCAAACTTATCATGTTAAATTATAGTCTCATAAGTTTATATGGTGGCATTGAGTGCCCAAGTAAGCAAGTTTCTTTATGTGGCGTTTATTTCATCGCGATTGCCATTGGAAGACAACTTAACACGATTCACTCAGATTTGTCCGACTTGCTGCCCATTTTGTCGGCTCATTTAACCAACATAGATCATATCTTTCTCCACTGCTCTTATGTCAAGGTTGTTTGGATGCGATTTGCTTGGATACTCAATGGGCCATCAGAATATGGAGCTAATATTCGTGCACATTTGCTAAAGTGGTGGCTCACTTCCATAACTCGTTATCTATTAGGCCATTTACGAGTCATTCTCCTGATTATGATTTGCTGGAATGTTTGGAAGGTGTACACAAATCATATCTCTGGTTCGGCTGATATTCCTACATCTAGTATTTACTCTATGGCTCGTCAGGCTTGCTATGATTGGTCTTCTACAGTGCATGGAACGAAACTGGCCATCAACTTACAATCTCTGATTTGACAGGCTTTACCCTTTCACTATGACTCAATCACGTCCGTATTCTGAAATGGTCTTTGCCACCTCTTAAATGTGGATGCTTCTGCTGGGGCTACTGGGGCTTCGGCTGGGGCCATTCTTCGAGACTTTGAAGGACATGTAGTAGTGGCTCTCTCTTTTGTATTGCTTCTCTCACCATTGCGTGTAAAAATTTAGGCACTACTGTATAGTCTCCTTTTTGTGTGTAGACTACATCATGAACATATCATTGAGACTGATTGTGAGCAGGTGGTTAATACCTCCGCCTACTATTATACACTACCTAAATATGTTCGGCTGCGATCAATTATTCAGATTACAGGGAGTCAGCTACGTTATATACCTCGCAAATTGAATATGGTAGCACACCATTTAGCTCAGCATGGACGGATGTTTCCTGCAACAGCAGTATATACATCTGATGCATCGCTTCCTTCAGTGGCTCGTGGATTCTATCACACAGATACACTTGTGAACGCCCTCCGACATTAGTTCTCGAATGGAATGCTTTACATATTTGAAGGTTTCTTGCATTGTTTATATGCAGGCAACATGGATATGATTTATTTCATGTCGCAGGGCTTTCTTTATTTTTAAATCTCCCACTTGGGTTGGTGCTGCTAGATTAATGTTGCCCGTGGTCTTCGAACTTCGGCCAACCTTGGTATGAAAAACTGACTGCCTTTACTACATTCCTTCTTTTGATGTTACAATAGTCTTTCTACTAATCACTGTTTTTACTTGGCAAGTATACATCATGCGTTTGTTCCGGGGGAGCTCATCTAAACACAGACCAGCCATTTTCTCACATTGGTTGCTTTTGTCCATTATGACCAAAGCAACATGGGTACATTTAATTTGTTATATATATTCAATTATGTCACTTCAATGCAATCCAAACGATGCTCTAAAATCAACTATTTCCTTCCTGGGTTGCGAGATGTGGTGGATGCAAGATGACTGGCTAGCACAGCAGCCGTCCCAACTGGAGCATTCAGCACTCTCTTCTCAGCTTCAACGCAAGCATTATTTAGTTGTCTTTTTTGTTTCCTATAGTGTATTGTTTTATTCTTGTTTACACTTTCTTTGGACATTTACATTACTTTATTGTTTAGTTTGGGAAAGTCTCCCACCATAGGCAGCACTTAATATAACCACGGTATTCCTCTGCCATAAGTGAGGGCCATTTATTAATAAAACAACCGGACGGTACCGCCCGTCCTTCACCTAAAAAAAATATATGTGGCCCATTATTGTCACATATAATTCTTAAACCGACATTTATTAGCTGTACACATGTAAAGAATAAACAACCCAGAAACTGTCATTTTCTACAAGATTATCTATTGTTACTGTATTAGTGATTGTCTTTTACATTAGGGCTAAGGCGCAATTGTCCTGGGGAAATTAACGTTAATGCCTAGCAATTATCTGTCTGTTTTTTGTTCATGATGGCCGAACCCCAAACTTGGCTTTGTCTTGTGAAAATGAAACGTAATATGTAAGTAACATCACTTCTCTAAGGCTTAACGCCAAGCAATTCTCTATATACCTTTGTTGTTCATGGTAGCCGAATGACGAAAGCTGACATTCTACTCAGGAAAATAAAATTATAGTCGTTGTGCACCTAGCTATTACCTACATGTGCCATGTTATGAATTTGCATAACCCCTAGTTATTATTTATACATATTATGTTATGAATTAATTTTAGCTATAATTGTCGCCTTGTCATTCTTTTTAAGACAAACGCATCTTGTCCTCCCATCAGAATGTCAACGTTTCAATTTGTCTTGGATGGAGTAAACTATTCAACAGAGGTAGGGATATGTGTAGACAATTATACAAAGATTATGTAATGAGAAACGTTAAACATTTTTCTTTTATTTTAGTTTTTATATTTAATGATATGGTGTCTTTTTTATAAAGTAGGTGATTTGGTATGTAGACTAAGTATGAGACGCATAAGTCTAAATCAGCTGTTCTTGCATAATGAGTTGAATGTTTACGGCTTAATATGTAAATAGACCTGCCATTAGAAAAGTTATAGTGTTGGTGGAAAGTTGTAAAATTGGAAACGGGTTTGTCCAATGTTGGTGAGAAACAAACTTAGAGCTTAATTATGATTAATTTTCGTTAATCAAAAATGGAAACTAATGAGTCCTAAACTATCTTCGTAGTGAGTAGATGATTCTAGGCTTTTGAATCACACAATTACGATAATGGGTGAATGAGAAATTAATGCTCAAAATAGCAGTAAACAATGGTTAGAAATTGGAAAAATGATGATGTGGCTGTATGAGAATTGAACACATCATCATTTTGCAAAAATACCACATTGGCCACTTGAGTTGAAGTTGCCACCTTATATATTGCTAGGAGAGGCACTTTAGATGTGTCCTAAGGGCAAGAAAATTTTTGACCAGAGGGAAGACGCAGATGGCTGCCACACGTGCGCAGGCGTCGCCGCCGCTGTCTGCTCGCCTGTCCGGCCAGCTCGTGGCTCGTGTCTTCGGCTCAGTTCTTATCTAATGGCTCAGATTAAACTGAACCGGTTGACTGATCCTAATCGCCGTGGGTTACTTCCGATCGTGGATTACTGGCTCTGATCGTGGGTGAGTGGCACTACTGGCGATCGTGGGTGCCTTTAACCTCCACTAATTTCCCTATATAAACAGAGGCAATGCTTTGCCTCTGTACACAAAAATTTCTCCATTCTCTTGCATACGAATTTCCTATGCATTCTGCATACACTGCCTGCTGCTGCATTCCTGCATACACTGCCTGCTGCTGCATTTCATCAATCCGCAAACTGCATACGTTTCATCTATCCGAGAAGTCAAAACATCTATCAGGTTTGTGGAGTTCTTACGTAGTAGTGCCACTCGTTTGAACTGTTAGCCGTTGTATCCAAGGAGACGTTTGTAATTTTTGGTTGAGCACAGTATACCAGAGCAATTCGTCTTAAGGACTCGCCTCAGTTTGCATGCTGTGCGGTTTCAATTTACACAAACACACACACTGCACTATACACAATCTGAGTTTCATTTTATAATAATCTTTAGAGGAATTTATGCTTCTATTGTTTTGTACTACTGGGTTGCATCTGATTGCAAGCAGAGTCTGTATGTTGTGTTGAACTGTTTCAGTTTCTGTTTCCAAAACAAACTGATGTTAACATTCTGTTTCTACATCTATCAGAAACTGAGATATGATGGAAAACAAAAGTTCCAATTCGTTCAATGCTGTGCACGTGGTTCTTAAGAACAGAACAGTGGTTTTCCGGCCACACCTGCTATTGTTGCACCCGTTCCTGCAGTTGTTCCACTTGTTGGACAGGTTGAGAAGCCTAAGAAGTTTGGAGGCGGTTTCTTCAAATGCTGGCAGCAAAAGATGTTGTTTTTCTTGACAACGTTGCGCTTGGCAAAGATGCTAACTGAGGATCCTCTGAACGTGGTTCTGATTCAAGATCCGAATCTGAATATGCAGAACAATTTGATGGCTGAAGCATGAAATTTTAACAATTATGTATACTCGAGTCATATTTTGAGTTGTTCAGATAATTCATTGTACGGACTGTATTATACTCATAAAACTGCAAAGTCACCATGGATGGCCTTAGATAAGAAGTATCGCACGGAGGATGCCCGTATAAAGAAGTTTGTCGTTGGTAAATTTCTTGATTTTAAAACGTGAGACTCTAAGACTGTTTTTTCTCAGATTGAGGAATTACAGATGTTACTGGCCGAAATGAAAGAAGATGGCATGTCGCTCAGTGAATCTTTCATAGTGGTGGTCGTGATTGAGAAGCTACCTCTTTTGTGGAGGAAATTTCGAAGCTATCTCAAACACAAGCAAAAGGAAATTACATTGAAGGATCTGATTGTTCAACTCAGTATAGAGGAGGACAATCGCATATCCAAAAGAAGTCCAAGTTCCAGTTCTGGTCATGCTGGAGCTCATGTCGCAGAAGCGACGAAAAAGAAAAAGGGAAATCCTGTCAAAGTGAACCCTAAAGGCAAGAAAGTGGTCAAAAAGTTCACTGGAAAATGTTATAACTATGGGATTCAGGGGCACCGCAGTGTTGACTGCCGTAAGCCCAAGAAAAAGTAGGAAAAAGCAAAAGCCAACCTTATCAGTCAGATGGATGATCTGGATTTGTGTGCTGTTGTTTCTGAATGCAATGCAGTAGGAAATCCTCGTGAATGGTGGGTGGACACTGGAGCCACTCGACACTTCTGCGCCAAAAGGGCAATGTACAGAGTCTACTTTCCGGCAAAGAACAATGAAAAGTTGTACATGGGGAACTCTGATACCTCGAAGTTTGAAGGTTCAGGCAATGTGATTCTGAAGATGACTTCAGGGAAGGAATTGATTCTGCGAGATGTACTGCACGTTTCCAACATCCGCAAGAACTTAGTTTCTGGAGCTTTAATGGTCAGTCAAAGAATGGGGTATTTCTGGGAAAGGGATACTTGACTGACAACATGTGCAAACTTAGTGTGATGATTGTTGTACCCAAGAAAGCTATGCCCGAAGAGGCTAATAAAAATGTTTCTACTTCTGCTTACATGCTTGAGTCTTCTTATTTATGGATTTTTCATTTGGGACATGTTAATTACAAGTCAATACAAAGGATGATTAATCTTGACTTATTACCCAAACAGAATATTAATAAAGGACAATTTCAAGTCTTTGTTGAAGCAAAAATGACAAACACGCAATTTCCTTCAAATGAAAGAAACACTGAAGTATTTGATTTAATTCATATAGATGTGTGTGATTTAAAACTTGTGCAAACAAGAGGTGCTAAAAAGTACTCTGTAACTTTTATCGACGATTGTACTAGATATTGTTATATTTATTTCCTAAGTAGCAAAGATGAGACCGCTGATGCTTTTACAGATTATAAAAATGAAGTTGAGAATCAACTTAGCAAACAAATTAAGACAATTCGTAGTGATAGATGTGGCGAATATGATGCACCGTTTAATGAATTTGTTTAGAACATTGCATTATTCATCAAACGACTGCACCAAATCACCTCAATCGAATGGTGTTGCTGAACGCAAAAACCGGACTCTAAAAGAAATGATGAATGCTACGTTGATAAGTTCGGGTTTACCTCAGAACTTGTGGGGGGGAAGCAATTCTCTCCGCCGACGTCATTTTAAATAGAATTCCGTTTAAAAGGATAGATAAAACCCCATATGAAATTTTGAAGGGCCATAAGCCTAGCTACAAATATTTGAAAGTGTGGGAATGTTTGGCGAAGGTTGCCGTACCAAAACCAAGACAAGTTAGAATCGGGCCTAAAACAATTGATTGCATATTCATAGGATATGCAACTAACATCAGTGCATATCAATTCTTGGTGCACAAGTCGAACATTCCTCACATACATAAGAATGTTGTTATGGAATCAAGAAATGCAATGTCCTTTGAAGATGTCTTTCCAAAGAAAGACAAAAACCATGAAGAAACAAGCACTAGTAAGCGAGTGCGTGAGACGACCCCTCAAGAAATTGAGGAACCACGTCAAAGTAAACGAGCCAGAAAACCAATGTCCTTTGGACCAGATTTTCTAACATACTTGGTAGAAAACAATCCAAGAACCTTTTTAGAGGCTATGTCAACTCCAGAAGCTCCCTTCTGGAAAGAGGCGGTAAATAGTGAGATAGAATCTATCCTTCAAAATCACGCTTTGGAGCTGTTTGATCTTCCACCGGGAAGTAAACCACTCGGATGCAAGTGGATCTTTAAGAAAAAAGCTAAAAGAGGATGGGTCTATTGAAAAGTACAAGGTCCGGTTGGTAGCTAAGGGCTATCGACAAAAAGAAGGTTTTGACTTTTTTGATAGCTACTCACCGGTAACTAGGATTACTTCAAAAAAGATGCTGGTTGTTATCATTGCAGTCTACGACTTAGAAATCCATCAAAAGGATGTGAAGACTGCCTTCTTGAACGGTGAGTTAGAAGAAGAAATTTATATGGAGCAACCTGAAGGATTTGATGCACCAAGGCATGAAAAAAAGGTGTGTAAACTTGTCAAGTCTTTGTACGGACTTAAACAAGCACCCAAACAGTGGCATTTGAAGTTCGATGAGACAATGTTGTTAAATGGCCTCACTATTGATGAGAGTGACAAGTTTGTGTAAATCAAGAACACACCAGACGCCTATATGATAGTATGTCTATATGTAGACAGCATGCTTGTTATGCCCCGCACCCTCCGGAACTTAAATTAAATAGGAGAAGAGATTTTAGGAAATTAATAACCTATTAATTAGCAATTAATTTTGAATTAAATACTAGGATTAAGGATTAAAGAAAAAGGATTTAAGTAAAATACAATTTAGGAATTCCAGTTTTGCCCTTCCCCATAATAAAAACTGACAAAGCGTCAGTTTCCACATTTTCTTAGAAACCGTCGACACTTGCTCTCTCCCAAGCCCTAGTCGACTCCTTCAAGGTGTAGGTGAGGAAGACAACCTACAGGAATCGATTCAACCTCCGTTTGTTTCCCAATCCGAATATCAGTAATCAAAGGCAAGTAATCATCTTATAAGTTCCTGCGACTTGTGAAGAAAAGGCCCTATTTTTGTATCCAAATTGGATCACCATGCAGTATTCTATCTTCTTCTATCTTTGTGAATTATGTGCAATTCTGTGTTATGGTTTCGATGTTTTGGCCATTATATGTTGAAGATCTAGTTGATGTGGATGACTATATGGATTCCTGCAAATCCCTACCCCTTGAATCCCTTTTTCTGTGATTTCATTGTTGTGTGGGGTTAGAGGGTGAAAGTTGGTACCTTTGAGTTGATAGGGTTGAAATAGTTGAGTTCTAGGCTTGAATTCTTGCTGGGTATGTGTGTAGTGTTGAATTTGTGGTTTAAGCATGAGATTATAGTAGGGATTAGGCCTGGAATGATTGGGATGAAGTTTGGGATCGATTGGCGTTTTGGTTTTGCAGTTTATGCAGAAATCGCAGAGTTTCTTTTCTGGAATTGTAGACATTGATCGATCGATATAGGGTATGATGTGACATCGATCAATCGATGTAGGAGAATTGAGAGACTGATGTGAGGCAGAAAGTATTCTGACGGACTTTGATCGATCGATGTCAGGGTATGAAGTCACTTCGATCGATCGTTGTAGGGTATGATGTGACATCGATCGATCAATGTAGGGTATGATGCTATACAGTTTTGTGGAAAAATAGAAAAAGGAAAAGGGAAGCTAGAGGACCAATTGGGGGACACTAGAGGCTTCTTAGGACCTGATTGAGGTTAGCGTGAGTCTTGGGAACGCAACCTATGATGGTGAATCAACGGTGAGGACTTCGTGAGGTATTTGAATTGGACTTCAGTGTGAATGATCTAAGGGGTTAAGGATGAACGTTTGAGGTTTAGATAAGGTTCAAATGGAACATGGGAGGGTGTCTAATTCCTCCTTTGTATCTCTAGTATGAATGTTTATGTGAGGTAGACCTGAGTATGCAGTGATACGCTCGAATGTGTGAATGAGATGAGCTTCGAGTGATTGAATGATATGTTGGATGTGCATATTTGCATCATGGCACCTGCATTGCATTATGTTTTGGATAAGAGCTGTGCTTTGGCACAGGGTATAAAGTTTTGTGAAATGAGCTGTGGTGTGTTACAGGGTATAAAGACAAGTTGTAAACACTACAGGGTATAAAGTGAGCTGTGGTGTGTTACAGGGTATAAAGACAAGTTGTAACCACTACAGGGCATAAAGTGAGTTGTAATGTGACACAGGGTATAAAGACAAGCTGTGGAACACTACAGTGTATAAAGTTGAGCTGTGATGTGTCACAGGGTATAAAGACAAGCTGTGGCGCATCACAGGGTATAAAGTTATATGACCGGGCATTGTGACATGCATTGCACTATTTTGGAAAGTATTGCATAAGCATTTGTGACTGTGTAGTGTAGAGCATTATTTGAAATGGCATGCATCATATGTTTCGTTCCGGTATGGGTGATATGTAAGTGAATCGTTGTTTACTTGCTTGTTACTTGTTCTTTACTTTTATTATGCAAGTAAAACTGAATTTTGGAATAATTCAGGACATGTGCCCCAATTCCCCCTTGATATTTATATTCACTCATGTCTTGCCATGTGATGATCCCGTATGTCTTATAAGCGGGTTACTTGCTAGCATTTTTCGCTAAGGATTCTACCCGTTGTTTTGCAGCCCGAATATGACATGATATTCATTGAGGACGACGGCGAGCGGGCTGAGTGGGGTGCTTAGAGCCTTAATTGGGGATTGTGATAGATCACTTCTTGTTATTTATTTTATTCCATTTAGTTAAGAATTAGATGGCTGCGTCCATAAACATTTTTATTTACTTATGCTTTTGGGAATAACGATTTGTTGGAGTTAGATGCTTTTGGGAATAACGATTTGTCCGTACTTATTTCTCTGACGTCAGTGATGATGCGTATGTAAGAGAAATGACATGTTGTAGTCCTCTTAGTAGGCTACGACGGGTGCACCGGTTCAGGTCTACTGTCCGGGCCGGGGCGCTATAGGTGGTATCAGAGACAGGCTTCAGATCTACCTCGTAGACCTAAGTTATGTCATGTAGAGTCTTAAGCTATGATTTTGACCTTAAGTTGATCCGTAGTTCTAAGTACTTGATTGTAGATATAAGATGAACTGGGTTGGGTGTGTGCGAGTGCAATATAACTTAATTAAAGACTAGATTATTTGTTCTTCCCTTAATGTATGCAAGTTCCGTTCCGTGTAACACATATGAGACTTCAGTACTATCTTTTGAATTACTTCATACTAATAGAAACTGACCTTGCAGAAAGATGCCTCCTAGAAGAGAAAACCCTCGGAACGGTTGCAACGGAAACGAGAATCCTCAGCCACCACAGATAGTCGTGCCTCAGGCCCTAATAGATGCTATAACGGTAATTGCGTAGGGTGTTGCCCAGCAGTAGCAACAACCTCCTCCTCCTCCACCGCCCCAGCACGGTATACGGTATTATATTGGGGAAATGCGGAAGATACATGCCCCTAACTTTGAAGGGACCACTGATCTAGAGGTGGCCGAGTTCTGGTTGGAAGAAGTTGAAAAGTGCTTCAGGCTGGCGCAGGTGCCTGAAGAGCATAAGCTGGATGTGGCCACGCCCTTGTTGAGTGGCCGAGCTAATGCATGGTGGAATGGTATTCTTCCAAAGATGACTCCTCCTATTTTATGGAGTCAATTCTTTGAGGCTTACAAGGACTACTATGCGCCTGAGACAGCTATCCTTGGGAAGATGAGGCAGTTTGATAAACTGGAACAAGAAAGGATGTCCATTTTTGACTATGCTGACAGGTTCCATGCCTTGGGAAAATTCACACCCATGGTATTGGAAAATAATAAGATGAAGATGCTCAAGTTTGAGCAAGGTTTGAACCCTCGCATTCGGATAGCTATACCGGGGTCTAGTCTGAAAAATTTTGCTGAAATGTTGGATGCTTGTTAGCGCGTTGAGAGTGATATGTGTAGGTCTCAGCCTAGAGAGGCTCATGCCGACACCGGCAAGAGGCCGAGGGACAATAGGAGTGGAGGTAGACGACGTTGGGTTAAAATTCATAGAAGAGGCCAGACGGGACAGTTTCAGCAGACACCGCAGCAGAGTCAGCCTGATCGACAGGCGACAGGTGTGTGTCCCCATTGCAAGAAAAATCATGTAGGAGAGTGTTGGAAGAAGACGGGAGCGTGCTTTAAGTGTGGTAAGACTGACCACAGAATCAAGGATTGTCCCGTGTGGAAGCAGAGACCACAGGGAGATGCCGGGCCATTGCAGCAACAGAGAGCTAGGCCCAAGACCAATGCCAGAGTGCATGTCATGACGGACGCCGAGGTGCAGGAGAACATCGATGTCGTGACAGGTATGACTTTAGTTAAATTTTAGTTGTTTAAGTTTGACTTAAAGTTGCCTTACGTGAAATTTTCATGTGCTATGCTCTTTGTGGATAGGTGCTATTCTAGTAAATAAAGTGCCTGCGAATGTATTGTTTGATAGTGGTGCAAGTCACTCGTTCATATCTAAGAAATTTGCCAAAGGACTTAATTGTCTACCCGAGTGGCTTGAGACCCCCTTCAGAGTGCAGACAGCTGGTGACCAAGTGCTGGTTTCACATCATCAGTATAAAGATTGTGAGTTGGAGTTGGATGAGAAAGTATTTCCTGCCACATTGGTTCCGATTGCGATGCGGGATTTTGATGTGATATTGGGCATGTACTGGTTGACAAAGTATCATGACAATATTGACTGCAGACTTAAACAAGTAACCATTAAGGATCCCGAGATGAATGAAGTAACGGTGCAAGGAAATATCAAGCTAATAAAGGCCCCAAGGAAAATTTATTTGACGGCGGTTAAGGCTTTCATGGCTTTACAAAAAAGAGTAGAGGGATTTATGGTTTACGCTATGGATGCTAAGCAAGAAACTCCCTCCCTTGATCAGATCCCGGTGATCAACGAATTTAAGGACGTATTTCCTGATGATTTGCCGGGAGTACCCCCAACAAGAGAAGTAGAGTTTGAAATCAACTTCATCCCAGGGGCTGAGTCTTTATCTAAGGCACCTTACAGGATGGCCCGAGCTGAACTCAAGGAGTTAATGGGTCAACTACAGGAGTTGTTAGACAAGAAGTTAATCTGACCCAGTGTATCAACTTGGGGAGCCCCTGTTTTATTTGTCAAGAAGAAGGATGGCAGCTTGAGGTTGTGTATTGACAATAGACAGCTGAACAAGATAATCATCAAGAATAAGTACCCACTGCCAAGGATCGAGGATTTATTTGACCAGTTAAAGGGTGCTCGTTGGTTCTCAAAAATCAACTTTCGTCAGGGGTATCATCAGTTGCTCGTGAAAGCAGAAGATGTCCCTAAAACAGCCTTCCGTACTCGATACGGGCATTATGAATTTTTGGTGATGCATTTTGGACTGACTAATGCCCCAGCAGCTTTTATGGATTTAATGAACATCGTGTTCCGAGAGTAGTTAGATCGGTTTGTGGTGGTGTTCATTGATGACATTTTGGTATACTCTCCTGATAAGCTGTCCCATGCGGAGCATTTGGGAGTGGTGTTGGAGATTCTGAGACAACAGGAATTGTATGCCAAATTCAGCAAGTGTGAATTTTGGCTAAGGAGCGTGACCTTTCTTGGGCACGTGATTTCGAAGGATGGAATTTCAGTGGATCCTAAGAAAATAGAAGCCATCACTAAATGGCCGAGACCCACGAACGTGACAAAAGTACGAAGTTTCCTAGGCCTAGCAGGCTACTATAGGAAGTTCGTTGAAGGATTTTCGACAATTGCAGTTCCACTGAGCCGACTTACCCAGAAGAAAACTAAGTTTGAGTGGACTGCAGAATGCGAGCAGAGCTTCTCCGAGCTCAAGAAGAGATTGACCACGGCTCCGGTGTTGGCACAACCCTCCGGCACCGATGGCTTCGTGATCTATAGCGATGCGTCCAAGAAAGGACTAGGTATGTATATAAGTACAACTGTTGTATTGTATATATATACTGGACGTGAATTAACTTTCTGTGTGTAGGTTGTGTCCTAATGCAAAATGAACGAGTTATTTCTTATGCTTCGAGACAGCTGAAACCTTATGAACAGAATTACCCCACGCATGACTTGGAGCTCGCAGCAGTAGTATTCGCTCTTAAGATTTGGAGACACTACTTGTATGGAGAAAAGTGTGCCGTATTCACCGATCATAAGAGCCTGAAATACTTATGTTCACAGAAAAAGCTGAATATGAGACAAAGGAGATGGTTGGAGTTACTCAAGGATTATGATTTGACCATCAACTATCACCCTGGTAAAGCCAATAGAGTGGCAGACGCGTTGAGCAGAAAGTCTAGCCATGCTAGACAGTCTCCTTTGGAACGAGAGATTGAGGAGTTTGGTCTCGATGTGGTGGATTCAATGGTGAATGTTATTACGGCCTTATCTATAACCCCAGATTTGGTAGACAGAATCAAAGACGCTCAGTATGACGATGCGGCACTGAAGGAAATCCGTGACAAATTGAACATGGGTCCCGTAAGAGATTTCCAGTTGAGAGAAGATAGAAGTCTATAGTTTCAGAACCAGCTATGCGTGCCAGACAATGAAGAGCTTCGAAGGGAATTGCTACGTGAAGCTCATAACTCAAGGTTGTCTATCCACCCCGGCAGTACAAAGATGTATGAGGACATCAAAAGAAATTATTGGTGGATAGGAATGAAAAGAAGTATTGCGGAGTATGTCGAGAGATGTCTGGTATGCCAACAAGTTAAAGCAGAGCATCAGCGACCCGGCGGCTTGATGATGCCACTGGAAATCCCAGAATGGAAGTGGGAACATGTGACTATGGACTTCGTGATGGGGTTGTCCAAAACCAGAAGTGTGAATGAGATGATTTGGGTAATTGTTGATCGCTTGACAAAGATAGCTCATTTCATAGCTATGTCGCATGGTACTTCTTATGAGAAATTGGCCCACATATATATGGATAACATCGTAAGCTTGCATGGAGTTCCCATCAGCATTGTGTCAGACCGTGATCCCAAATTCACTTCTAAGTTCTGGATGGCTTTCCAGAAAGCTATGGGCACTGAACTGAGGATGAGCACAGCTTATCACACTCAGACGGATGGACAGTCTAAGCGGACCATTCAAACATTGGAGGACATGCTGAGAGCATGTGCGTTGGACTTTAAAGGGAACTGGGAAAACATGTTGAAGCTGATGGAATTCTCATACAATAATAGTCACCACAGTGCGAATGATATGGCACCATTTGAGGCTCTATATGGACGGAAGTGCAGATCTCCGGTTTGTTGGGACGAAGTTGGGGAAAGGACGATCACTGCACCAGAGTTGATTGAGCAGACTATCGAGAAGGTGAAGATTATAAGAGAGAGACTAAAGGTGGCACAAGATCATAGTAAAAGTTGGGCGGATTCTAAAAGACGGCCCTTGGAGTTTGAGGAAGGTGAAAAGGTTTATCTATGTGTTTCACCCACCAAGGGAGTTGCGAGATTCGGAATGAAAGGAAAGTTAAGCCCTAGGTATATTGGTCCATACGAAGTGCTTGGTCGAGTTGGTGAAAGAGCATATCGACTAGCCTTCCCTCCGATTTTATCACAAGTCCACAATGTGTTTTATGTTTCTCAACTGAAGAAATACGTGCCGGATCGGAATCATATTCTTGAGGCTCAACCGTTGGAAGTTAAGGATGATGCCACATATCAAGAGTACCCTGTGAAGATTGTAGACAAGAAAGATCAAGTTCTACGCAAATGTGTGATTCCGTATGTCAAGATTCAATGGAGTAACCATACGAAGCACGAAGCCACGTGGGAACTTGAGGAGCAGATGAAGGAGTTGTATCCACATCTCTTCCAATAAGGTACGTCAGTTTCTAGGACGAAACTTTTTGTAAGGGGGATGGAATGTTATGCCTCGCACCCTCCAGAACTTAAATTAAATAAGAGAAGAGATTTTAGGAAATTAATAACCTATTAATTAGCAATTAATTTTGACTTAAATAGTAGGATTAAGGATTAAAGAAAAAGGATTTAAGTAAAATACAATTTAGGAATTCCAGTTTTGCCCTTCCCCATAATAAAAACTGACAAAGAGTCAGTTTCCTCATTTTCTCAGAAACCGTCGACACTTGCTCTCTCCCAACCCCTAGTCGACTCCTTCAAGGTGTAGGTGAGGAAGACAGCCTTCAGGAATCGATTCAACCTCCGTTTGTTTCGCAATCTGAATATCAGTAATCAAAGGCAAGTAATCATCTTATAAGTTCCTGTGATTTGTGAAGAAAAGGCCCTATTTTTGTATCAAAATTGGATCACCATGCAGTATTCTATCTTCGTTTATCTTTGTGAATTATGTGCAATTCTGTGTTATTGTTTCGATGTTTTGGCCATCATATGTTGAAGACCTAGTTGATGTGGATGACTATATGGATTCTTGCAAATCCCTACCCCTTGAATCCTTTTTGCTGTGATTTCATTGTTGTGTGGGGTTAGAGGGTGAAAGTTGGTACCTTTGAGTTGATAGGGTTGAAATCGTTGAGTTCTAGGCTTGAATTCTTGCTGGGTATGTGTGTAGTGTTGAATCTGCGGTTTAAGCGTGAGATTATAGCAGAGATTAGGCCTGGAATGATTGGGATGAAGTTTGGGATTGATTGGAGTTTTGGTCCTGCAGTTTCTACAGAAATCGCAGAGTTTCTTTTCTGGAATCGTAGACATCGATCGATCGGTGTAGGGTATGATGTGACATCATTCGATCGATGTAGGAGAATTGAGAGACTGATGTGAGGCAGAAATTATTCCGACGGACTTCGATCGATCGATGTGAGGGTATGAAATCACTTCGATCGATCGATGTAAGGGAAGATGTGAGGTAGAAAATATTCTGATGGACATCGATCGATCGATGTAGGGTATGATGCTATACAGTTTTGTGGGAAAATTGAAAAAGGAAAAGGGAAGCTAGAGAACCAATTGGGGGACACTAGAGGCTTCTTAGGACCTGATTGAGGTTAGCGTAAATCTTGGAAAAGCAACCTAAGATGGTGAATCAACGGTGAGGACTTCGTGAGGTATTTGAATTGGAATTCAGTGTGAATGATCTAAGGGGTTAAGGATGAACGTTTGAGGTTTCGATAAGGTTCAAATGGAACGTGGGAAGGTTGTAGGATCTGCAAGCCACCACTAGAAGGGGGGTTGAATAGTTGGTGCGGAAAATGTGGTTTTTAAATAGTTTTAAACCAAGAACTCAACTTCTGAAAACAATTTCTGTTATTAGGACCAGTTTTAAAGAGTTTTGAAAACTAGGTTGCAGGTCTTCAAAAATTCTGAAATTTGGAGAGAACTTAGCCTCAGATGTTCTGAGTATCTCCTAAAAATTTCATATTAAAATGCAACTTTTAACCCCTTGAAAAATCGTTGGTGGTCAGATTGCGTAAATATGCAGAAATGGTAGTCTGATTTAAAAAATTAATTCCTATTTGTCCGTAACTCCAAATGCTCTGAAAATTTAAAGACTAAACCCTTATAAATTGTATTTAAATGGGTTGAAACATTTTTAAAAAAATTCTTTTGGGAAGATAGTCAAATACATTCAAAGTCTCAACCTTTGCAAGCCTCAAAATCATACTGAACTAGTCTCAGAACTTTAGATGTTTGAATGACTTATCCTTATCCAAAAGGGCCAAAAATTGCGCCAAATTAACCTTAGGACGTGTGGCTATGATTCTGGAAAGTTTTCATAATTTTTGAAATACGTTTACTATTTTTACCAACGTGATCAAAAACGATAAACAGTGCTGAAACTGAAAGTAAGTGCTGAAAGTAAATAACACCAGGAATTTTATACTGGTTCGGTTATAAACAACCTACTCCAGTCTTCGAGGACACCTTCCTCGGTTAGCACTAATCACACAAAACAAAATAACACCTTACCACAGGGTTTATGGAGTTACAAACTAACTCTAATCCTTTACAAACCTTGTATGAGAATACAATGAACACGAACACCACCACCTTGCAAGTGCAAGATTGATCACACCTTGATCAATCTTTTACAATGATAAAGAATATATGTGGTGGTCTATAAGAAGCCTATTCAAGTATATGAATATAAGTACAATAGGCTTTTAGAGAGAAGAAAGAAAGAAGGTGTAGAAGAGAAGGCTAGAACACGTTTTTTTTATGCTTCAAATTGCAAGACTTGTTCTTGTTTTTGTTTTGCTCTCTTCCTTTCCTTTTAACATTGTGGCCACCCCCCTTGATGTTATTCTTCTCTTGAAAATTATCTTCTAAGTCCTTGGAAGAGTGTATTGCATCATTGTGACATGTCCTTGCTTACTTGGCATCTCCTCATTGGATGATCATTAAACTCTTACTTACTTGGCACTCATTAATTGGTTGAAGGTTGTCATCATTTGATGACTAGATAAATCTGAAATTACACCTAAAAAAGCATGTGCCAATTATCCATTAAAGCATATAATAATTAGCAAGACAATTTTCTCCACATTTCCATCCAAAAAATCGGTCATAACACCTTATGCACATGCTGAAATTTCAGCATGTGTTACATTTGTATTTCATTCAAAATATTGCAAAGTTTACTTTGATTTAATCCAAGAAATCAATCGCCATTTAGTAAAAGACATTCTTATCATTTTTCGAATAAAAATTGGTCACCGATAGTAACTAAATTTCTGCCAACATTCATCCCACACATGCTGAAATTTTCAGCATGTGTGATATTCAAAGATATCACTATTTTAATTCTATAAAATATTCAAAATACTTCCATACTATCTCTCAATTAATTCACTTAATTCAAAAAGTAAAATATGCCTCATAAAGATGAGAAAATCGGCCAGCCTATTGTTCACATGCTGAAATTTTCAGCATGTGTCACAATTGTGACAAGATTTGAAATGTTACCTTTTGTAGTTCCTTTCTTTATGCCACCAACACTGCATGCTTCATTCTTGGCCAATCAAGATGCCAAAAAAGCTCCACATATGCTCCAACATAGCTAGAATAGGCGTGTGACATGAAGATACATGTGCTGAATTTTATTTTTGCAAACTTTGTAAAATAGTGCACATTTAATTATACACACATGGTATATTCCAATCAGCCCTTAATTGATTTTTCTAAAACACTTTAGAATGTATGAAGTATTTAAAAAGTGTCTAGATACATGTTATATGTCATGCCAAAAATGTTCCATGTGTCGTGTACGTAGAAAATCGAATTTTCGACGTTTATCGATTACCCGATTTTTCTCTAATTAAATTCCAAATTTTTGCACATGTTATATATATTATGTTACAAATAATATAAATAAATTAAACTTCAATATTCATCGCATAAGGCTGATTAAAGTGGCGCCTAAACCATGTGACAAGATTCAAATTGGAATCTCCACAACTTGGCCTTAATGTGGGGAGATTTGTGTGTGCCAACATGGAATGATTTTATGGCTGCACATACCATGTAAGCCAAAAAATTTGTGGCCATTTTTGAAGTGTAGGGGCTGGCCATCTATTTATGGCAAGTACGTGACACGTTGGCAAAGTTTCGGCATTCGTCCGATACGACAATTTTTGGTTTAGAACCTTTTAACGTGTCGTAATAAATTTGTCATCACCATGACTTATATCATATGATATAAGACCTGAATATACTCATAAATATGAGTTAAGTATAGTGGTGTGACATTAACGTACGTACGTAAAATATATAAGGTGTCGGTAGTACGTTGGAATAAATGTGTATGTGCCTTTTGTAAAAAAAAATCTGAAAATATATATATAAATATAGTAAATGGCGTGTTGGTGGAGAGGGAAGACTTTCCTTTCTTCAACTTGTTTCCTTTGTGCCTTTTCCAAATATGGCTTCCTTTAATGAACTACTTAGTTTAATTAACTAAGTACTTCACTTAATGAACTAGTTTAGTTCATTAATGGTGGCACCTGAAAATAGTTCAAACACAACAAATGTTTGCCATTTGATGTAAGCTTTAAAGCTTCATGGCTCGTTAGTACGACAACATTATATATGAACTATATAAGGCAAGTTTTATGCTAGTGCGTGTTATGTCATAAAATATGTCATGCATTTCTTTGTAACACGTTTAAATCATGTATTTTGAAATCACTCAAACCCCCTTTTTCTCTACAATCTCCCCCTTTTGATGATTTTCAAAATAACCTACATTCATGATTTAAATCTTATCGCTCCCCCTTCAATCATGCATAAATCCAAATTTTGAATTTCAAATTTCAAATCCGCTCCCCTTGATTTATGCAATCAGATTCTTTCTCCCCTTTAAATCATGCATTCTCTCCCCCTTTATTTTGGAAAGTCAATCAAAAGTGCATGTAAATATGGAAAGATAATCAAATCAAATCAGCAGAAATCATGCCTAACTTAGAACGAAGATTTTCGTACGTGGCTTGATTTAATGCTTTAGTGAAGATATCCACTACTTGTGCCTCAGTGCGTACGTGATCTATTACAATATCACCATTATTTATGTGATCACGAAGAAAATGATAGCGTACTTCTATATGCTTGGCCTTAGAATGTAGCACAGGGTTCTTAGATAGGTTAATTGCACTCATGCTATCACAATATATTGGAATTTTATTGACGGTAATTCCAAAATCAGAAAGTTGTTGTTTTATCCATAGTAATTGTGTGCAACAAAGACTAAGTGCCATGTACTCAGCTTCAGTAGTGGATAAAGCTACGCTTGCTTGCTTTTTGGAAAACCATGAAATAAATGAGTTTCCTATAAATTGGCAAGTGGCACTCATGCTTTTTCTATCTATCTTACATCCACTATAATCAGCGTCAGTGTAGGCATGAAAATTAAAGGCACAATCTTTATCATACCAAATGCCTAAGGTGGGTGTGTGCTTAATATATGGGAATATTCTTTTTACCGCATTATAGTGAGACACCTTAGGTTTACTTTGAAAACATGCACACATACATATACTGGACATGATATCACGCCTACTAGCAGTAAGATATAGCAAAGAGCCAATCGTAGATCTATATAAGGCATTATCAAAATCCTTACCATGTTCGTCTTTGTCTAGTTTAGTAGTGACACTCATAGGGGGGATGGTTTTAAGTTCTCAAAATTGAACTTTTTAATCTATCATTTTCATATTTAGCTTGGCTTATGTGAATACCTTTACTCGTTTGTTTAACCTGTAAGCCAAGAAAGTAATTCAATTCGCCAACCATAGACATTTCAAATTCGGATTTCATGCAATTTTCAAAATCTTCAACAAGTTTATGAGAAGTAGAGCCGAAAATGATGTCATCAACGTAAATTTGAATAATAAGTAAATCCGATTTATCTTGTTTTAAAAATAATGTGTTGAGAAAAAGGGGTTTGAGTGATTTCAAAATGCATGATTTAAATAACGTGTTACAAAGAAATGCATGACATATTTTATGACATGACACGTTGTTGCATAAAAGTTGCCTTATATAGTTCATATATAATGTTGTCGTAGTAACGAGCCATGAAGCTTTAAAGCTTACATCAAATGGCAAACATTTGTTGTGTTTGAACTATTTTCAGGTGCCACTATTAATGAACTAAACTAGTTCATTAAGTGAAGTACTTAGTTAATTAAACTAAGTAGTTCATTAAAGGAAGCAATATTTGGACAAGGCACAAAGGCAACAAGGTGAAGAAAGGAAAGTCTTCCACTCTCCTCCCCACACATATATACACGCCTTAACATATATATATATATATATATATATATATATATATATATATATATATTCAGAATTTTTGAAAAAGGCACATACACATATATTCCAACGTACTATCGACACGTTATATATTTTACGTACGTACGTTAACGTCACACCACCATACTTAACTCATATTTATGAGTATATTCAGATCTTATATCATATGATATAAGCCATGGTGATGACAAATTAAATACGACACGTTAAAAGGTTATAAACCGAAAATTGTCGTGTCGGGCTAATACCGAAACTTCGCCAACGTGTCACGTACTTGCCATAAATAGATGGCCAGCCCCTACACTTCAAAAACATTCATAAATTTCTTGGGTATGATGATCTTACAGCCATAAAATCATTCCATGTTGGCACACACAAATCACCCCACATTAAGGCCAAATTGTGGAGATTCCAATTTCAATTTTTTCATATGTGTAAGGTGCCACTTTAAGACCAGTCAAGTGATGAATATTAAAGTTTAATTTATATATATTATGTGTAACATAATATATATAACATGTGCAAAAAGTTGGAATTTAATTAGAGGAAAATCAGGTAATCGATAAACATCAAAAATTCGGTTTTCTACGTACGCGACACATGGAATGTGGCGCCCTGCACCCCGGGCCCGCCGGAGTCGGTGCACCCGCCGTACTTCACTAAGGAGAGTACTAGGCGTCGTCCCATATGTATCATGATCCATGATATAACGCATGGATTTTCGCGCTTACGTACAAATAAGTAAGCGAAACCGTGGCAGAATTTAAAACTTCAAATTAAAATCATCCACACGATCATTCATAGTTTACATCTCAAATAAAATGTATTGAGAGTCACAAGACAAATGTTTTCCATCTCAAATACGTCATCAGTCATCAGTCATAGCTGACCAGTCATGTCTCCTAAATTCGTCCACTCCTTGCTGCGCTCATGGGTAGGAGAACCCTAGGCTCATCCTACATCCACTCTACTTTATTCCCTGCAGCCTCTGGGAGGAAATATAGGGGGGTAAGTGACAAAGTCACCAGCAAGTACACCATAAACAATCATGCATTAAATGGAAAGTACACCCAAGAACCAAATCCCCAAAAATTTGGTCTCTTACCATCATACTTGTCTTTTCCATTCAAGTGCCACCAAAGGAATAGAATCATCACTTAATCATAAAGGGAATAAGATCATAGCTTACACAACAACAACAATAAGATCGTAACTTAGGTAACGAAAGATAACAAGGTCATAACCTAAGTAACATTACATCTAGCATTTAGCTAGCATCTCGCCCTTCCGTCAATAGCCACTAAGGCAACAAAATCATAACTTAGTCACGAAGCACGTAAAGACACAACTCAGTGCATATAGACTCGACATCATGCTCATGACCATATGCAATGCGTATGATTATGCAAATGCAGTGCATAATGAAAACATGAAAATCTTTTCTTTCATTCATTCTTCCAAATCGTATTCTTACAAAACAAGGAGTAGAGAGCCTACAGATCTATCATATCCGGATCTGAAAACGGTCTTACTTTCATAGGTCTATCATCTCCGGGCCTGGACGGTCTTTCCTTCAGATCTATCATATCCGGATCTGAAAACGGTCTTACTTTCACAGGTCTATCATCTCCGGGCCTGGATGGTCTTTCCTTCAGATCTATCATATCCGGATCTTAAAACGGTCTTACTTTCACAGGTCTATCATCTCTGGGCCTGGACGGTCTTTTCTTCAGATCTATCATATCCGAATCTGAAAACGGTCTTACTTTCACAGGTCTATCATCTCTGGACGGTCTTTCCTTCAGATTTATCATATCCGGATCTGAAAACGGTCTTACTTTCACAGGTCTATCATCTCCGGGCCTGGACGGTCTTTCCTTCAGATCTATCATATCCGGATCTGAAAACGGTCTTACTTTCACAGGTCTATCATCTCTCGGCCTTGACCGTCTTCTGTCAGATCACTTAACCCGGATCTGGCGGGTTCTTACTGGCCAAGTTCATACTCACACACGGTACCGGTGGGGAATCGTTCTTTCAAAACAAAAATCATCTTTTGAAAACGCTTTTCATCTTTCTTTCGCATAATACCAAAGCCATAAATCATGTAAGTGACGATGATGCATGTATGACATGCATTATGCGACTCGTGAACAAATGCATCATAACATGCATGCACGGACTTGTCTTTTAAACTAAAAAAACTGTCCAGCAATCACATTTTGTTCATACAGCCTCGTGCTCATCCATTCGTGCTCATATTCATAAATCCATGCCATACATATATATAATGAAGACTTAGACACATGCTATAAAAATTTCGTAGCATTCCGAAATGTCTAAGGACCTCAAAACATCATATTATCATCGAAGGTACTACTGAAATCAGCAGGACAGTACCGTCTTGCCACAGTTTCGTGGGTCATAAAATCTTATTCATTTTGGTCCATCACCTAGAAAACATATCTAACACACCAAGGAACAATATTCATAAGGCTAAACATCACATTTAAGCCTAAATGAGCAAGGTCAAAGCCTTACAACTTATAACAATAAACTGTCCTGTTTTCCAGTTTTATACACTAACTTCAACTCAGTTGTTACCATCAAAATGGTAGTTTCATACTGGTTTCTTTACATGAACACGTACATCTATGCCTTAGGTGATTACCATAAAAATTCCAAGGCAATCCAATAAGTTTAAAGGGGTCATCTAATTACTTTTCCCAAAATGGGTACATGCAGAACCTGGAATGAGCAGTTATATCACGAATTGAATTGTGCCCAAACCACAACTTCTTTTACCAAAATTCCAACTCAAAGATGTCATACACACATCAAAATATCATCATGTAAAAAATCAGCTCATTTGCACATTCCTAAGGTTCATTTTCAAGCCACACAACTTACTACTCAAAACTGTCCTTTTCCAGCAACTCTGTTTGAGCAGTTTCACCAACAATTTCATTAATAATAATTCACAACTCCTTTTATCAAAATTCCACCTCTCACATTTCATATACACACAAGGCTATCACCATACCAAAAATTAGCCAATTTGAACACTCCTAAGATTCATGTTCAGGTCGTTCAATATAACACATAAATCTGTCCAGTTCCAGTACTTCTGTTTGACCACTTCTTACTAAAAACTTCATTAAGGACAAACCACAACTCCTTTTATTGAAATTCCATCTCACACATTTTATATACATATGAGGCTAACATCACACCAAAAATTAGCAAATTTGAATACTCATAAGATTCATTTTCAGGTCATGCAAAACGTCACTCTGTTCTGCCCAGTTCCAGTAATTTCTTCTTGAGCAGTTTTACCAAACGATTTATTAAAAATAAGCCATAACTCTTTTTACTGCAATTCCAACTCTCACTTGTACTACACACACAGAGCTAGAGTCATGCCAAAATTTAGCTTAATTTAACGCTTCTAAGGTTCGTTCTCAAGTCACACAATCAGCAACACAAATCTGCCAGCTCCAGTAGTTTCAGCACTTCTTCACCTTTTTATTGTTCAAGCATTCTTCAACCAACTTCATTTATTAAGATGACTTACTATACATCATATACACATTTAAACATAGTTATTTCAAGTCTCATAACTCATTTTAGGCTACACATAACTCATACCAACAGTCTTGCCATTTACGCTTAGAATATGTCACTTTTCATACCAACACTTTTCTTTACATCAACTAAGTTCATGTCTTGTTCTTAGAATCTTGAACTAAGATTCATAACTTAAAAATGACTAGTCATTCAAGCATGCACTTCACAAATAAGGAAAGATTGGCTAGAGTATACTTGCCTCTTTGAACCTTAGAGCTTTTCATTAGCTTGAGCCTTGTTTGCAATGGATTGAAGTTTCCTTCAACTTCATCATTCCACACGTTTTCTTTTGGAAGGAAGAATAGGATGAACATTAGCTACTATCTTAAATGAAGAATGGAGCTAGATTGAGGTTAGATTCATCTTACCAAAATGAAGCTTGAATGGAGCTTGAGATGGATTCTAGCCACCAAGATGTTAGCTTCTCCTAAGTAGCTTGAAGGAACTTCACCTAGTGACCACTTTGGAGGTCACGTTTTTGGCATGAATAAGGGAGGTACCATGTGAGTTTCATCCTTTGAAATATAGAACATACTTAGAAGGTTTAACATACACTTACCTAGAGGAGTTCTTGAAGCTTGAAGATGAAGATGATCTTACACTCTTATCTTCCTTATGGCCGAATTCTTTGGTGAGGATGAAGGAGTTGTCTAATTGTTCAATGAGTTCTCAATGCTTTGCTTATGATAGTTCTTAAGGGTGTTGAAGACTTGGAGATAGAGCTTCTTAGTATGAACTTGAAGATGAAGGTAAAACTCCATGAATAACTTGAAGAATCTCCAAGGGAAAGAAGAGGGGAGGGGGGCGACATGTAGAAGGTCAAGGGGACAAGGAGAGTTCCCAAGTATGCATAGGAAACCGTGGTGTCTCCCATGCCTAGTTTTCTTTTCTTATTTTATTTTATTCTTTCTTTTCTTATTTTTTGTTCCAAGACAACCTATTTTATTGTAGTCTTACTAATTACATAATTGTGATAATAAGGAAAATTCTAGACTCCTCCAAGGCCCTTATGGCCGAATTTTACATAATGTTGGAAGGGTAGTTTTGTCATTTCACTTGTGTCGTGTGACACACATATATAATTATATTAAATTTCCTATAATATTTACTTTAAGGAAATTCTATCGGAGAATGTCAAATTAATGTAGTTACATTTAAATAATGTAACCGGTTGACTAATTCTTAGTGACTCATCTCATAAGAGTCGGCGGTATAGACGAATTCCCGTAGGGTATAACATTATTCCCTCCTTAAACCGCTCTATACGATTCTCAGTATATACCGATTTTTGCGGGGTACAACATTCTCCCCCCCCCCTTAATATATGTTTCGTCCTCGAAACTTCAGGCTAGTCAACACAATGGGGCGTCTACTCCTCATGTTGTCTTCCGTTTCCCATGCGGTTTCTTCTTTTAGGTAAATAAGATCGCATAAGACGTCTATTTAGTTCCCTCCGAAATTCTTTGTTCCATTCATCTTAGAGGTCTCATTCTAATTCTCTAGGGGTTTTATTATAACTTATCTCATATCAAGCACTTGCAACCTTGATACTATGTACTTGATAACGAAATCCATTCCATGTAATCATGATCATGGTAGGCTTATAATTTTCTTTTTCATAAAATATGAAAAACTTGGCAAAGATCATTAACTCTGGGATATAGTCCATCAGCCCCTTTCTTGTAAACATCCTTTAGTGATCATGTAATGGTTATTCTACGTACGAAATAGCTTCTAAAGGCACCTGGAATAATTCCCATAAGGTACACATACAAAGCTCTTCAAAAGGTATGTGCTACATTCACCCGTCTTGCTGATCGCCTTATTACGTAATAACTTTTACCCCTTTTTGCGATTATTTCATAAAATCGAACCAGAGGTTGTGGGTTCTCTTTTGAAACTTATGTTCCCTTTATGACATTTCAATTCGTCCTAAGGTGGCCCGTTTTCTTAAAACATGGTTTTCATAATCATGACCTATTCCTCGTATAATGCAATAAAATGTGTACAAGTGCTAATAGTGACGCATCATGACGAGGACCCAAGTCCCATACACAGTGTCATACTTAGCCATGTTATCACTAATAATCTCACTTGCTTACTTGTGGTCTACTCATCATAGCTTAAAGAAAACTATCTAATCACTCATACTTGGTTAATAGGAAGTAGAGCAGAGGACATAGGTACTTCACACTTATTAGGCGTACCTTGGTTGTTTCTTTGTCATCCACATAAACTAGCCTTATATGGATGTGGTTTCCACCTTCTACTTCGTTTGCTTGTTAAATCGTTTCTTTCATTCTTTCGTTCCCTTACTATCGCATTCCGCTCCATAACGGTCCTCCAGTAATTCACCAAAGGTCCTTGAATACGACTTAACTTAGCCAAATTTGATCTGAGGGTCTAGACCGTGCACAAATCTGATCACCTTAAACTTTTCATCTCTCATAATCAAAGGAACATACTGTCCCAAAGTAATGAATGAGTACGGAGATGCTTGACCCCTGTCTTAGTGAGTCAAATTCCTCAACCCTTCTCGTGACTAAGCTCTGAGAGGAAGAACTCACAAAACTCCTCTTAGAACCTTGCCCTTATCTTATCCAGTACCAGTATCAGCATGGAGTTACTTTCAACTTTACTTAACCATCTTTCTGCCTACTATGAACTAAATTCCCTGCCAAACCTTGGAATACGTGTTCTTACTAACTATTGTTAGTAATGTTTATTGCCTCCTGGGGTGACAGTGATGATGTCATCTTACTGAATTGTGGTGCCATCCGCACCACGAAGTGTCGGAGTCTTACTTAAGGCATAAATATTCAGAATAAGCGACACCATTTAATTCGTAATCCCTATACGATCTTATGGTCATGCAAACAGTCATGATTACATTCCATAGATGGCCATCGACTAGGGCTTTATCATATGGTCAAAACCCTAATTTCCAGTCTAAATCATCCTGGTCTAAGGTCAACTCTTATCTAAGATCAGAACTTAGGTCTAAGATCAAACTTAGTTGACTATAATCATAACTTAGTTCCACATTCTGCCCGGATCTGGAGCCTTAGCTCTGATACCACCTGTGGCGCCCCGTACCCCGGCCCCGCCGGAGTCGGTGCACCCGCCGTACTTCACTAAGGAGAGTACTAGGCGTCGTCCCATACGTATCATGATCCATGATATAACGCATGGATTTTCGCGCTTACGTGCAAATAAGTAAGCAAAACCGTGGTAGAATTTAAAACTTCAAATTAAAATCATCCACACGATCATTCATAGTTTACATCTCAAATCAAATGTATTGAGAGTCACAAGACAAATGTTTTCCATCTCAAATACATCATCAGTCATCAGTCATAGCTGACCAGTCATGTCTCCTAAATTCGTCCACTCCTCGCTGCGCTCATGGGTATGGGAACCCTAGGCTCATCCTCCATCCACTCTACTTTATTCCCTGCAGCCTCTGGGAGGAAAAATAGGGGGTAAGTGACAAAGTCACCAGCAAGTACACCATAAACAATCATGCATTAAATGGAAAGTACACCCAAGAACCAAATCTCCAAAAATTTGGTCTCTTACCATCATACCTGTCTTTCCATTCAAGGGCCACCAAAGGAATAGAATCATCACTTAATCATAAAGGGAATAAGATCATAGCTTAGACAACAACAACAATAAGATCGTAACTTAGGTAACGAAAGATAACAAGGTCATAACCTAAGTAACATTACATCTAGCATTTAGCTAGCATCTCACCCTTCCGTCAATAGCCACTAAGGCAACAAAATCATAACTTAGTCACGAAGCACGTAAAGACACAACTCAGTGCATATAGACTCGACATCATGCTCATGACCATATGCAATGCGCATGATTATGCAAATGCAGTGCATAATGAAAACATGAAAATCTTTTCTTTCATTCATTCTTCCAAATCGTATTCGTCATAAAACAAGGAGCAGAGAGCCTTCAGATCTATCATATCCGGATCTGAAAACGGTCTTACTTTCACAGGTCTATCATCTCCGGGCCTGGACGGTCTTTCCTTCAGATCTATCATATCCGGATCTGAAAACGGTCTTACTTTTACAGGTCTATCATCTCCGGGCCTGGACGGTCTTTCCTTCAGATCTATCATATCCAGATCTGAAAACGGTCTTACTTTCACAGGTCTATCATCCCTGGGCCTGGACGGTCTTTCCTTCAGATCTATCATATCCGGATCTGAAAACAGTCTTACTTTCACAGGTCTATCATCTTCGGACGGTCTTTCCTTCAGATCTATCATATCCGGATCTGAAAACGGTCTTACTTTCACAGGTCTATCATCTCCAGGTCTGGACGGTCTTTCCTTCAGATCTATCATATCCGGATCTTAAAACGGTCTTACTTTCACAGGTCTATCATCTCCGGGCCTGGCCGGTCTTCTGCCAGATCACTTAACCCTGATCTGGCGGGTTCTTACTGGCCAAGTTCATACTCACACACGGTACCAGTGGGGAATCGTTCTTTCAAATCAAAATCATCTTTTGAAAACGCTTTTCATCTTTCTTTCGCATAAAACCAAAGCCATAAATCATGTAAGTGACGATGATGCAATGTATGACATGCATTATGCGACTCGTGAACAAATGCATCATAACATGCATGCACGGACTTGTCTTTTAAACTAAAAAAACTGTCCAGCAATCACATTCTGTTCATACAGCCTCGTGCTCACTCATTCGTGCTCATATTCATAAATCCATGCCATACATATGCATAATGAAGACTTAGACACATGCTATAAAAATTTCGTAACATTCCGAAATGTCTAAGGACCTCAAAACATCATACTATCATCAAAGGTACTACTGAAATCAGCAGGATAGTACCGTCTTGCCACAGTTTCGTGGGTCATAAAATCTTATTCATTTTGGTCCATCACCTAGAAAACATATCTAACACACCAAGGAACAATATTCATAAGGCTAAACATCACATTTAAGCTTAAATGAGCAAGGTCAAAGCCTTACAACTTATGACAATAAACTGTCCCGTTTTCCAGTTTTACATACTAACTTCAACTCAGTTGTTAACCATCAAAATGGTAGTTTCATACTGGTTTCTTTACATGAACACGTACATCTATGCCTTAGGTGATTACCATAAAAATTCCAAGGCAATCCAATAAGTTCAAGGGGGTCATCTAATTACTTTTCCCAAAATGGGTACATGCAGAACCTGGAATGAGCAGTTATATCACAAATTGAATTGTGCCCAAACCACAACTCCTTTTACCAAAATTCCAACTCACAGATGTCATACACACATCAAAATATCATCATGTCAAAAATCAGCTCATTTTCACATTCCTAAGGTTCATTGTTAAGCCACACAACTTACTACTCAAAACTGTCCTGTTCCAGCAACTCTGTTTGAGCAGTTTCACAAACAATTTCATTAATAATAATTCACAACTCCTTTTATCAAAATTCCACCTCTCAAATTTCATATACACACAAGGCTATCACCATACCAAAAATTGGCCAATTTGAACCTCCTAATATTCATGTTCAGGTCGTTCAATATAACACATAAATCTGTCCAGTTCCAGTACTTCTGTTTGACCACTTCTTACTAAAAACATCATTAAGGACAAACCACAACTCCTTTTATTGAAATTCCATCTGACACATTTCATATACATATGAGGCTAACATCACACCAAAAATTAGCCAATTTGAATACTCCTAAGATTCATTTTCAGGTCATGCAAAACGTCACACTGTTCTGCCCAGTTCCAGTAATTTCTTCTTGAGCAGTTTTACCAAAAGATTTATTAAAAATAATCCATAACTCCTTTTACTGGAATTCCAACTCTCACTTGTACTACACACACAGAGCTAGTGTCATGTCAAACTTTAGCTTAATTGAATGCTTCTAAGGTTCGTTCTCAAGTCACAAAATCAGCAACACAAATCTACCAGCTCCAGTAGTTTCAGCACTTCTTCACCTTTTTATTGTTCAAGCATTCTTCAACCAACTTCATTTATTAAGATGACTTACTATACATCAAATACACATTTAAACATAGTTATTTCAAGTCTCATAACTCATTTTAGGCTACACATAACTCATACCAACAGTCTTGCCATTTACGTTTAGAACATGTCACTTTTCATACCAACACTTTTCTTTACATCAACTAAGTTCATGTCTTGTTCTTAGAATCTTCAACTAAGATTCATAACTTAAAAATGGCTAGTCATTCAAGCATCCACTTCACAAATAAGGCAAGATTGGCTAGAGTATACTTGCCTCTTTGAACCTTAGAGCTTTTCATTAGCTTGAGCCTTGTTTGCAATGGATTGAAGTTTCCTCCAACTTCATCATTCCACACGTTTTTTTTTGGAAGGAAGAATAGGATGAACATTAGCTACTATCTTAAATGAAGAATGGAGCTAGATTGAGGTTAGATTCATCTTACCAAAATGAAGCTTGAATGGAGCTTGAGATGGATTCTAACCACCAAGATGTTAGCTTCTCCTAAGTAGCTTGAAGGAACTTCACCTAGTGACCACTTTGGAGGTCACGTTTTTGGCATGAATAAGGGAGGTACCATGTGAGTTTCATCCTTTGAAATATAGAATATACTTAGAAGGTTTAACATACACTTACCTAGAGGAGTTCTTGAAGCTTGAAGATGAAGATGATCTTACACTCTTATCTTCCTTATGGCCGAATTCTTTGGTGAGGATGAAGGAGTTGTCTAATTGTTCAATGAGTTCTCAATGCTTTGCTTATGATAGTTCTTAAGGGTGTTGAAGACTTGGAGATGGAGCTTCTTAGTATGAACTTGAAGATGAAGGTAAAACTCCATGAATAACTTGAAGAATCTCCAAGGGAAAGAAGAGGGGAGGGGGGGCGGCATATAGAAGGTCAAGGGGACAAGGAGAGTTCCCAAGTATACATAGGAAACCGTGGTGTCTCCCATGCCTAGTTTTCCTTTCTTATTTTATTTTATTCTTTCTTTTCTTATTTTTTGTTCCAAGACAATCTATTTTATTGTAGTCTTACTAATTACATAATTGTGATAATAAGGAAAATTCTAGACTCCTCCAAGGCCCTTATGGCCGAATTTTACATAATGTTGGAAGGGTAGTTTTGTCATTTC
The DNA here is from genome assembly GCA_036186865.1 of Eustoma russellianum. NCBI lineage: Eukaryota > Viridiplantae > Streptophyta > Magnoliopsida > Gentianales > Gentianaceae > Eustoma > Eustoma russellianum. The sequence goes on from AP025053.1 coordinate 18,394,445, forward strand.
ACTTGTGTCGCGTGACACACTTATATAATTATATTAAATTTCCTATAATATTTACTTTAAGGAAATTCTATCGGAGAATGTCAAATTAATGTAGTTACATTTAAATAATGTAACTGGTTGACTAATTCTTAGTGACTCATCTCATAAGAGTCGGCGGTATAGACGAATTCCCATGGGGTATAACATTATTCCCTCCTTAAACCGCTTTATACGATTCTCAGTATATACCGATTTTCGCGGGGTACAACATGGAACGTTTTGGCACATCATACAACATGTATCTAGACACTTTTTACATATTTCATACATCTCAAAGTGTTCTAGAAAATTCAATTAAGGGCTGATTGGAATATACCATGTGTGTATTATTAAATGTACACTATTTTAAAAAGTTTGTAAAAGTAAAATTCAGCACATGCACAACTCTATGTCACACGCCTATGTCAGCTGAGATGGAGCACATGTGGAGCCTTGTTGGCATATTGATTGGTCAAGAATGAAGCATAAAATGTTGATGACATAAAGGAAGGAGCTACACAAGGTAGCATTTCAAACTTATGTCTCATTTGTAACACATGCTAAAAATTTCAGCATGTGCATTATAGGCTGGCCGAATTTTAACTCTTAATGAGCTATACTTTGTTGTCTTGAAACATGTGATTAATTGGAAGATAATTTGGAAGTATTTTGAATAAGTTATGGAATTAAAATTGTGATATTTTGAATATCTTACATGCTGAAAATTTCAGCATGCGTGGGAATGTATATGGCCGAATTTTTCGCCTTGTTAATGTCTAATTTTTATTCCAAAATTTGATAAAGATGACTTGAACTAAATGATGATTGAATTATTGGATTAAATCAATACAAAATAGGCAATATTTTGAATAAGAGGTGGATGTTACACATGCTGAAATTTCAGCATGTGCAAGACATGTAATGGCCGAAATTTTGCATCCTTTTTGGAGAAAATTGTCTTGCTTAATTTATGTGATGATCTTGGAAGTTATGGTAACTATTTTATGATGATTTTGACACATGTTTTAAGTGTTATTCTAAGATTTGTCTAGGCATCAAGTGATGACAACATCCAACCAATCAATGAGTGCCAAGTAAGCAAAAGTTTAATGATCATCCAATGAGAAGATGCCAAGTAAGCAAAGACATGTCACAATGATGCCATATACTCTTCCAAGGACTTAGAAGATAATTTTCAAGAAGGGAAGAAGAGCAAAGGGGTGGCCACACTGTTAAAAAGGAAGGAAGAAGAGCAAAACAAAAAGAAGAACAAGCCTTGCAATCTTGAAGCATCAAAACATTTTTAGCCTTCTCCTTCTACACTCTCTTTCTTTCTTCTTCCTATAAGCCTATTGTACTTACATTCATATACTTGAATAGGCTTCATCTAGACCACCACATATTCTTTTATCATTGTAAAAGATTAATCAAGTTGTGATCAATCTTAGACTTGCAAGGTGGTGGTGTTTTTGTGCATTGTATTCACATACAAGGTTTGTAAAGGGTTGGAGTTGGTGTGTAACTCCATCAACCCTGTGGTAAGGTGTTTTTGTGTTGTGTGATTAGTGTGAACCGAGGAAGGTGTCCTCGAAGACTGGAGTAGGCTGTTTATAACCGAACCAGTATAAAATTCTTGGTGTCATTTACTTTCAGCACTTACTTTCAGTTTCAGCACTGTTTCAAAAATCACCAAACTTTCAGGAAACATAGCCACACGTTTTAAGGTTCTTTTGGCGTAAGTTTCAACCCTTTTGGATTAGTATAAGCCACCAAACGTCCAAAGTTCTGAGACTAGTGCAGTCTGATTTTCAAGCTTGCAAAGGTTGAGACTTTGATCGTATTTGACTAACTTCCCAAAAGCATTTTTCAAAAATGTTTCAACCCATTTAAATACAACTTATAAGGGGTTATTATTTAAATTTTCAGAGCATTTGGAGTCACGTACAAATAGGAATTAATTTTTCAAATCAGTCTACCGTTTTTGGCAGATTTGCGCAATCTGACCACTAACGAATTTTCAAGGGGTTAGAGGTTGAATTTAAATCTGAAATTTTTAGGAGACACTCATAACATCTAAGGCTAAGTTCTTTCTAAATTTCAGAATTTTTGAAGACCTACAACCTAGTTTTAAAAACGCTTTAAAACTAGTCCTCAAAATAGAAACTGTTTTCAGAAGTTGAGTTCTTGAGTCAAAACTATTTTAAAACCCACACTTTCCGCACCAACTACTCTACCCCCCCTTCTAGTGGTGCCTTTGTAGATCCTACAAATGGTATCAGAGCGAGGTCACGGGTTCGATTCCCAGCAGAGCAATTGCTGAGGGGGAGATTGTTAGGTGCAGCAATTGTCCCGTGGCGTAGGCCGTTGGGCGTAGGCCGTGTGGGCCAAGTCACAGTCGAATGCCGTGGGCGCTTGTGTGCTGAATGCACTATAAGGCTAGGGTATGCGCATCTCCTGTCATCAATTGGTTTTGGGAGATATGGTAGCGCCTGAGGTCCTACAAGTAATTCAAGATATTCAACATATAAATCATCATAAGATAGTTCAGAATCTGAATCAGAATCAGAATTTACCTCATTTTCAAATAGTGGAGGCATTTTGCTTGGCATACCCTCTTGTTCGGTTTTGTGTCTAATGGTTGCCATCTCATTAAGATCGTTGGATGCTTCTGTTGTGAGTGTTCCTGCGCTCTGATACCACTGGTAGGACCTCAGGCGCTACCATCTCTCCCAAAACCAATTGATGACAGGAGATACGTATACCCTAGCCTTATAGTACATTCAGCACACAAGCGCCCACGGCATTCGACTGTGACTTGGCCCACACGGCCTACGCCCACCGGCATACGCCACGGGACAATTGATGCACCTAACATAATGTACTATCTATAGTGCCTCTTTTAAAACCATTTTCTAATAGGAAAGTAGCAAAACGATCATACCATGCTCTAGGTGCTTGCTTTAGTCCGTATAGTGCCTTATTTGGTTTATACACGTGATCGGGATGTTTCAAATCTTCAAAACTGGGTGGTTGTTTCACGTATACCTCTTCTTGTATAAATCCATTTAAGAATGCACTTTTCACGTCCATTTGATAAAGTTTAAAATCTGTCATGCAAGCAATGGCAAGTAAAAGTTGTATAGCTTCTAAACGTGCTACGGGTGCAAATGCTTCATCATAATCAATTCCTTGTCCTTGATTATAGTCTTGTGCTACGAGTCTAGCTTTATTTCTAACAACTTTTCCTTCTTCATTCATTTTATTTCTAAACACCCACTTTGTGCCTATTATGGTCTTATCTTGTGGTCGTGGCACTAAATGCCATACGTTATTTCTAACAAATTGATTAAGTTCATCATGCATAGCATCAATCCAAGAAGAATCATTCAAAGAATCATGCACATTTTTAGGTTCAATTTCGGAAATCATGGCATGAAATTGATTTATTTCTTCCGGATTTATTCTTCTACGTGGACGCACACTGTTGTAACCCAATAAGAGAATCCTTCTTGTAACTAAGGTTGAGTTAGTGAACATGTGACAATATACGCTTGCAATTGTAATTGATTAAGTCAATGATCATCATTATAAAGTATATCACAAAGAGTACTATGTGCATTATAAGAAAGGATCCAGTTTCCCCATGGCCTTGTAAGGTTTCAGCCAATAGCCAAGAAAGGCTATTTCTTAAATCACTATTTAAGAAATAAACAAATGGAATGGATATGTATTTTTAGAAAAAAAAAGAAAGAGGGAGCAAAGGATTTACTAAGGCTTAGTTGGGGTCATTAAAGACCCCAACCGCCGGCTGGTTTAAGAGGGAAGGGGGGAGGCTAATTAAGGAGGATGGTTTGCTAGAATTAATGGACATGTAACCTAACTAGACCTAAAAGTAACTAAGGTTAGTCAAAAGTAACTATGATTAGCGTAAAGTAACCAGGGTTAGTAGTAAAGTAACCTTGGTTAACTAAAAAGTAACCAAGGTTAGAAACTTAATTTGAGTAACTAAGGTAAAACCCTCACCCCACCCTTATACCCCAACGGCTAAACATAGCCAAAAGAACAAGAATTCCCTCTAAAACACACTTGAGAATTCTCTAGGCTTTTCAAACACTCCAAAGAACTTCAAGTGAGCTCCTCCTCTTCCTTTCTCTCCCAACCCCACGGCCAAGGGAGCAACCAAGAAGGATTAGGTTCTTCCAAAGCTAAGTGACATTAGATAAGTGTTCTTAGCCTCTTGAGAAGATACTTACATTTTCATGAAGATGAAACTCATGGTGTTATCTCTTTTGCCCCAAACCGTGACCTTTAATGGTCACTAGTCTCAAGGATCTCAAGCCTTCAAGGACTCTAGCTTAGAGAAGCTTGTATACTACTCAAACTCCTTTTTGGCAAGCCATTTAGCTCTTTTTCTAAAAAAGGATATTGAGTTAAAGATATAGACTAACTATGCTCCTTTATTTCTCTCCACCACCGTGTGAATGCTTGCGTAGAGAAGTGAAAGATTTCAACTTTTTACACCTTTCCAAGAAGAGTAAGCAAAGAAGGCAAGTACACTATACTCTTTATGGTTTGGATGTGAAAGTGTGTGCGTGAATGGCTAGATGTACTTAAGGTCTAATCTTAGTTGTGAAATAGTAAGTTGAATGCCAAAACTTTCGGCCTAAGCCATTTGGGTGTGTAGGATTGAGATTTTGTTCCAAAGATGTGTTCTTTGTGGATTACATGCATTATTATGTGCTAATCTAGGTTGGATGTGTTAAAGATTCTCCCTTTTCATGATGAGAGGCTCACGGTGGAAGGGTTAAGGGAGGCATGTGTGATTTTACATGAAAAATGTCAATTTAGTAAAGTAGTGGAGACAAGCTTTGTTCTAGTTGCGTGTTAAGTTTAATATGCTCTTGGTTATATTATTTTCTTGCATGCACCGAAGAATGAGGCTGTTGGTGAAGGGTGCGTGTGTTCATCCCAAAATTGTTGCTATGTGTTGGTGACAAAAATGTAAGCTAAGGACACTTAGGAAGAATATATGATCACTAGAAAATTTCTGGAGCTGGACCGAAATTTGGACTGTATTGTGAGACCAGAAAAGGGACCTTAAGAACCTTCAATTCCATTGATTTTTGGTATGCTAATATTTTTATGTGTATGTTAGATGTGAGAGTTGGAATCTCATTAAAAGGAGCCACGGTTTATTTTTAATGAATTTTCTACTGAGATTGGTCCTGCTGAAAAATGTTGTACTGGACAGAATTTAAGCAACGTGTTTGGTAGCCTAGAAATGGACCTTAGAGGTATGCAAATTCACTAATTTTCGGTATGATACTAACCCCATGAATAAAGCAAAGGTGGAAGCTGGAATTTTGTCAAAATGAGTTGTGGTTTATTTTTAGTCAATTTTCTAGTAAAACGGGTCAAACTAAAATATGTTGGATGGACAGAATTTGTGTAACAAGTTACATGATCTGGAACAGGGCCTTAGAGAATTGTATTTGGGCTAAACTTTGACAGGATGCTAGCTCAATGGGTTTATTAAGATGAAGAGTTGGAATTTCCAGAAAGAGATTAAAGGATTGGTCACAATGCATTTTATAATAGGATATGGTCATTCCAGAATTCAGGTTACACCGTTTCATGAAAAAGAGCAAACGAGTCCCTTATCGACATCGTAATTCTATAACGCATGCATGGCAACCACTTAAAACATTTACGGAGAAGTACATGCGAACCAATGGGTCTAAAATATGCATTTTAATGGGAAATTCTTAAGGAAAAGTAGACGCTACTAAGCTGGAAGTTTCCAGCATGGCGGCGAAACATGTCTATTCGTTTATGTCGTGCATCATGTCGTCGTTTGCATATTACATGTCATGCATCGCATCATCGTAGCATGTCTTTTTATGTGCAAGAAAGATGAAAAGCGTTTTCAAAAGATGATTTTGTTTTGCAAAGAATGATTCCCCACCGGTACCGTGTGTGAGTATGAACTTGGCCTGTATGAACCCGCTCAGATCCGGGTTAAGAGATCTGACAGTATGACCGTGCAGGCCCGGAGATAATAGGCCTGATAATGATGATGATGATGATGAACGTGCGGGTCTGGAAAGAATAGACCCGGCAAGTATGATGACGTTACCGTTCCAAATCCGGGAATAAAAGATTCGAAGGGGAGAAGTTACCGCCTCAGATCCGGAAGATAGATCTGAACACTCTATTGTTTTATGACGATGATGATTTTAAAGAAAAGCATGAAAGATCATATTTCCATTTTCATCTCGATGCATCACACGTACATATGCATGCATGTTACATTCATGTAGCGACACATGAGATTTAAGTTGTGATGACCTCGTAGAGCCTAAGTGATGATTCTTACTGTGTTATTCATCAATACGAGTTACAGTCTTTTAATGTTATATTCTGCTTTGAGTGAAGATTTTAATTAAATTATGATCTTGTTACATTAAGTGATGATCCCTATCGAATATTGGACGGAGGACAGGTATGCTTCTAAACCAAAATTTTTGGGGTTCGGTTCTTGTTCGCACTTTCCATTTAACCCATGATTATTATAGTATACTTGCTGGTGACATTATCACTCACCCTATTTTTCCTTCCAGAGGTGGCAGGAGACAAAGTAGAGTGGATCGCTGACGAACCTAGGGTTCCCTATCCGTGAGTGCAATGAAGGACGGCCAGATCTAGGAGACCGAACTTGCCAGCTATAAGGGATGATTGAGTTATGTAATTGAGATGGAAAAAACAATTGGCTTTTGTCACTTTCTGATACATTTGATGTGGGTTGTAAACTTTAAATGGTTGTGATGATGTTTTTAATTTGAAGTTTTAAATTCTGCCACGGTTTCGCTTACTTATTTGCGCGTAAGCACAAAAAT